>CM062806.1:817749284-818246452 GCA_031772625.1 Pinus tabuliformis | reverse complement strand
TTTCATTGCCGGTCAGATACGATAACGGCAATGAGTTATTAACTTCACTAAAACAATCGACGTCCACATATATTTCTGATCACATCATGAGTGGAGACGTCGAATAAGGCTAGGAAAGTTTTTATTCCAGACCAAACTTAGCTGAATGGTTTGTTAAATCATTATTACCGAAGATTACTGAAGATGTACTAAGGCCGGATTAGTTACTGAGGAGCAAGTCATTGCTCAGGCACGTACCTTGACTTAGTTTACACTCAGTCGGGATACGTTACACGAGAAGATTCCAGATCTTCCAAATCGAATCAAATCGCTGCTGCTCCTTCAGGACATCATGCCGCTGATGGTATGATTGGCATCATGAATACAAAGAGCAAGAAGAAATCCTCCAAGACTTCTACTACTCCTATAATCACTTTGCCTGATTCCCCGACAGGAGAGTCTTCTCCTGAACTTTCGCCGATATTCATGTTGTAGAATCATCTACGGTCAAATCAAAAAACGGTGGGAAAAGAAAGGAAGAAGAAGGCTAAAGCAGACAAGGCTCCGAAAGAGAAAATAGAAAAGTTGGAAACCAATGACAAAAAGTGCAAACCTCGATATCCTTGTCTTATTTTGAAGAGGATCATTTTAGAAGAGATTGCCCTCATCGGGCTGAGGTTGTGAAAATAGTCAAGGTTCTCCCACTGCCTGCTGTGTTAAAAAATCCATTTCCAGAGCAGGAGAATAAGATGATAGGTTCTTCCTCACTGAGCCAGCGAAGAACCCATTTTGATGATGTCTCATGTGAGGATTGCGACTATCGCAAGATTATGGTAGTAAGAATCCTGTTGATGGTAAGAAGCAAATCTTCTCATTCTAATCCATCAACCTCAGCTCCTTTTCCGATCCACTACAGATCAAAAAACCTAACCCGGACTTAGTAATTAAACCGCCCGCCAAGGGTGTACTTCGAAGGTCTGCTTTCAATTCGCATGCGAGAGCGGCCCATAATTACAACATTGTTGAGGACTTAGCTGTTTCACCCTCAGCAATGTCGGCATTAGAAGTGCTACAATCATGCCCAGCACAACGAAAATTACTTTTGTCGGCTATCAGAGCTGTTGATGTAAAGGACCCGAACCTGATAATCTTCGATCTAGAAAATAGTACACCGCGTCTACCCCATCAAATGGCTTTCCAAATTCTAGTGATAGTCAAAAATAGACCTATTCATCGGACTGTGATTGATGAGGGAGCTTCTACGTGTATTATGTCGATTCAATGTTGGAGATCGCTTGGTTCTCCTTCGTTGAACCAATCCCCGACCATCCTTAAGGCCTTTGACGGCCGTGGGTTCCGTCCGTTTGGTATTCTACAGGAATTGCCTATAGGGGTAGAAGGTAAAACCGTTAGCCTGGATGTGGAGGTGGTTGATGCCCCTCTAGACTACAACCTTCTTTTGGGTCGAAGTTGGTCATATGCTATGACAGCGGTCGTTTCATCGGTCTTCAGAGTAATTAAGTTTCCACATAACGGTAAGATCGTGACGATTGATCAGCTGACATACTTTTCATCCGACCCAGCCTCTTCAGAGAGTATCCAGCATGTCGGTAAGATGACAATCCCTTATAGGGACGTTGGCGTAGGTTTAGTTAAAGATTCCGGTTTACTGGGAACTTTTCCTTTCCCTCCAATCAACGCAGACCCTTCATTTGCATCAATTCATATGATTACATCAGAAAACATTATTTATGATGATCCTTGGATCATCCCATCTGAATCTGAGATAGACTCATTAGGTGATGCTATGCCTTTGAGTCCATATGAAATTGCTTATGAAGCCGTCATGTCTTTTACCGACTCGCGTTCAACCGAGATCGACCAAATGAATGTGGTCAGTGAAGAATCACTTTTCACATCAGCCTTAGAATGGCTAGCGTTTCCTAAAGTCGTGTCATCTGACGAACAACTTCGCGAAATCCTAAGTGTAGACGATCTACCATGGGAAGATCTCCATCACAGATCTTCGTTTTTACCTAAGGATGATGCTTTTTGAAAATGATTTTTCATCTATCTTTACCGCTGAATATGTCAAAGACGCTCAGAGTCCAACGACGCATTCTGATTCAGAGTTGAATTTAGGGAATATTTCTCGCACTATTCCCATTGATATTTCAGTGAAGCCCGGAATTGAGGAAAACATTCATATAGGTGCCTCATGTACAGAAGATGAAATCCAAACTTACAAGCCCTATTCCAAGAATTCCTGAGATGTGTTTGCCTGGTCTTACGAGGAAATGCCAGAATCGCCCTGCCATTGTTGTTCATGAAATAAAGACCTACCCGAATGCTAAACCCGTCCGGCAACGGTTGCGTCAGATTCACCCTCGAAAAGCGGCTGCGATTAAAGCAGAAGTCAAGAAGCTGTTGAAAGCAGTTTCATTTATCCAATCCCGTTAACGGATTGGGTATCAAATATTGTTCCGGTCAACAAGAAACAAGGAACAATAAGAATTGTATCGACTATAGGGATATAAATCGAGCTTGTCCAAAAGACAACTATCCTAACGCCTTATATCGATCAAATTATTGATGATTGTGCCGGAAGTTGAAATGTTCTCCTTCATGGATGGTTTTTCGGCTATAATCAAATCAATATTCTCTACCTGCCGACCAACCAAAAACGGCATTCATTTGTCCATGGGGGAAATTTGCTTATTGCAAATTACCTTTTGGGCTTAAGAATGCCGGGCCACTTTTCAACGGGCGATGTCTTACACATTTCATGACATCAAGCACATTGTGCAACCATACCTTGATGATTTTCCTGCTCATTCTTTACACCGAGCTGATCACCTTGTCCACTTACGAGCAATCTTCATGAGGTGTCGGCATTATCGAATTCGGTTGAATCCCCACAAGTGTGTGTTCTGTATAGAGTCGGGTCGATTGCTGGGATTTGTTGTTTCAAAAGCCGGCATTCGCGTCGATCCCTCGAAGGTCGAATCTAACATCAAATTGCCTCCTCCTTCGAGTTTGCGCCAACTCCAAAGTTTGCAAGGGAAAGCGAAACTTTTAACGCGATTCATTCCAAACTACGCCGAGGTCACTAAAGGTTTTACACGGTGTTGAAACAAACGCTCAATTCTTTGGGACGAGATTGCCCAACAATCTTTTGATGCACTTAAACACGCGTTGACCCATGCACCATTGTTTGCATCCTCCCAACTACAACCAGGACTACTTCATATACCTCGCAGCTTCACATTCCACCATTGGAATGGTGTTATTCAAGAAGATGAATTCGGAGTGGAACATGTGATATATTATCTTAGTAGGACATTAAACCCCACTGAGCTAAAATATTCGCATGTGGAGAAATTGGCCCTGGCAGCCGTTCAAACTGTCCAGTGTTTTCATCACTACATTCTTCTCCGTAAAACTACAGTTATTTCGGATTGCAACCCTATGATTTATATTTTGACAAAACAACTGCTAGGGGGCAAGTACTCTAAATGGATCGTTATCCTGCAAGAGTTCGACTTGGAGTTTGAAAAGTCCAAGTCTAAGAAATCCTTAGTTTTTGTGGAATTAATGTGTGATTTCCCACATGCTGACACAGAAACTGTGGCAGAGGAGTCCATTGCGGATGAATCTCTGTTTCTTATCAGTACTTTAGATCCGTGGTACGGGGATATAATCATCTATCTCCAAACCCAAACCTTTCGGCCTGAAGCTTCAAAGTCAGAACGTCGAAAATTTCGGTTTCAATCCCAGCAATACAAGATTATTGGAGATACACTTTATCGCCGGGGGGCAGACTTAGTTTTTCAACGTTGTTTAACTCACGAAGAGGCTGAGAGGGTTTTGAATGATTGTCACTCTGGAGCATGTGGCGGTCATATGTGTGGGTATGCCACAGCTCAGAAGGTGTTGCGCGCTGGCTATTTCTGGTCATCTATGTTTAAAGATTGTATCATTGCAGTCCGGAAGTGCCACAACTGTCAAGTGTTTGATCGCAAGATGCGCGCACCACCTGCTCCCCTCCATCCCATAATTGCCGTTGGTCCATTCGCCAAATGGGGTATCGATTTTATTACTTGTAACCCTCACTCGGCCGGGGGGCATGCATATATCATCCTCGCGGTTGATTATTTTACTAAATGGGCCGAGGCGATGCCTACATTCGACGCAAGCGGAAAAACAGCTGCAGTTTTCGTATTCAATCATATTATAACTAGGTTTGGTGTCCCACAAGCAATCATCACTGACCATGGGAGCCATTTTCGAAACATCATGATGACTGAGCTTACAAGCCAGCTTGGTTTGCGCCACGATAGCTCTACTCCTTATTATCCGCAAGCCAACGGTTTGGTTGAGTCTATCAACAAAGTTTCTGGTTATCATGATCCGACGAATCATCGGTATTCATCGGTCGAATTGGCACAACATGTTATTTTTAGCACTATGGGCATACCGAACCTCAGTGAAAACTTCAACAGGGTTCACTCCTTTCCAGCTAGTTTATGGCTTGGAAGCTGTGTTACCCATAGAATGTGAAATCCCATCACTTCAAATGGCTGTCGAACTACTTCCAGCTACTTCCGAAGAGGAGAAGCGTTTATTATACTTAGATAAATTAGATGAGACTCGACGTGACGCTGCATTGGCAATCGAGACTCACGCGAAGCGAATGAAAGCTCAGTATGATAGAAATGTGACCCCTCGAAGTTTTTCGGAGGGAGACCTAGTGCTATTATATGATCAAGCTAACGATAAGCTAGGTGCTGGAAAATTCGTTCCTATGTGGCATGGACCCTACATTGTAAAGCGAAAGCTAGCAAAAGGGGCTTATGAGCTGGTAGATTTTGATGGGGACTCTTTGGGTAAACCCAGAAATGGACTTTACCTAAAGAGGTATTATGCTTAAATGCTGGGTATGGAGAATTTTTAGTTAGGTTAGGTTTTCTTTCTAGCTAGTATGTTTGTTAGTTTAGTTAGTGTGCTTAGCTTAGAGAGTGTGTTTTTCGTCGTTATTCTGGCTTATCTTGGTTTTACTCTTCATATTGCAGATGTCAACGCCTCTCCAAACATACATTGGATTTGCTGATGGTGCTTTTCGTAGTACACAGAATATCTCTTCCACAGCTTGGGTTATCTATTCACCCTCTGACGAGTTAGTTTCTATGCATGGGGTAAGCCTCGGTCAAATGACGAACAACATTGCAGAATACAGTGCAGTGGTTGAATTATTATGTGAATCTATTTCATTTGGAATTCGACGTTTGATAGTGAGGTTAGATTCTGAACTTGTTGTATTACAGCTTAATAGAGTATATGCCATTAGAAATCCTGTGTTATTAAGGTTGTTTTTGAGAGTGTGTCTCTTGGAACGTGAATTTGATTACATTGAATATCAGCATATTCCAAGGTCTTTAAATACATTAGCAGATGCAATTGCTTCTTGAATATTGGACAGACATTTACGATAATCATGAAAGTAAATTTAAAAACATTTCATCACATATGTTAAACAAGATAAGCCGGTAATAATGATATATATAGATAGGAGTGTGTCAAAAAATATACATCGTCTTCGATCATAGGTTGAAAAACACCTTATGATCGGCAAAATGATAAGTACAAAAAGCCAAAAATGTCATATGTGTCTACAAAAGTGACTAGCCAATCACTGGTGGTGCTCTCTATACGAAACCACTGCCCGCGCTACCCTACACAAGAACCTCCTAAAAGGTCCTGGGACTACGACCACACAGCGCTGAAGTCGAATGGGAATGTCATCTATGGTGGTCTCTGGTATATCCGCCGTCAGATGCTCTAGATCCTGTTCCAGCTCGGCCAAGGTCTCTGCGGCCGCATCCTATGGGGCTGGTGCTGGTACAGCTGGTGCTCTCCTCTCAAAAGCCTGGAGGTTGGCTGGACACCGTGGACCTACATCTGCATTTTGAAAATTTGTACTGTCAGTTTGAGGCGATATATATAAAAACAAATATATATATATATATATATAATTTGAAAAATCGTAAAAAATGAAATACCTCTGTCGTCCCACTGTTCTCCCTGTGGAAGAACCATGTCCGGATCATTTCGAAAATCCACTCCGGCATAAGGAAAGTCCTGAATAGCAAAGACCTGGTCCTCTAACCAGTGAAAATAGCCTTCAGGGAATCGAACAACTGCCACGCCCTCGCCAGGATGCCGGACCATCACCGTAACCCATCGTATCAGCTTAGGCTCCCGAGGTGCCCCAACTGGAACTGTGAGATGCTGAGGGATCAGCATCGGAACTCTCTCTAAGGCGAAGCTCACAACTAGAGGCCCATATCCAAAGGTCTTCAGTTGTCCGTTCTTTGCCCTAGTCAGTTGACCCTTCATGTTGGCCGACACAGCATCGCACCAGTTGAAGATGGTGCCTCGAAAACAGTCTATAGCCATCCGCATTTGGGACCCGGTGGCAATATGTAAAGCGGCTGCACCGCAAATTCTGGCAACCGTGAAAGATATAACCTTGAGTTCACGCCGAGAGATGTATTTGATTTCTACGCCTTTCGCATGGTTTTGATTGGGTATGCACCAGTCTGCCTGGAGACTAGCAAGGGATTGGCCACCCAGCCTAGTCCCGGCTAGATTGAGTTGCTCGCCCCTATTTGGCAAGCCAGTGAGAAAGTATATGTCAGAGGGCTCTATCTCGAGCTGGTGCCCTCCGATGTAAAAGCATTTCTCATGAATGTTCCATCTCTCAACCAGCCACTCCAAGAATCTCACCTGAGCCCTCATGCCAGGTATGGCCCAGTATTTATATAGTCTGCATGCTTTTAGGGCATCAATGGAAGGTTGGTGATTAATTGCGGCTAAATCAACGTCCTCGTGCTCTCTTTCTCTCCAATCCAACATGGTGAGTGCCCTACACACCAAGAAATAAAGATTAGAATTCATTTGGGAAAATTTAAATGGTTATTTTTGGGGTTTGGGGTTTCAAATTCCGCCCTTCGCGGGGGACGCACCCCGCGTTTAGGACACAGAGCGCCAGTACGCATCTGGCCTGAAGGTGGGCTGCGTACCCCGACCTTTTTCTTGTGTAGGAAAAGGTCGGGGTATGCAGGTCACCCTTAGGGCACCTGCGTACCCCGCAGAGCGGTTTTTAAAACCTAAAACCCCCCAAAAACCAAAACTAAAACCTAAAACAAAATTTTAATCGGATGAAATTGAAAAGGAGGATGTTGTGAAATACCTGGAAGAGACGACGTTCGATTCTGACGGTCGGATTCTCCGCAATGACCACGGGAAGTTTCTTGCCAAAAGCCCTTTTCTCAACCTCAACAGTAAAATGGTAAAAATGGCATGGTAAAAAGTCTTTTTATAGGTTTTTTGGATGAATGAATGCTAGGTTTGTTTATTTTTCACCATGGAAGGATATTTTTCAATGTATTTTTGCCTATCTTAAACAGGTATGAGTAATGTGTCGTTTTTGTGCAGGACAAAGGGATTTAGAGGGAAAATTGTCATTTTTCACAAACCAAAATATCAGAGTCATCTTTTAAGCCCTTTTCTGACTCCTAAAATATGAAAAGATTGTCGAGCGTTTCTTTTACACTAGTTAAAATAGAATTAAAAGACGGTCCCCTTATAGCTCTTTTCTGACCGTAAAATCAGGAAAAGATTGCCGGGTTTTTGTCGTTTCAAACTCGATACTGGAAATAAAACGACGTGTCCTTGATCGCTTTTTACTTTTCAGGTCAGTGGCACTAATTATGAAAGTACTCCTTGGTTGCAAGATCAAGCGGTTCCCCCAGGTATTAGTTTATACTTTTTCGGGCTTGAGGGACACAAATCTACGAAAAAGTTCAACTTGGAGTCTTCTTAAGTTTTTCAGACTCTCTAAAATTGAAAAACGCCAAGTTTCTCCTATACTGGACTCGTTAAAATTTTACAGTAAAGGACCTGTTCAATTACAAACAAGAACGAACCACTCCTTCCTAGGGTTTGAATCAAAACTAGGTTGGACTCATCCGAAGGATGAGCTTATAATCAAGCATATGTTATCCTCCTCAAGCTTGTTAAAAATAAAGAGGTACTTGCCAGAAATGGTGGGGGAAAAGAGAGAAGAATGAACCTATTTGTTATCTTTTGTCTCAGAAGAAACTTTATTACCACTCTTGGACACGACACTTTTCATTCACCTGGGTTCGGAAATCCTTTACCTCACAGTTGATCAAACCACTTTGAAAGTCTTCAGCCGGGTTCCGGGGATTAACTTTGAGTCATTTATCACCAAGCCATCTGTCGTGTCGTTATGTGTTCAAGAGGTCTGCAAGCAAAAATTTCATCTGCAAAATACTTGTCATCCATTTGACCATCCCTGAGTCAGTCCTTACAACAACATTTCTTCAACTTGAACAATGATTTCGTGTTGTGGGCTTGCCTGCAACGGGTCGCTTTCTATCGACATCAACACATTATCTAGAGAGATGACTTAGAAATCGTCAGTACCTTGAATTCTACATGCATCAATGGCAGGTTTCTCGCCTTTGACGTCAGTTTACATCATTGACTTTCTATCGAAGGACTCCGTGAAATGTTCGACATCAACTCATTCATTCACATCTCATGGATTGTACGTGGTACTTTGGAATGACATTACTGGTGGTCTCTCTCACACTTGTTAACAGTTTACATCATCGACTGGTAATCAAGTGGTTTCTACCATGTTCGACATCAACTCATTTATTCGCATGGCTAGAATCGTACCAATTCGAGAAGTAGAAATGAAGACCTTGGATCTAGTTTCCACCATCCAGGCTGCGAGGAGTTTTGTATTCATTATCTAAGTAGACTAATCATAAACAGATGGCTGCGCCCATACTGTGTCTACAAAAGTCTATGATTATGATGTACTACAAGATCATTCCTGTATCAGAGTAGTTAGTCTGTTAGTTAAAGTTTTGATCTGAGTATGGGAATGCCTACCTCAGTGATGATATAATCTTATACATGTATTTTGTGTTGAAAATTGCAGGTTCTGACCAGGCTCTCCACGAGATAATCCTTGAAATGATAAAGCGCTTCACCCTTCCTAGATAATACAAAACCCTAATCTATTACAGGCTTCACACTTTAGGGGGCAATCTGTTACACTAAAAAATGTCACCATAACTATTTACAGTTAGTATGGCTCTATCAACAGTCATGCTATCCTCTTAGGCAAGTCTTATGCCTCTGCTCTCCATGTCAAACTCCAAAAACAGAGAAAGTCTTTATAAATGTATTTATCTCTGGGTACGCAGGTTCTCTCAACCTTACCTGCGGGTACGCACCCAATGTTCACAAAAGTTGCGTACTTGTACGCTCTGTATGTAAAGGGGCAGGTGCGTCCCCCTGTAAAGGTCAAAATGCACAATTTTAATCTTCAAAAAGTTACTTGTGGTCATTTCTAGAGCATTCTAGAAGGTTGTTCGACGTGTATTGAGCGCCTCCAGATGGTTCATGTACCCCTATCAAAGAGGAACTTATCCCATCAATAAGGGAGCTATCCCATCCAAAGAGGGGATTATCCCATTGATGGTGGACCTGAATAACTTCCTCTAGAGCACTATAAATACAGGCATTGGGCCAGAAGGAGGGGAGGTTGGAAGCTAAACATTTCTAAGGGTAGATGTTGCTGGAATTAGGACTCCCATTTAGAAGCTTGTGAGGAGAGATTGCCATCTTTGCTTGTTCTATTTGGAAGTGGGTGAGCTTTGTCAAAGTAAAGGAGAATTCTTGATGGACCCTGGGAGGGACTTGCACAACACCAAGGCTCAGGTTGTAATTGTTCCTTTTGTTTCCTATTAATGCAAATGAGTCCATTCTTCTCAATAACTTGTTGTTTATGAGTTGTTTCATGTACTCCTTGGTCTATGTGTTAAATATGTTTTATTCTATGAGATTATCAAGTGCTATTTAATCGTTTGATTGTTAGTGGATGCATGTTTCAAAGTGAAGGAGGAGCTCATCCGGATCAGTGGGGCTGGACTGCTACAACGGTGTTGGAATACAGGTAGGATATAAACACTTGATTTCTTATATAGTAAATGCATGTTTAGAGAAGGATTGCTCTTGTTTGTCTTATTTGTCACTAGAGAGTCTTAGGCTCCTAGGGAGGTTGGTTGTGTCCGCACTATCGACTCTTTCCGCTTGACAATCAGACTAAAAACTTTGGCTATGGAAGCATCTTGTGCACTTTCTTTTTTGAGAAGGTTCCCGCACTCCGACCCAGGGTAGCAGTTTCCATCAGCACCCCACGCAATCCACGCATGGGCCGGTGGGCTGATCTGATGAAACGTCTGCGGGGTGGGGAGGTCCCAAGGAATGCATTCGACGATAACTTCTTCACCTGGTGGGATCAGCAGATCATCGCCGTGGATGACTACCCCTATGCTGGACTGGATTTCCGGGGAGATCCTGATTTAGTGTTGCCACCAAATGCAGCATGGGGCGAGATCGGTAAGATTTTTTTGATTTTATGATTTTTTTGGTTTTTTCAAATATAATGATAAATTTTGAAAAATATTTTTTGATGAGATTCAAATGACTGATATGATGATTATGTTCCAGACATTGGGCCTGTACGACCAGATGGATTCCCGCGGCATGGACGGTGTGGCCGAGGAGCCGAAGAGACGGCTGCTGATACAGAACGGACTCTAAACAACGTCCAGCGACACCTGGCGAGACTGAGCTGCCAAGTACCGATGGCTATCATAGAGTACCTTCCTCTAGATATGCATCGTCATGTGGTTGGCATGCCACGTGACTAGGTTTGCATCTTTCGGCGCGTGGCCACTGCTATAGTGACATACTTAGACACTCATCCTGAGCCGAGGCATTAGATATGCCGAATATGATTATCGGCATTTGAGTCCCAATTTTGTATATTTTTGGACACACATATGTACACTCGAGACGCTTTACGATATATATATATATATATATATATATATATATATATATATACAGTTTGACTTTTTGATGCGTGATTTTATTGTGATGAATGATTAATATGCCAGTCTAATGCTTGATTAGCGATAGAATCAGCTAACCAATTATGAGATCTTGGAATATGAAAATAATTAATATAAGTAAATGATCTTTACAACAACCTCACCCTTAAATACTGGCGATATAAAGATGGATCCCGTACCCGATAAATGTTATTTAATTGAGACAATATCAATTGAGAATCAAGATAAACTACCAACGAGTCAATCTCATGAGAGATTGCCTCAGACAATAAATTAATAACAGCAGTATACTCGGCCATATTATTTGGAGCAGGAACGATGCACACGCCTCTTGATACCATCAACTGACCAGTTGGATAATAGAGTACCCAAGCTGCGGAAGCAAGATTCCGAGTGTGCTGACTAGCACCATCGGCGAACCCAAAATAAACCAAATCATCCATCAACACCTGCCAAAGTAGACCAAAAAGTGCTGATATCAGAAAACTCTCGATGATATATGTACAAATATACATAAAATACAAAGAAGCCATTGCCTGGTCAAAGCTAAGCAAAGTACTTTTTTAGGTAGAGCCCGTCAGGGGGCTCCGCCAACCTACTCCTAGGGATGTTTATAGGTACGATGATCGAACCAATCAATATATTCTCTTCGGAAAATGAATGTGTTGGAGCCAAGGGGACCGTACAAACATCACTAGTCGAACTGAAGGACCGAGATTCGACTTCATGCACAGGGGAATGAAAGTGTAACCGATGATGTAAATCTTCCAAAGGTCAATCTACGGCCGTCATTTCTTCGAATACTGCTTCATCCGATGGAAAAAAAATATCCGAGCAATCCGATGCAGAGGTGGAATCAAGGGTCCGAAAGTGAGCCACATCACCATCTATCTCTTTCCCTAAGGAAGAAGTAGAATAGTTATCTGCAGAGTTATCTATAGATTCATATCTAAGCTCTACTACAGATATAAGAGATTCTATTCCACCCACCTCGTCGTCACCTGATGTGGTCACAGATGAAGTTAAGGTTCCAGGATTCGAAGAATAAGGAGTATGGACAAACTCTCTCCGTAAAGGATCCCTAGAGGATGAAATTGTATCTATAGCAGCTGTAGGAGGGGGAATATTAAACGTACCCATCAATGAAGAGTACATCCCGACTCCTAGACTCTCAGTAGGCGGACGAGGATTACCCACTAAAGGAATAGTAGAGTCAGAGTTTGCTTGAGGATCAACTGGACAATAGTCCAATTGGTCAACCTTAACGATTTTCCCCTCATGAGGAAAGCAAATGACACGAAACAGAGTCGACACCACGGCATCCATCTCGTATACCCAGTTCCTTCCTAATAGGAGATTATAGTCTAGGTTAGCGTCTATGACCTCTACTTCAATATTAACGACCTTTCCTCCAACACATACAGGAAATGCCAGGATAATCTCGTATGGCCTATGAGAATGACCGTCAAATTCTATCAATAGGGTGGGTGAAGGAACAACCGATGGTGATCTAATGGCCTTCCAGCATGATATAGATATGACACACGTGGAAGCTCCCTCGTCTAAAACCGTTCAAAAAATATTCATTTTCTAGTAGGTAGACTTTATCTGGAAAGCCATATGATGAGGAAGTCTCTGTTTGACACTACTCATATCAAAAGTGAGAGCTAAAGAATTACTTGGATCCACTGCCCCCATTGCCGATAGAAAGGCACTTCGTTGAGCAGGACATGACTGGAGAACCTCTAACGTGGACATAGCACATGGAATCTGAGCCAGATCCTCCACAATGGAGTAATTCTGGGCGGCCCTAATATTAGGATTGATAGTCGCATGTTCTGCGGAACCTTTCGGTACCCGAGGTATAGTCTCGACAGAAGGTCGCTCAATATGAAGTGGGTTGTTAGTTTTGGGAACTGATTTACCCTTGGAAGTTTCACCTTCACCATAATCGCGTGACTGTGTGGTCACATTGGCATGAGCACCCATCATGAAAACATTTGATGACTTGTCCCCATCCTGGTTGCCCCCTGCGGAGGTACCAAGGTTTGAACTCGCGCCAGCAAGAAGTTGTTGCCCTTGGGGAAAAGGGTTGGTTAACACAGCATGAGAACTAGAAGTTCCTTGCTGCCCTAACAAGCGCTGAGCATCTTGAATCTTGGGGCAGAGATGAGTTAGATGGCCTCCATTGCACAATTTGCAAGGAAACCTGACTTTCTTTCTCGACCCATTTCCACCACCACCGGCGTTGTTGCTGGATTTATTTGCATCAGGCTTCCCATCTTGGTTCTTTTTCTTACCTCATCCTTTCTTTTTCCCATTGGAATTTTGATTTCCTTTGGGATTATCGGATTGGACGACATTTATTGAAGAAGTTTGGGAAGCGGGGGGATTAGACGATGTGACTTGGTTGTTAGAAGCAGTTTTCAAGGACAACTGTTGCAATTGATTCAACACGTTCATGGTAGTTGTGTCTACTGAACCGACGATACCATCCGCGTGTGGACCTAGCTTCGACTTAGCTACCTCAACCTTAGATCCAGGAGCATCTGGCAAGTACTTTTGTAGGATCCCAGACTGAGAGTAGATCAATTCTATTTGCTGGGCCCTAAAAATGGCTTGCTCTTCAGAATAGACCCCAGACATGGAGACATACTTGGACATCTCGGGTTGTAAAGACTTCAAAAACCACTCGAGACGGTACTCCGGAGGGATTTTGGCTTTAATGAGCCTCTTTCTCCGTCTCCATTCCTGAATATGATCAGAACTGTGGGTTGCCTTATCCTGACGAAAGGTGGCCAGAAGTTCAATTTAGGCATCATAGCGAACAGGCAACTGGAAGTGATTTAAGAAAATACTGGCTAAGTCAGCGAACGATGTAAAGTTTCCCCCTGGAAAATCTATATACCATTTGGCCGCATTCCCAGTCAAGGTGCATTGAAAGAGTCTCAACCTAATCGAGTCATCGATAAGGGAGTTAGATGAGCACCACAGATGGAATGTGGTTACATGGTCGCCTGGGTCTTCATCACTCTTCCCTTCGAATTTTGGAATGTCCGAAGGGAGTTTGGTTGGGACTGGAGGCCAAGTTGGATTGTACCTGATTGGGTCATTTGTTAACTTAGTGAGATTTGCCAAGTTTAACGTTTCCAGAAACGGAAGTCTAGGAGGACCTTGGGGATTCCATCCAGACTGGGCAGAACTCCTAAAGCTCTGAAAAGATTGTCCTGGAATTTGGGAGGCACCAGGCTGCCCGAAGTGACCAGTAGAACCGGCTGAACCAAAAGGCAAGCCTTGTGGTCCAGTAAAATTTGGAATTTGACCAACTCTGGCCGTATAACCTCCATAACCAGAAAAGTTTCCTCCTAAAGGATTGTAGGGAGTTGATAACCCCTGATACGGATTCCAAGCCGAAGCAAGGGGAGGAATACTTTGAAACATGCTAACCATGGAGTACAACCTATTTCCTTGTTGGCCGTTAAACGAAATCCCAATTCCCACGCTACTAACCCCAGGGGTATTCCAACCTTGGAAAGGATTGCTGCTTTGTCCTACAGAAGAAAAAGGCATGGATCCTACCGTTCGGTTGGAATGTGGTATATGACCACTTCCGAAAGGAAAACCCTGGAATGAAGCCGATCCGCCCATCATGGATGTAGCGGCACTAAACGGAACCGATGGAATACCCTGTGATTGGGTGCCAAAAGGGAAGAGTCCAGTACCAAAAGCATTGGTTTGGGCATTTCCACTCGTGGATGGAATGGAGGTAGACCCAACTAAAGATGTGCTAGCAAAAGATCCGAACAAGGAAGCGGAGGGGATGGAAATGGTTCCTCCCCCTTGCACCGATGTTGGGGTTTGCATAGTCGTAGCACTCGTAGAAGCCATGCTTCCAGTAGTGGTCATCAATGGTAAGCGCGTAGCGTAACCTGGACTTGACGGTCTATGCGTCAGAGTCCCGACGTATTGTAATACGTCTGGATGACTAGATGGTAGTGGAGAATTTGGAGCCACTAATGACTCTGAAAGTTCTTCTACCTCTATGTTATCCTCCGCTTGAAAGCGAACTCAAGAAAAGGACCGGAGTGTCCCTCTCTTGCTCAGAAGTGTCAGGCCTTGCTTGGCCGCTAATATCCCCGAGAGGAGGATCAATCCCCGATGCGTCAACCGGTGTGGGACGGAACCCACCGGTAGTATTGCCTCTGCGCCTTCTAGGAAAAGGCTCTAAACTTGGTGGCGAGAGACCACGAAGTCTTCGAGACTGTCTTGGAGATCGGTCAGCCACTTTGAATTTTTTGTTATGATCTAACTAAAGACTCAAAAAATTAAAAGCTAGGACACCTAGGAGCACAGAGCACACACTATAAAGTCCCTAAAGATACAGCCAATCAAACAACTTCCAAGTATTTCTGCTCCGGGTGATTAAGACCGGACACCAAAATACGAGAAAGTGAAATAAGGGGCCTTCTGAAGATAGTCTGGGATGATGAGGGCCCAGTCCTATCAGCGAAGGTATCAGAGGAAGTTACGCTGACCTCCTAACAACAGTCTGTGCCGGTGCAAGCCCCCAAGCTTCACAAGGGTGCCCTCTAGTAGTACTGTCGAGAGTGATGCAACGTCGACCTCAGGTGCCACGGGATTCCCCTCCGCAGCCACCTCTGTAGTTCCCTAGGAGAAGCAACTATGGATACCAAATCGTCGCAGAAGCGAGGCGGAACAGTCGTGAGGTAAGTTCGGACAAGTAGGAGAGGGGGTATATCTCTTCCCTGTCTTCACAGACCCTCATGCTTAACTCCCAGATCCAGAGCTTTCCTAGTCTTCCTAACGCTATTGGATTTTCTCTCGTTATTCAGACTCCTACGTTTGACGTTTATATGGCCTTCGAGAGTTAACTCTCCACTCGCCTAATCCAAGGCCCTAAAATTCTAATCTTGTTTGTGTAACTGACGAAAACAAAAATTTCTACTGAATTTTAGTTAGTGCTTGATTTTATTAGGCTGTTCTTTAAGTCACAAGGTAACGGAAGTGAAACTAGTGGTGTTTTTTGATGCAAAAGAAATTAATAAAAACTTAACTACATGCACCTGCACTTTTTTGTTTTTCGATGAAAAGCAATTTCTACAGGGTTCAGAGGTACTTCCAATAAAACAAATTTCCTTTTTCTTTTTGCTAATGCACACTTCACACTCCCAAAAGTTAACAAAGCTATATATGCCTAAAAGGGGATGCAAATCTATCCTAATGCAACAACTATATGTGGATGCAAGATTCAAAACTACTCTAAAAACAAAAATGAAAGTTGCTTGTTTATCAAACGTTATCTTGCCACTTAAGATGCCTAGATGGAATATGAAATGTTTCCATTCATTTCGTCTAAACACTAAAAACAAGTTCTAAGACAAACATAAAGCACTTTCACTTCTCTAAAAGGAAACCAAATGAAAAACAAGTTCAAGAAAGAAAAACTAAGATTTTCAAAAGATTTTCTTCAAAGCAACAAACAAAAAGTCTTTTCAAAAAATGCTCTCAACAACACTGAAACTTGTGATTGAAGAATAGGCAATTAAACACTTTTGCGAATCAACACCACTTAATGGATGAAAACCCAACAAAAATAAATGTGTTTGAAATTGCTCTTAACAATCAAAAGCAGCAATGAAAGCCTTGGCAATGAAAACCAAAAAGATCAAAAAGACAAATTCCAAGAAAGTGTCAAACAACAACTTTCATGAAACAAAGAAGCAGATGGTCACAAAAAACGATTTTGTCAAGCAAACAAAAAAGTCGTCAAAAGAAAGATTAACACAAAGATTTAATTCAATCTTCCTACCCTGATGAAACAGAGCAGCCAAGAGTCCTAGGCAGAAATCTTGCGTGCCTTAGCAAAAACGATGACGCTTGCAATCAACAAAAACCAAACCAACACTCCTTATGAGAATTCAGGACGAGATTCTCGCTGTCAAACAAATAACTGATACTGGAAAATAAATGTTTCAGACTAACTCAAACCACCAGACAAACCTTCAGAGGCCAAAAAGATTTACAAATCTTGAAAATTAGAATATATACGCGACTGTACTATAGTACAGATTGTGTGTATACACGACTGTGTTTGAGGAAACCTGTGTATACGCGGGTTCACTCAAAGAAACAAGCGTATATACGCTTCTGTATCTAAGAAAAACAGCGTATATGAAAAGCTTCAAGAAAAATAAAAAAGACAAATTGAAGAAACTGGCAAAGCTTAAAGTTCAAGAACAGACCAGACAGTAACAACAAGCAGACAAGGCAGCTGAGCCCTGATTGGCTTGAAAAACACCCAAACTAGGAACAACAAGAGTGTTGTCCCCAGCGGAGTCGCTAATTCTGCTAGAGGGAAAAACTCCTCTAGGGCTTTTTGGGTGAAACCCTAGCAGACTGAAATTTGTCTATTCAAAGAAACATACATTCATGCAGCCATTATTCTATTATAAGCAAATTCTATGATAAGGGTACGTACCTTTAGTCCTAAGTTTGAGAAGGCCTTTAGGGTCCAAACCCTTCTTGGAGTTCCCTTCTTCTCTTTTGTCCTGCAAAACAACCAATTCAAAGAACACAACAGTACATGGACAAAACTTATAAAGAAACCATCTTCATGTTACAAAGAAAGGTAGTTGGTTATGGAATCCAACCAACCATTTACACATGAATTCAAAACATGAATATTATAAACATAAAGAGGATTCAATTCAGGAACCAAGACATGTGTTTCTTTTATTATAGACAAATAAAGTACATAAAAAGGAATATGTTCACCTGAGTCACCTTCAGCAGGCTCCAAGCAAAGCTTCCTTCCGGATCCGTTCCAGCCTCAAGCCTGTAAAAAATATCCTTCCATGACTCTCTCCATGATGTCATAAATGGTGGATGAACATCAACACACAAGGAAACAAAGGTCTGTACAAAATGGGGGAAGTGCAGAAGGCACAAGAGACTTCAGACCTGGTCAAGGGGAAAATCTCAGCATAATAACCTTTCTCTCTATTCTCTCCTCCCTTAGGCCTTCCCTTTGAGGTCTTTTTATACCATCTCCAAAGTAGTTTTTTAGTTAGGAGTTGGTTGGGAACAGTTGGGCCATGGGCACTAACAGGTGACCAGCAGGTAAAACCCGTGATCTCCGCCCGAAAAGAAGGAATTTTATATTTTTTTAAGTGTTTTAATACATACACACGGGTTGGATATACACAGACCCGGGTATACACGTGTTTAACTCAGGGCAATGTCGTGTATAAGGAATAAAACATTGTTTTTTAAATTTTAGGACCAAGTCTGGAAGGATGGGTTGCCCTAGGCCATGAGTACAGCATCACAAACCATAAGAGTGAGATTTGGAGCTATAACATTATGATAACAACAACTTAATCTAGGAATTAAACTCGATGCTTGACAGCTGCTTCTCCTTAACTTTGACCTTGGTAATGTCCATAACCCTCCTGCTGGCCTTTAATAACTTCTCCTTTATCTACCCTAAAAACTAGGAATATGTCCCCTGCACTATAGCCTTGGTCTTCAATGATGTTCCTCGAATCTTTTGATGTCAAAACTAGCCCCTTTAATTATCTAACATATGTTAAGTTAGCCATAGAACCCTGCTCTTTCACTTGTGCAAAAATTAAACTCCTTGAAGGTGCATGAACAAGATCAATCTGGATGTGCTACGAAACTAACTATTGTTTCTCTAGCACAAAACTTTTCTTTTACATATATCCTTTATCCTTTGAGTTTTTTCCTTGCTTGAGCTTTAAAATTTCATAAGTGACCTCCTCACATTCTCCAGCAGCATCATTCTCAAAAAATAACCACTTCTTTCCATTGAGAATTGATCAAAACATCAAAACTACACCTACAACAGTTTCATAGTGCAAGTTGAGTCATCAATTTCTCCCACCTCATAATGAATTTAAAGAAACGGAGAGAGGTTTTTGTAGCTAGAGAGCTTATGAAGAGAAACCTCTTTCAGAATTATAAAATACTATTGTATTTGGCCAGAAACTGATCATGATTTGAACTACTAAAAAAAAAAAAAGAGTTTTTCTCCCAATGACTTTCGACAGTTTTGTAGCACAAGTGGGGTCATCAATTTCTCCCAGATCATAATGCATTGAAAGAAATTGAGAGAGGTTTTGGTAGTTAAGTATGTTAGGAAGAAATTCAGTGTTCAAAAATGAGTTTTACATGTCTCAGGAACCCCCTTGGAAGTTGACTTCTGAAAACAGAAAAAAGAGCATACACAACAGTTTCATAGCACAAATCACCTTTTTTAAACTAGCTGTGCTACGAAACTGTGGATTCCTATGTGATTGCAAACATTTAACCCTAAAATTAATGGAATGACTACTAAATGGAAAATGTGACCTATTTGACCATAAAGTGAACCTCAAGGACTTTATTTGGAAATGAAAGATGACATTTTGAGACTTCAAACCCTATCGCTTACCCTTTTATCAAGACTAAAAATACCTTTAGACCTCCTTGAAAACATGACCAAAAGTAGAGTTGAAACGATGATGTCTTGAGAATTTTTGCGTGATAACAGTGGCTCCACTAGGGATAGTGTGCCCTAGTGATACACTAAGAGCTGGTAGCTCCAGTGATGTTATCCATCCTTTAGAATAAAACTCTAAAATTTTGCCAACCTTCTCCTGGATGATCATTGTAGAAGAAACAAATCTGTATCTACTGAAAAGATGCTCAGTCAAATTTGAGCTTATTCACACACTCCTACCTACCTTATCAGCTGTAATCTCCATTTGTAGCTCAAGGAACATGAAACTTCCAATGAAGCCAGTCATTGATATGATCTGACACTTGAATCTCTTGATTGTGCTTGAAGAAAAAATAAAAATGATACTGAAATAACTGAGGCATCATGAGATGTAACTGATCTTCAAGATGAAAATATAACTTGAAATCTGAACAGTAAATCTTTTCCATGTAATCAGCTATAGGGTCAAAAAATACATGAATAGTTTGACGATTCTCATAACATTCTATATCTTCTGACAACTGATTCTCAGCACAAAACTCCTTTGATATGCTATCCAACTACTTTTCTGAATGATTCCCACAAAAAATGTAATTTTCCTTATTATTATGATCATTCATTGATGTAAGCTGCTGCAAAGTATGACATAAAAAATCAACCTTTTCCTCTGCATGAGGGTTATAAAAGCTATCTTCCAGTATTTCTTCTTGGTGTTTGCAATGATTTTCATACTCTTTAAGATCAAAAGTCTGGCAAGTTTGCTGCATCTTTACATTAATCTCAAAGGATGTAACATGGTCTTCATATGTAAACCCCTGCTGATTTTCATGTTGCATTTTATGGGATGTTATCCTTTCTTCTTGGTGTTGAAATGTATTGTTATGAAGAGCCTATAAAATTTCTTCATCCATGAATTCATCATCATCATAACAATCCTCAAAATATTGAATAAAACTCATAGAATATTTATAGCAATATTTGACCAGCAATAAGGAGGGATTACACTCTTTATACATCTTATAGAATACATCATGGAAATTAACAAGAGAATATAATGAACCATTTTCCAAGTCTTTGTACCAAGACCATGCTTTTCCTTCTAAAGTGGTAATAAACATCTTCATGAGATAATCTTCAAGGAACTAAACCTTAAGACTGTGTACATGCATATGGAACCTAACCAAATGAAGAGCAACATTGTCTTTCTATTCATCTTTGAATATTGGAAGATGATCTAACCATTCAACCTTTGGCATGGGATTTGGAAAACTAGGGATATGAGACTAATTCATAGGGGCATACCTGGCATTCATTCTTGCAATGGCACTCATCTTGAAACTTCATCAAGCTATTGATCTTCTAGCAGTGGATTCACCTTCCAATTTTTTATTTGATGTGTGGAGTCACCAAGGTAGATGCAGCCTCAAACAGCTTCCTTAGCTCCTGCTACCTTCAGAAGTTCAGCTGCTTGATTTCGGGAATGAGTAATCTTCAGGCGCCTGGTAGACACACCAAAATCTTATCACAAAACCAGACCCTGATAGGCTACTGATCAGGAAGACTTTGAGTAACTATTTCAAACAAATCTTTTGGCTGAGGCTTAGCCTCCTCAACTTGAGAGGGCTCTCTCACTAGGTTAAATATTTTAATTTAAAGATTAGATGACTAACTCTATGGAAAAATAAAAAAAAATGTATAAATGGTTGAAATACCAATCAACAAATATCTATTGGGCTATGGAGTCAAAGTATGTTTTAGTACAACAACAAGATCAACTTAACATGGAAGTCAAGGCATAAAGAGTCTTAATATATTAGCAAAACAGAGACATAATGCAAGGAACACAGTTTATAAACACATGAAGGAAGTTAGAGCATTAGATATCATTTTTGGGATTCAACTGCGTTAAGTAACTCATTCAAACGTATGACCATTTCCATGAGAGGTAGTCGTAAAGTGACTAATTTCTCATGATTTTTGAATAGTTCACTTAGCACTCATTGCATCGGGTGATGCTCACAGGGGTGAAGAAGTGGGATTGAAACTAGTGAAATGTGGAGAACGAATCACATAGCATCAATCATCACTTCCGGGGCTTGCACTATCAATGAATTCTAAGTAACATGTGTTTATACAACTGCAAGTAAGTAGATGAAGAAATCCATGAGAAAATCAAACATTAAAAACCCTCTCTAAATCCTGAGTAGTGAAGCCAATATCTCCGTATTAACATGAAAACATACAGTCTCATACAATAACACAGTGTGCTTATTTCTTTTGAAAATTTCCAACCCTTGAGGAATTCCACCTCTTGTATTTTATAGAGTTATCATTACAATCTTGGACTCCATAATCCAACTTGAGGGGAATTCGAATTTCCTAGCTTGACACCTATTCATACCTAAAACAGACTATTAATTACAAGTAATAGTTGACTGGCTGCGTTAGAGTCATAATATATTTAGGAGTACAACTCCTTATTGTGATAAAAACAACCTAATCTAGGAATTAAACTCGATGCTTGACAGCTGCTCCTCCTTAACTTCAACCTTGGTAATGTCCATAACCCTCCTGTTGGCCTTTAATAACTTCTCCTTTATCTGCCCTGAAAACTAGGAATATGTCCCCTGCACTATAGCCTTGGTCTTCAATGATGTTTCTCGAATATTATGATGACAAAACTAGCCCCTTTAATTATCTAACATATGTTAAGTTATCCATAGAACCCTTCTCTTTCACTTGTGTAAAAATTAAACTCCTTTAAGGTACATGAAGAAGGTCAATCTGGATGTGCTACAAAACTAACTGTTGTTTTTGTAGCGCAGAAATTTGCTTTTACATATATCCTTTATCCTTTGATTTTTTTCCTTTCTTTAGCTTTAAAATTTCATAAGTGACCTCCTCACATTCTCCAACAACATCATTCTCAAAAAATAACTGCTTCTTTCCTTTGAGAATTGATCAAAACATCAAAACTGCACCTACAACAGTTTCGTAGCTCAAGTTGAGTCATCCATTTCTCCCACCTCATAATTAATTTAAATAACTTGAGAAAGGTTTTTGTAGCTAGAGATTTTATGGAGATAAACCTCTTTCAGAATTATAAAATACTGTTGCATTCGGCTAGAAACTTATCATGAAGTGAACTACTAAAACTAGAAAACAGAGTTTTTCTCTCAATGACTTTCAACAGTTTTGTAGTGCAAGTTGGGTCATCAATTTCTCCTAGCTCACAATGAATTTAAAGAAACTAAGAGATTATTTTGTAGTTAAGTATGTTAGGAAGAAAAACCTCTTTTAGTTTTCAAAAATGAGTTTTCGATGGCTCAGGAACCCCCTTGGAAGTTGACTTCTAAAAACAGAAAAAAGAGCATACACAGCAGTGTCGTAGCGCAAATCACCTTTTTTGAACTAGCTACGCTACAAAACTGTGGATTCCTGTGTGATTGCAAAAATTTAACCCTAAACTTAATTCAATGACTACTAAATGGAGAATTTGACATATTTGACCATAAAGTGAACCTAAAAGACTTTATTTGGAAATGAAAGATGACATTTTAAGACTTCAAACCCTATCACTTACCCTTTTATCAAGACTAAAATGACCTTTAGACCTCCTTGAAATCATGACCAAAAGCAGAGTTGACACGATGATGTTTTGAGAATTTTTGGGTGATAACAGAGGGAGAGGGTGGACGTGAGTCTCAGGTTCAAAGGGAATAGTCCCAACTCTGCTAGAGACACACAACACAGCAAGACATGCGCAACTTCCAACGGAGTAGTCCACACAGATGCAGAAGTCATAAACAAAAGTTGAACAGATAGCACATACAACACCCGACATAATAGTCCATGAGTGTGATGGGAATTATAACAAGTTTACAAGAATGAATCTATCGAGTGTCTGGCGAGGTCGCCAATACGGGCGAGATAGCATTAACAACTGATACAACAAATTTCCAATAGCATATGTACTAAAACAACCAAAATAGTTCAATTGTCTTAATATAGGTTAAAGAAACATGCATTACAAGCATTCCAAGAATAGTCTTACAAACGAATACAATACATGAGTGAAAATGTGATATCCTGTTAATAGTCTTCTGAATTAAGCGAAAGTTCCAAGACACATCTATACACCATTACATCACTAACCTTGATAGTGGGGCGTTGGAGCCACTGATTGCTCCTCAAAGAAAAGGTTACAGACTCTAAAGGCTATGTGGGAGGAGCCAAGGTGAAAATTCTTTTGCATGTACAAATGAGGGGTGTATATAGCCAAGGGTGAAACTGACCCTTGTGACTGCTCAAATTCACTCATGACTATTTCACTTACATGACTCTTCAACTTTACATGTGGGTCTCTTGGACTTCCACATTACATTACATTGCATAGAATAGTATGGCCCACAGTAGTGATGTGGCCGAGATGACTCGACACGATAAAGCTGGTATGTTCAAGCTATTGGTGGTGTCCATGTCGAACTGTAGTGCCACTGAGTGATGAATGTGCTCTTGGTGTATCATAGCTTCAAATTTGCATGGCAAGGTGTGCGGAGTCTTCGATGGTTTTTGTGTTCACTTGATGTTACACGTGCATGTCTCTCCTTCGCTTGTGCTTAGCATGCTCCATGTTTTTATACGTTTGTGAACAAGACTCGTAGGATGTGCTCCTTGTTCATCTCGTTCGCCATCGTGCCATGTCTCATCTGTGTACCTATATCTGCAATCACTAATGACGAGATGACATCAAATCTAGAAATCTCTTAGTCTAGCATGATGAATTATCTTCTTTTTTTTTTCAGATGCAGGTGACCAGGAGAGAGGACAAGGCTCTGAAACTATGCAGAGCACATTTCAGGACGGGATGCAGACTCTGGGCATTGTTTATGAAAATTTCGTAGAGGTCACTAGGAGGCTGGGATGGGCACTCCGGATCAGCAGTGACTGTTTGTGTGATCTGGCTCAGTTGGAGGTAAGATCTACACAATTATTCCATGGAGACAGTGCAAGCACCAAGGGGACATTGCAGTCAAAACTGCATAGATTCTCTGGGGAGGCTAGCAGCGGGCTATGGGAGCTTGCTAGCTAAAACTGCACAGAGATGGGAGGCTGGCCTGTAGGACATTCTTACGCAGTTTCTTGGCTGAGCGGGATGGTGGGAAACTGGGAGACAACCTATGAAAACTACACATTTTTCAAGAGGAGTAGCAGGCTGGCTGACAAGCTGACTGGCTGACAGAAATACACAAATTTTGAGGATAGTGCAGTGATAGGCAGCAGGTGTCTATCCAACATGTCTGTACAATTTCTTTAGTCAATAGAGGTAGGCATGCTTGGAAGATTCTGTGCAATTTTTTGGAGGAGTGAGGCCCAGGGTCACTACCTGGTCAAACTCTCTGTCTGACCAACTGGAGACTTGATAGATTTTCTTGCAGGTAACACATATTGAGATGGCTTACTGAGATATTTCTACATTGTTGTGGGTGATAGTCAGTTGGGTCGACTCCAAGATTGCATAGTACAGAATGCCTAGGAGGAAACCTCAAACTCTGTTTAATTCTAGCCAGTATTACATGATCACTGAGGGTTGACACTACGTAGTGCAGCTCAATGGAGGTTTGGCTATTGGGGGATGGTCCGGTCGATAAAGTTTCAGAAAAATGACTAAGTGTGTGAGCGAGTGAACTTGTGCATGCATGACCTTGCAAACACACACTCAACATGACTCAACGACAAGACACCTCGAACCATCAAGACAACATACACTCAATGTGACTGAATGACAGGTGTGATTGACAAGCGCGACACTTGAGATAGACATTCAGACGACCATGACGACACTTCCGTGTCAGTTCTTACAACATTGTGTGTGAGTGTGATAAATGTTTACATAGAGAGCTTAACTCAAACACAATCTTCAGCATCACCAGAACGAGGTCACAAGCATGACATAGAAATCAACGTGCTGAAGACGATAGTTGGTCAAACAAGTGAAAAGGAAACAAGACATGTAGAAGAAACACATAAAATGACTTTTTGTGTTTGCACATATGCATGTTACTAAGAACGGGAAGATATGACAATGGCAAGTAGTCCTACAAACTCAACTAAGAGGTGTACTTTGAAACGTGTTCTTTACTTACCATACTTATGCTCAAGATGATGATGCATCTGACGGAGTTTGCATGTGGTCCTGATCTTTTCCATTACTTGGTTCCTTGGTCCTTCTCCTCAACTCCTTGGAAGTGATTTCAACATGTCATCTTTTCATGTAGTTACTGAGAGGTAGACCTACGCAATTTCAACAAACAATGACTATTGTTGTAATGAGGCCTTGGGAGGCTCATCTGCACAGTTTCTGCATGCAAGACAGAGAGGGAAGCTTGGAAAACACTGTGCAATTTTGAGGCACATGACACTTCTACGTAATGGTGGTCCTAGGAGGAAACCTCTACGCAATTTCTGAGTGCATTGCAACCGGACTGCTCTGCGCATTTCTAGAGAGTAGTGATGGTTGCCTGACTGCTCTGTGCATTTTTTGAGAGCAGTGTTGGTTGGGGTCTCTGTGAGCTATGGGATTTCAGTAGGAAAGGGAGGCTAGGGTCTCTACACACTACGGGGTTTCAATAGGCAAGGGAGGAAGCTTGAAGGTTGTAGAAGCAAAGCACACAGTTTCGGGATGTTGGATGAGGCTAGGTTGCTTGGGAAAATGGATAACTGTGAGATCAGTGAAACATATGTAAACATTTATAGGACTTGACTGTGATCACACACGAACAATTAGTAACACGAGGTAGACCATCCACAATGCATAAGACATAGTTTGCTTGATGCAAAAACCTTCATGACAAGAGTGCATGAAGTGAGAATGAAACATGTTGATGTGATGACGGCAACTCATATGCACAAAATTCCCTTGAAGCAAAACAACATTCCCTTTGCATGAAAAACAAAACCCCCTATGCTCGAAAATTACACATGTTGCATAAAGATGAGAATGCGAACAACTCTTAGAATCTAGGAGGGGAGTTTGAAATCATCAACTTACCAATAAGTGACCAAGGATGATCGATCACAGGATCCAAGGTAGGCTCCGAAATTTTCATGCGAGCCAAAATTTTGGAGGGTGGTTGTAGCTGATACAACACTTGGCAACATTCTGGTAGAATCCAACTCTCTGAATCGACCTTGTTTCGTGAAAAGAAAGTCTAACCCTTCGTGAAGTATTGCTTGATTCTTCGATCGTGATGGCTTCTGCACTAGCTTGTGTGAAAGATGTAGTCCCTACCATTCTCTTGATCGGTCAACACACATTCCAAGCCAAGTCAACTTAGTTATTTTGATTGGGGATGAGGGGTATATTGATGCACAAGTAATATAACTATTAGAATTTAAGTTTCATCTCTGGTGTTGCTTTGCTACCAACAGACCTAGATAGTACCCTGACGGAGTCATGCAGGAACACAGGCATCGCTCCGCTTACAGTGATCTTGGTCAATACCCTGGCAGAGTTACTTGCATCACCTCTATGTGCAGGAAGCCTTTCTCTTATTTCACCTTATTCATTTTTCAATTTTTTTTTCAATTTTTTTTTTCAAGGACTATGCATAGGCACTCATTTATTATAGAGGTGAAAGAGGGATCCCAACTTATTGAGAGCAAAAGAGGTTGTTCCTTCAAAGAAGTATTTTGTCTACCTCTGACATACTTGATAAGGTTTTCCCCCTCACCTTACTCTACTTGACTGATTTGACAAGGGTTAACCCAAAACAACCAACTAGAGTAAGTGGTACTAGTTAGAGTACAAGTGTTGTGTTTTCACTGAGACTCACTCTAAACAGAACATATTTTCCATCAAGTTATCATCAACTGAAGAGGGAGGACAACAGATAAAGAGAGAGGACAATAGATAACCAGATGTTGATAGTTGTACATGTCCTCTTAAATTTTCCCAGCTTGTCTCGAGATCCAAACACGGTTTCACGAGAGGCTATCCTATGGGTACAAGCAAGAAAATCAAAAACCAAAAGTAAAGTGAGAGAAAAAAAAGTAAGAAAAAATCAAAAGTAAAGTGAGAGTGAAACAAGTAACCAAATCAAAAAGTAGAAGTAAAGCGAGAGAGAAAAAAGTAAGCAAAGCAAGAAAACAACATGCAAACTAGAAAGAAAAGCAAAGCAAGGAGCAAAGACTATTCATACTCCTACGCTAAACAACGCATGGGCCTACTCACATGAAGTGATATTTCCAATGCAGCCACCGATGCATTGGTTGGCCCATATTGGTGAAGGAATGGTTTGCGAAAAGTGTAGTCAAACAAATCAGCAAACATGAAAGATATAACAATGAAGACCAACACACTCCGAGTTTAAATGCATCCACAGAAAAGAAAGGAGTTAAAGCATGTATAGATGATAATAATATGCATTCTCTTGACTGTGACAGACAAGAAAACATGATAAAAAGAGACATCTTACACCTTGCAAGTGTGCTTGCTATGAATGATTCCTCTAGGGCATAAGTTATTGGATCATGTGATTCCAGTGGAGGAAGTGAAATCTATCTATAGGATTGATCTTCATTGCATACAAATGAGTGATGAGGAGCCTTGGGTGTTTCAAAAAATTTCTGATCGGAAGTGGAACTAACCTTAGGACAACGAGGACCTAACATAACCATCAACTCATGTTGAAGTGCCTCAACAACCTGCAGGGTTTCCACTTCATCAATAGATAGATCATCGGAGACCAGTGGCTTAGAAAGATTAACAACGAGTGAATCGACATCGTGATCAAATGAAGAAGTACAAGGATCACGACAACCATGATTGGAAAATTCAAGATGTTTGTCGCCATCCTCATGATTTTATGAATCATACAGAGGGGTAGATGAGAAGCAAGAATGTTCACCCTTTGTGTTTCCAAAAGAAGTAGATGAAAATTCCAGTGGATTCTCAATGAAATATTTGTCCTTTCTACTATCAACTAATGGAATGATATCAGGTGTGTTCTGAAAATGATCTGAAGTAGATGCATCCATGGATATATTTACAAATGGAAAATTAGAGATACCTAAATCATCAAAGGTGTCAGGAAAAAGCAGAGGAGGCACAGACAAAACGATGTTATCCTTCACTGCGGGTTCATGCCCAGATGCTTGGTCATACTCTTCATAAATGACAATGTAGGTTGGTTTTTCAACATCAACTCCGTAAATAGCTTGATCCTTGTTCACAAAAAATGTAGAGTCTGGAATGGAAGAACACAAGACAATGCAATCTGGAGGATCAACAAAATGTGAAGACAGAGGTTGAGGTAACAAATGAATGTGAAAACCAAAGCGCTTCCCAACCAAATATACGTAGAAAAAGAGTAGTGAGGGTGGGAGGATGTGACATTTGAATAGACGTGTGTGCATGTTCTCCCACATCACTCTACAGGGGTGGAGATGTTTGATGAGGGGGAGGCAAACAGACACTTGTGACAACAACTGTGTCTTCTTGTGTTTGCGCAACTCCATCACCGAAGTATGTTGAGCAAGGTTTGAACTTTATTTTCATTTTGGGACATAGTGATTTGGTAAGGAAATATTAAAATCTGTCCATGAGATGTTGTAATTTCATATGGTTTCTCGAAGCTTAAAATTGGAGTAAACGGAAGCGTTGCTAATAATCCGTAGGCTATTCATGTGGGGCCTTCCGTGGTTTTAACATTTTATTGTCAAGAGCTTTAGGATCAAAATGATGGAAAAGAGATTTGATTAGATCATTGAACTACTTAAATGAGTGCACGCAATTGTGAGGCAAGTTGCAGCACCATTGTTGTGGGGATTCGCAAAGTGTGGTTGCAAGAAAAATGTTGACCTCAACTTCATCAAACTCTTCTGCATCCTCCAAGAATGTAAGGAAGTCATGTAAGTGCTCAAGCTAGGCCACTTCACCTTCACTAGCATACGTGAATTTAGATAAGTGATAAAAAAAACCCTTCATGATTTCAAAGGAATGTGCATCAAACATGCATCGCTGAGGGTGGACTACAACGATATCCATGATAGATGTGCAAAGATTTAAAATAGGATGTGACGACTCAGCTTGTCATCTAGCCCTCCTTCTAATGCCATAAATATTGGTGGTGCTGGACCTGCCAACATTCAAGGGATCTCTCCAATATGAAGTCCCAAATATACCTCACATCGTTTGGTGTAGGAGTCCCATCCGGTACGATGGCCTGGTTGCCATTATCTTAAAGATTTGCCTTAGCTCTTGCTTGTCAACACTTGAGAGGTGTTTACTTTGTCTTCGAACAGTGACGTTCGCGTGCCTAGTGAGTGCTTAGTGCCACTTGTGTCAAAGTTCTTTCACTATAGAGGGACAGCGTGGAAGTGAGTCTCAGGTTGAAAGGGAATAGTCCCAACTCTGCTAGACACACACAACACAACAGGACATGCCAAGCTTCCAGTGGAGTAGTCCACATGGATGCGGAAGGCCCAAACACAAGGTGAACATATAGCACATACAACACCAAACAAAATAGTCCACATGAGTGTGATAGGTGTTATAACAAGTTTACAAGAATGAATCTGTTGAGTGTACGACGGGATATCTAATGAGCCTCATCATTGGGTAATTACGTGGGCCTTAATTCACCTCCTAGCTCAGTCAAACAAAATTTTCTCTTAACTTATTACATTTTTTATTATATTTTGTTTATGAGGTGAGTTAGAGTTGGATATTATGCCTAGTGCACTAATATGCATTGAATGCAAAATTGAAGGAGAAAATCAAGGAATTTGGGAAAAGACTAAGGTCAAAACTTGAATGGGACAAGGGATAGGGATTGTAGGAGGTAAATCCTCCTCATTTACTACTCCTACATTTGAATATTCCTACATTCATCACATTAGCTCAGAGTGAAAAAAGCCAAATCATGAGGATTAGAAGGCAGTCAAGCAAGCGAGAGACAAAGCACTAGTTTGTCTCAAGTTTGGGAGCCGAGCCTCCCTAATTTTATGGAATTAATCGAGGACTTTAGTTGTATAAGTAGAGAGGCCTAGAGCCTCATTAGGATTCAATTTTTTGTTGTAAAACTCTAAGCTATTTTCGAGCTACAAACTAGTCGAAGTGTTCTTGATGTAATTTTCAGTTTTGGTAATAAGAATGAGTTTTGTTTTGAGCCAGCATTGAGTCAAATCGGAGGGATGAAGCTCTTGGGTTAGGGCCCAAACCCAACAACCAAGGCTCCTCTTTCTTGTATATGTATTGTAGGTTTTAACCCCATACATAAATTACCTGCATACGAATTCTGAAACACAAAAAATAAACAATGCAGGAGAATAACACATAAAACAAATATACACAAAGATTTTCCCCTGGATCCCAAAATCAGGACTACCAGCTTGATTTTTTCATTATGTTCCTTTCAATGTTACAATACATATTTATACATGTTGAAGCATCCAATCCCATGGACCGAAAACCATCGCATCCAAAACCATCTGTGAAAATCATGCAAAAAACCATAGGTAGGTCCACCCAACCTAACATAGGGTCCAAAACCAAAATTTTCCGGGGCGCTGCCCTAGACCCCATACAGTGGGGTTACCTACACCCCTCAAACCCCCTGCTACGTAATCAACGCAATAAAGGGGGGGGCTCCACCCCCATCGTAAAACCCCGATTAACTACTTGGGCTAGTCGTGGAAAGAATATAACACAACCCAACATTCTCCCACTTGTTGTTTTCTTTACACAGGGGACCACAAGATATCTTAGTCATTTATCTAGCCCTGCAATGCCCATTGTTTCTCTACACTAAGATAACTTCTCAGAGCTCACAGATTTTTTCAATTCACCTGGAATATTCTTCAAAGTGTCCACCTTTACCAGCAACACCTTTTTGTCTTCTATCATATCCCTCACAAAGTGATACTGAACATCAATTTGCTTTGTCTTTGAATGGTAAGCAGGGTTCTTTGCCAAGAAAATTGCACTTTGGCTGTCACAGTCTATCCTTATAGCTCCCTGTACTAACCCCATACTTTAACACAATCACTGCAACCAAACGGCTTCCTTGCTTACATGAGTGGCTGCCATGTATTCTGCCTCTGTAGTTGATAGTGCCACTACAAATTGTTTCTTACTCATCCAAATGATTGCACCTCCAAATAGGTTAAACACATACACACTTGTAGTTTTTCTCTGATCCAAATCTCTAACCCAGTCCACATCAACAAAGCCACAGATATCCAAAACTCTGTCCAATCCTGGTCTTCCTTAGTAGCACAAACCATAATCACTAGTGCCACACAAATACCTGAAAATCCGCTTCACTGTTGTCCAATGCCCCTTCCCTGGTTTTGACATAAACCTGCTCCATACTCCCACTGCATGTGCTATGTCTGGTCTAGTACATACCATTTCATACATCAAGCTACCGACCACACTTGCATATGGAACACAAAACATATCATCTTCCTCTTCTTGTGTCTTGGGACACTGTTCAGCAAATAAATTTACACCTACAGGAATAGGAACTTTCACCGGTTTACTATCCTGCATATTAAACCTCTACAATATTGTATGGACATACTTCCTTTTGGTTTAACCAGAGCTTCCTCTTTGCCCGGTCTATTTTAATTTCCATGCCCAAAAAATAGTTTGTAGCACTAAGATCTTTCATGTCGAATTTGGAGGACAATTAGGTCTTCAAATCCTGGATAATTTCTTTGTCATTTCCAACCAGCAACATATCATCCACATACAAGACCAGATAAATAACACGGTCACCAATTAATTTATAATACACACAGTGATCTGCTTTGCTTCTCATGAAGCCAAGTCCCGGTATAAATGTATCAAATTTCTAATACCACATCCTTGGTGACTGTTTTAACCCATACAGAGACTTATTTAACTTGCATACCAATTATTTCTTACCCTTCACTACAAATCCTTTAGGTTTCTTCATGTAGATCTCCTCTTCCAGATCCCCATGAAGAAATGTTGTCTTCACATCCATATATTCTACCTCAAAATAAAAAGCAGCAACAACAGATAAAATTAATCTAATAGAAGCTACCTTGGCAACAGGAGAAAAAATATCACCAAAATAAATTCCCGGCACCTGGGAATAACCTTTTGCTACCAACTGAGTCTTGTATTTCTCCACCTTTCCTTCTGCATTTGTCTTCTTCTTGAACACCCACTTGGTGCCAATGGGTTTTCTTCCAGCTGGCAACTCCACTAGATCCCAAGCCTCATTTTTGTGCAAAGATGCCATTTCATCAACCATGGCCTCTTTCCAAAGTTTTCCATCCTCTGAATCTACTACTTCCTTCACAATTCTAGGATCATCATCAGTAATAGATAAAGCAAAATTTGAATAGAAAGTAGATCAACTATACCTTTCTGGCTACCTTCTTTCTCGAACTGATCTTCTCACACCCGGAGTTTGTGGCTCTTCATCTTCTAATTCCTCCTTTGTTGTAGAGTTTGATTCTTCCTCCTTTAGCTCAAACTCTATCTTCTCAGGTTCCTTTGGTTGGACTTCATGTTTAATGACATCTTTTACCTCTCTGAACATCACATCTAGGTTGTACATAACCTTCCTTATTATTGGGTTCCAAAGCTTATAACCCTTTAAACCATCCTTATACCCAATAAATATGCACTTTTCTGATTTACTATCCAATTTGGTTCATTTCTCCTTTGGAACATGTACATATGCATCACATACAAATAACCTCAGATGTGAAAGAGAGGGTTTCTTACCGGTCCATACCTCTTGTGGAGTCTTATCCTCCAATGCTAATGAAGGTGATCTGTTGACCAAGTAACATGTTGTCTCCACTGCCTCTACCCAGAATTCATGTCCTAACCCGACACCACTGAGCATGCTTCTTGCCCTTTCCATCAATGTCTTGTTCATTCTTTCTACAACTCCATTTTGCTCAAGTGTGTATGGAGTAGTCTTCTGCCGTGCTATACCATACTTCTTACAGAATTCTTTGAATTCTTTACTGCAAAACTCTCCACCGTTATCTATCCGCAGCACCCTTATCTTCTTCTCTGTCTGGTTTTCCACCAGAGCCTTAAATTCTTTAAACCTGTCAAATATGGAGATTTCTTCTTAAGGAAATATATCCATGTATTCCTTGAGAATTCATCTATAAAGGATACATAGTAAATAGACTTACCCAGTGATGGAACCTTCACAAGTCCAAAAACATCACTATGCACAAGCTCTTACCACCAGAGGGGAAACTCACCTCATTCTGCTTCCCATATACACAATTTTCATAGAAATCAAAATCCAGAGAGCTATTACTCATACCTTCTACCATACCTTTACCATGAAGTATTCAAAGGCCCTTCTCTCTAATATGTCCAAGCCTTTGATGCCACAGCATGGTCTTCTCTCCAGAGACCACTAGATTTTCTGCTCCACTTTTAGAAACCACAGAACTGTTGCACCCATCAACAACAGTGCTACCTTGCAGCTTGTATAGAGTTCCAATTCGAACTCCTCGCATCAATACCAGTGCCCCCCAAACCATCTTATAGGTATCCTTCTCGAACACTATTTTTACACCTACTTAATCCAGCTTGCTTACAGAAATCAGATTTCTAGCTAATGCAAGAATATGAAGAACACCCAGAAGTGTTCTAGCCCTTCCACCTTGCAACTTCAACTTTACTTTTCCACGCCCAACGATTCTAGCGTTCATTGTCATCCCCTAGGAAGACATCACCACCATCATATTTCCCATACTCGCAGAACCACTCTCTATGGGGAGTGAAGTGAAAGGATGCACCTAAGTCAATCAACCATTCCTCATGATCTACATGTGTACTTTAGAAGCCAAGTAAACATTCCCACCTTCATCTGAGGTGGTTTTCGCCTCTATAGAAGGAGCATCATCAGATCCCTTTCCTTTATCAGGAACTTTAGATTTACAGTCCCTTTTGTAGTGCCCTTCCTTTCCACATTTCCAGCACACCACCTTTATAGGTTTTCCTAGAGATTTAGATCTCTATCTAGAATTAGATCTCCCACTCGATGACCTATTTTTGTTTTTGTTCTGGGGCCATCCTCGTATAGACAAGGCATCACCATTCTGGATCTCCATATTTTTCTATCTCATCTCCTCCGTCAGCAAGGATGAGACTATTTCATCAAACTGCAAGGTAGTTGTATTGCTACCTATTGCAATAACTAGACTATCCCACGAATTTGGTAGAGAACACAATAAACTGATGCACTTATATTCATCTAAAATTTTGATATCAAAAGATAATAACTGACTTACCACAATATTAAATGCATTTATATGCTCTGTCACCGAGTCTCCATCTTTCATTCTTAGGTTATACAACTTTTTCTGTAAGAACAGTTTATTCACCAAAGAATTAGATTGGTACAAAGTCCCTAACTTGTTCCACAAAGCCTTAGCCGTATCTTCCCTTGATACATTCAGCAATACTAAATCTGAGACACACAATCGTATTGTGCTCTTTTCCTTTCGATCTAACTTCTTCCATTCTTCATCGGACACTCCCGTTGGTTTAGTACTCGAATCTATCATGATCCACTGATCTTTATCCACCAAGAGATCCTTCATCTTGAGTTTCCATAACTCAAAACTCTGACCATTGAATTTCTCAATCTCTATCTTTCCAATGTTCGCCATCTTCTTTCACCACCAAAATCGATCCTGCAGATCTCCCACTAAACAGGGTGTACCACAGGCCCGAGTGAAACCCATCAGCAACAAAGGCGTCCCCTTGAAGCCAAAATAGCTCTAATACAAAATGTAGGTTTTAACCCTATACAAAAATCACCTACATACGAATTCTAAAACACAGAAAATAAACAATGCAAGAGCATAACACATAAAACACATATACACAGAGATTTTCCCATGGATCCCAAAACCGGGACTACTAGCTTGATTTTTTCATTATGTTCCTTTCAGTGTTACAATACATATTTATACATGCCAAAACATCCAATACCATGGACCGAAAACCATCACGTCTAAAACCATGTGCGAAAATCATGCACAAAACCATAGGTAGGTCTGCCCAACCTAACATAGGGTCCAAAACCAAAATTTTATGGGTCGCTACCCTGGACCCCATAGAGTCGGGTTACCTACACCCCTCAAACCCCCTGTGATTCCCCCTGCTATGCAATCGATGCAACAAATGGGGGGGGGGGGGGCTTCGCCCCCATCCTAACCCCCCAGTTAACTACGTGGGCTAGTCATGGAAAGAATATAACACAACCCAACATGTATGTTTAGTTTAGTTTCATAGCTTCATTGTTAATTTTTCTTTATATGTATTTTCATTGCAAGTAGTGTAGATTGGATTGGTTGTTTATTAGTTTGCTTCCATTTGTGCCTTACTTCAGTAGCAGGTTTACAGGGATAAAAGGAGCATCACAGGGCTATCAGCAGGTGTCTTGGCCTCACTTCCTCCCTCTGGGATCATGAATTGAGGAAGGGACCCTTATGCGGCCCCAAAAACACAAATTTCTATATCTTTTATAAGATTTAGAGTTTGTTGTCTTTAAACTAGAATTTGATCAATTTTTCAAAGTAGGACTTCATTTTCATCTTTTTTATCTTCATTTTTGTAGTAGATCTCATCACTTTTTGGCGCAGTTGTCGGGGAGGTGTCTGAGTAATATGTGATTACTGCTTTGTTTTCTTGTATTTGTTGCCTCCAATATTTTGCTATTAGTTTATTTCTCCAAAAGTAATTTAGTTGTTTCCTTTCTCATTCTACATTTTCTACTTTCCTTTCCATTTTTCAAGCAAGATTTCAATTCAACAAGTATTTTTTTTCATTCAGTCAGTAGTTTTCATTCAATTGTAATTTCAATTCTCCAAAGTACTTTCCAAGTTTGAAAAAACACAAAACCAAACCAAAAACATTTCCTTTCATTCCTCGTAGCAATAGGGATAACTTAGGGAAATTTTTTCCAAATACGCCCACTACATCAAATAGCCAACCTTCCCTCTTATTCGGTGGCTATGAATGGAAGGAACCCTTAAGGGAGCAACCTGACATATTTGAGGAACCTACAGGGGCAAAAGAAGAAGAAGAACCCATTCCTACTGAACCAATGGCTGAAGATACGAGAGACAGAGGGAATAGAGAGAGAGTTGAGGGTGCCTTCTCATGAGCCTCATCATTGGGTATTTATAGGGGCTTTAATTCACCTCCTAGCTTATTCAAACCAACTTTTCTCATGATTTATTACATGTTTTTAATTATATTTTGTTTATGAGGTGAGTTAGAGTTGGATATTACCTCTCAGTGACTACATGAAAAGGTTACATGCTGAAATCTAAGGGGTCATCACATAAACATGTTTCATTCTCACTTCATGCACTCTTGTCATGAAGGTTGTTGCATCAAGCAAAGTATGTCTTATGCATTCTAGATGGTCTACATCGTGTCACTAATTGTTCGTGTGTGATCACAGTCAATTCCTATAAATGTTTACATATATTTCATTGATATCATAGTTATCCATTTTCCCGAGCAACCTAGCCTCATCCAACTTCCCAGAACTGTGTGTTTTGCTTCTGCAACCTTCAAGCTTCCTCCCTTGCCTGTTGAAACCCCGAAGTGTGTAGAGACCCCAACCTCCCTTTCCTGCTGAAACCCCACAGCTCGTAGAGACCCCAACCAACACTGCTCTCTAAAAATGTGCAGAGCAGTCAGGAAACCATCACTACTCTCCAGAAATGTGCAGAGCGGTCTGGTTGCAATGCACTCAGAAATTTCATAGAGGTGTCCTCCTAGGACCCCCATCATGTAGAAGTGTCATGTGCCTCAAAATTGCGTATTGTTTTCCAAGCTTCCCTCTCTGTCTTGCATGCATAAATTGTGTAGATGAGCCTCCCAAGGCCTCATTGCAACAACAATCAGTGTCTACTGAAATTGCGTAGGTCTACCTCTCAGTGACTACATGAAAAGGTGACATGTTGAAATCGCTTCTAAGGAGTTAAGGAGAAGGAACAAGGAACCAAGTAATGGAAAAGATCAGGACCACATGCAAACTCCGTTGGATGCATCATCATCTTGAGGGTAAGTATGGTAAGTAAAGAACACATTTCAAAGTGCACCTCTTAGTTGAGTTTGTAGGACTACTTTCCATTGTCATATCATCCCGTCCTTAGTAACATGCATATGCACAAACATGAAAAGTCATTTTATGTGTTTCTTCTACATGTCTTGTTTCCTTTTCACTTTTTTGACCAACTATTGTCTTTAGTATGTTGATTGCTATGTCATGCTTGTGACCTTGATCTGGTGATGCTGAAGATTGTGTTTGTGTAATATTCCTAATTAGCTATGGCTAATTGGAATATTCGATTTTGATCGATTTTTGCCTTCTATAGTTATTTGTAAATAAAAAGTGAGGAAAGGGGAACATAACTCACTTTAGAATAAAAACTCACTTCCTAGGTAGCACAACATTGTGAGTTAAGGGGGAACCAAGGGGGCCAAGGGGGGATGTAGAAATGGGGCCCACGCAGACACATGGAGGGACTGTGTAGGAGGGAAGGAACACATGGCAAGAAGAGGATCACGTAGGAGAAAGTGAGCCTAGGGATTGTGAGAGGCAGAGGCTATAAAATAGAGAGGAATCCCCCTCATTTTGGATCATTCTAGTTAGGAGCATTTGTGATAGTCAATTTGAATTAGAGCACGCTGGCTGTTTAGCTAGTCTACAACATTGTTTAGTGCATTGAGTGTCTCCGTTCGGAGATCTCACCCTTAGCCCCAGGGGACTTCGAGTGCCTACTCGGGCAAGGTATTTCCATTGGCATTCCAGCAGTAGATTCATCAGCATTTCAGCAGTAGTTTCATTAGCATTTCAGCAGCAGTTTCATCAACGTCTTTGAGGAACTGCTTAGAACCCCAAGGGGCTAATTTTCAGGGGTCAGCCATTTTAGAAAAGCTTTCTGGGTTTTTCTGGGTTTCTTGAGTAGAGCCCGAATCCAGAGTTTTAGCTTTTTCCGAGGAGGGGAGCAGCACCAAATCATCATTTGTTTTCTAGAAGCAGTAGCATCCATGCAAAGAGGCCATTCTTGTCATTTTGAGAGTATTTCTTCACTTACCTCATGCAAGTCGAGGTGCCATCTGTCTAATCACCTCTTGTACTCATTTATTACTCAGTATAATAAAGTGGCTTAGCATTCTCTTTGTGTTTCTTGAGTATCTGCTTATGGTTTTATTGTTATATGTTGCATCATTGTTATTTGTATCTCTTTGAGCATTCTCAGCTATTATACCACTTGGGTGTTTCTCTTATACTCTTAGACAGAGTCTAGAAAGGGCCAGGTAGCCTTCGGATCTCATCCTCTTTTCAGAGGTGACATATCTGGTAAATTCCGTCCCAGACCATCTCTGGTTGGAGTTTGCTTGTGTTTGAGGTATATTCCTAATAAGGGATATTATAGTGGTATTAGAGCATAGATCTAGCTCAGCCTGTGGAGCTAGCAATCTATGACACCAGGGGAAAATCCCTATATCTGTTATAGAGGTCAGAGATAGAGAGACATGGGGCGTAGGTTGGATAATACCTACGGAGAGGGAGATTGTGTTCCTGTGGCAAACGTAGAACAAGAGGAACCTATGGTAGATGCAGAACAGAGAGAGCCAGTAGTGGATGCAGAGCAGATGGCAGATGAGGACGGGAAGATATTTGTAGATATGCTCCTCAAATCAGTGTAGGCTATGTCGAGGCAGATTGAGGTGATGTGGCAGAGATTCATGGAAGTAGATGCCAGACAGTGGGAGAGTCCACAAGTTTTTCAGATCGGTGAGGGATCAGGTGCATCCCATCACTTGCCAAAGCAGCGTGATACTGTGTAGCAGGGGGCCTCACATGCCCCTACACGCTCTACCATGCCCACCTTCTTAGGAGCAGACACGGGGCCCACATCCCAGCAGGAGGCAAAGCTCAGACATATGGGCAATTATTTTGCAGAGTACCAGGCCTATGGGCAGGAGTTCAGGGAAGCCCTCTCATTCAAAGATTTTGTTCAGCTCTAGCGGGATAGTAGACCCCGCGACCATCACAGAGGGTACCGGCATTACCATGATGGTGACACCCACTGTGCAGCGAGTAGATTCCACTTGCCTACGTTTGATGGTTCATCAAACAGTTCGGCAAAGTCTTGGGTGGAGAAGCTGGACATTTATTTCCAACTTAACCAGATGTCGGAGACAGAGGCCATCAAGGTGGCAACATTGCATTTGGATGGTGAGGCCTAGAATTGGTGGTTTCATGGGATGGTTACACTAGGGCACTCCATAGTGATGACATATGCCGAGTTTACCAGCAGACTGACGGAGCGATTTGATCGGAGGGATCCATAGCAGCATTTTGTTGAGCTGACAAGGCTCAAACAGACAGGGACCGCAAAGACCTACATTGCAGATTTCTTGAGGGTCTTTGTGATGGTGCCAGACCTATCCATGGCACAGAGGGTCTATATGTATGTTGAGGGGTTAGCAGAGCCACTTCTGGGTCTAGTCCAATCCACTAGACCAGCTACGCTCCAGGATGCTATCAACAGGACCCGAGACTTACAGGATGTCTTACCCAGGACCCAGACACCTTACCCCCAGAGATAGACTTTCCAATCTAAGGGGAAGGATGTGAGGATTCCACCTCCAAAGTGGAATCCAAGACAAGTACAGCTTGATGATGATGCCAGGAGGGAGCTGAAGAAGAAGCGGTTGTGCTTCACTTGTCAGGAGCCATGGGCACCAAGACATAGATGTGCTGCTGGTAAAGCACATTTTATTGAGGTGTTCTTTGAGAGCAGTGGAGAAGAGGATGACGAGGAGGATGTGGAGGCAAGAGATAGCCATGCCATACAAGGACCTTTGCCACCTCCACCACCACCAGCAGGTGGTGCATCTTTTACACCCACCGGAGGGGCCCTTGCAGCGTTGCAGGGAGTTCCCAAGTATCTGACGCTACGTGTATGAGGCATAGTATGTGGCCAGCGCGTATCAGTTTTGGTTGATAGTGGTGCAACCCACAACTTCATCGATACGCACATGGTTGAGCGGAGAGATATACAGACAGAGAGCTTCAATGGATTTCCAGTATTGGTCTCAGGAGATCAGACCATGACATGTGCTCGTTATGTTTCAGAGCTTTCATTGACAATGGGCACCTACACATTGATTGACCACTTTTTCATGGTCGATATTCCAGACACCAACATGATACTAGCTATTCAGTGGCTTATTACTCTAGGGAAGGTCACGGTGGATTGGAAGACCGTAGAGATGGAGTGGGACGATGAGAAGACAGGGAAGCATGAGAAGATAAGGGGACAACACGCATATCCACCTCATACTATCTCGGCTCATCGGATGGAGTCAATCTTTTGAAAGGGAGACATAGAGTGGGCAGTGGAGCTATGTGCATCAGAGGTAGGAACTATAGGGCAGATGGTACACTTAGAGATACACTCTATCCTTGATTGGTATGCCATAGTGTTTGGGGAGATTCCACCAGGACAGCCACCAGATCTGGGGTTTGAGCACACCATCGAGCTTGAGTAGGGCATACAGGCTGTGATTACCACCCCCTATAGGCACCCCAAGGCCTATCAGGATGAGATTGAGTGAGCCATTCAGGAGTTGCTTGCATTGCCAAATTTCACGCAGCGATTTGTTTTTGAGTGTGATGCGTCGGGAGAGGGGATCAGCGCAGTATTGATGTAGGGAGGTCACCCTATAGCATTTGAGAGCCGGAAGCTCCTTCCGCATGAGAGGTTGTATTCCATATACGACAACGAGATGCTGGCCATCATGCATGCATTGGCTAAGTACTAACAGTATTTGGTAGACAACAAGTTCAGGGTGAGGACTGATCACAACAGCCTCAAGTTTTTTTTGGAGCAGAAGCAGCTACAGGAGAGGCAGCAGAAGTGGATCAGTAAGATCCAAGCATATGACTTTGACATTAAGTATGTCAAAGGTAGGAACAACATGGTAACAGATGCCCTTTCACGCGGAACAGCCACGTTGTCTCTTATGAGCTTGGATACATATTGGAGGGCTCAACTCTTAGTAGAGTACTCCAAGGACAAGTTTGCATGTAGATGGGCAGGTGGCAGATGACAAGTACAGGGTGGTCGATGAGATCATCTACTACAGGGACCAGATCTTCTTGACTAAGGGGTCTTGGCTCAAGAAGAAGATACTCCAGGCATCACATGATTCCCCATTGGCAGGACATCAGGGTTTTACCAAAACCTACAGGGCCATTAGGGAGAGGTTCTCATGGAAGGGCCTCAAGGAGGACGTACTCCAACACATCTGGGAGTGCAATGTTTGCCAGAGGAACAAGGGAGAGATGAGCCATCCCGTAGGATTATTGTAGCCTCTTCCCATTCCGGAGAGGAAATGGGAGAGTATTTCGATGGATTTCATCACAGGGTTGCCCATGGTGCAGGCCAAGGATTGCATCTTTGTCATCGTTGATCGACTGACGAAGTACACACATTTCTTTGCATATCCGCACACTATACAGCAGCACAGGTGGTCGATCTGTTCTTCAAGGAGATCTTTAGGTTACATGGTCTTCCTAAGACCATCGTCAGTGATAGGGATAGTCGTTTCATGGGCGAGTTTTGGCAGGAGCTTTTTCGATTGGTGGGGACGGAGTTGACACCGAGTACCAGCTATCACCCATAGATGGACGGACAAACGGAGATAGTTAACAAGTGGCTGGAGGGCTACTTGTGAAACTATGTCAGTGGGCAGCAACGAGCATGGCTGAAGTGGATGCATCTGGGGGAGTACTGCTACAATACTTCACATCACATGTCCATTGGTATGTCACCATTCTATGCCTTATATGGGTATCATCCTTTATCTTTTGTCGACATGATGTTTGGTGATAGCAAGGCTCCCAGAGCCAAGATTTGGAACCAAGAGAGTCAGGATATCCTCCGATCTCTCAAGGATAACATGGCTACAACGCAGAACCAGCAAAAGTTGTATGTCGACAGGGGTCGGGTGGAGAGACAGTTCAAGGTAGGGGACATGGTCTACCTACGATTACAGCCATACCGACAGTCATCACTGAAGCAGAAGGGGGCTGAGAAGATCAAGCCCCGCTTTTATGGGCCATACAGGGTGATACATAGGATTGGACAGGTTGCATATGAGTTGGAGCTGCCCCAAGGCAGCAAGATTCATAACATTTCTCATGTATCATGCCTGAAGAAGGCATTGGGGTAGCAGGTGACCGTGACGGATGAGCTACCACCCATGGATGATGAGGGGCATTTGGTATTGCAGCCAGAGGCTATCAATGACTCTAGGGAGAGACGGTTGCGGAGCAGGACGGTCCGGGAATTCTTGGTGAGGTGGAAGAATTTGCCGGATGAGGATGCCACTTGGGAGAGTGAGGAGATATTATAGCATCCATCAATTCAGTTGCTTGAGGACAAGCAACATTTTGCCGGGGGAGACTATAATATTCCTAATTAGCTATGGCTAATTGGAATATTCAATTTTATTCGATTTTTGCCTTCTATAGTTATTTGTAAATAAAAAGTGAGAAAAGGGGAACATAACTCACTTTAGAATAAAAAGTCACTTCCTAGGTAGCACAACATTGTGACTTAAGGGGGAACCAAGGGGGCCAAAGGGGGACGCATTAATGGGGCTCACGCAGACACATGGAGGGACTACGCACGAGGGAAGGAACACATGGCAAGAAGGGGATCACACAAGAGAAAGTGAGCCTAGGGATTGTGAGAGGGGGAGGCTATAAAATACAGAGGAACCCCCCTCATTTTGGATCATTCTGGTTATGAGCATTTGTGATAGTCATTTCGACTTAGATCATGCTGGCTGTTTAGCTAGTCTGCAGCACTATTTAGTGCATTGAGTGTCTCTCTTCGGAGATCTCACCCTTAGTCCCGGGGGACTTCGAGTGCCTGCTCGGGCAAGGTATTTCCATTGGAATTCCAGCAGTAGATTCATCAACATTTCAGTAGCAGTTTCATCAGCATTTCAGCAGAAGTTTCATCAGCGTCTTTGAGGAACTACTCAGAACCCCAAGGGGGTGATTTTCGAGGGTCAGCCATTTCAGAAAAGCTTTCTGGGTTTTTCTGGGTTTCTTGAGTAGAGCCCGAATCCAGAGTTTCAGCTTTTTCCGAGGAGGGGAGTAACCCCAAATCATCATTTTTCTTCTAGTAGTAGTAACATCCATGCCAAGAGGCCATTCTTGTCATTCTGAGAGTATTTCTTCACTTGCCTTATGGAAGTCGAGGTGCCATATATCTAATCACCTCTTGTACTCATTTATTGCTTAGTATAATAAAATGGTTTAGCATTCTCTCTACATTTCTTGAGTATCTGCTTATGGTTTTATTGTTATACGTTGCATCATTGTTATTTGTATCTCTTTGAGCATTCTCAGCTATCAAATACCACTTGGGTGTTTCTCTTATACTCTTAGATAGAGTCTGGAAAGGGCAAGGTAGCCTTCAGATCTCGTCCTCTTTTTAGAGGCTACATATCTAGTAAATGCCCTCCCAGTCCATCTCTGGTTGGAGTTTGCTTGTGTTTGAGGTATATTCATAATAAGGGAAATTACAGTTTGAGTTATGCTCTCTATGTAAACATTTATCGCACTCACACACAATGTTGTAAGCATTGATGCGTAAGTGTCGTCATGGTCATCTGAATGTCTATCTCAAGTGTCACACTTGTCAATCACACCCGTCATTCAGTCACACTGAGTGTATGTTGTCTTGATGGTTCGAGGTGTCTTGTCATCGAGTCATGTTGAGTGTGTGTTTGCAAGGTCATGCATGCACAAGTTCACTCACTCACACACTTAGTCATTTTGCTGAAACTTTGTCGACTGGACCATCCCCCAATAGCCAAACCTCGATTGAGCTACACTGCATAGTGTCAAACATCAGTGATCATGTACTACTGGCTAGAATTAAACAGAGCTTGAGGCTTCCTCCTAGGCAGTCTACACTACCCAATCCTAGAGTCAACCCAACTGAATATCACCCAGAACAATGCAAAAGTATCTCAGTAAGCCATCTCAATCTCCGTTGCCAGCAAGAAAATCTATCAAGTCTCCAGTTGGTCAGTCGGAGAGTTTGACCAGGCAGTGACCCTAGGCCTCACTCCTCCAAAAAATTGCACAGAATCTGCCAAGCATGTTTGCCTCTGCTAATTGAAGAAATTGTACAGACATGCCGAATAGACACCTGCTTCTTATCACTGCATTGTACTCAAAATTTGCGTAGTTATGTTAGCGAGTCACCCTGTTAGCTAGCCTGCTACTCCTCCTGAAAACTACGTAGCTTTCATGCGATGTCTCCCAGTTGCCCACCATCTTGCTCAGCCCAGAAATTACGTAAGAATGTCCTACAGGCCAGCCTCCCAGCTCTGTGCAGTTTTAGCTAGCAAGCTATGATAGCTCATTGCTAGCCTCCCCTAAGAATCTATGCAATTTTGACTACAATGTCCCCTTAGTGCCTGCACTATCTCCATGGAAAAATTGTGTAGATCTTCCCTCCAACTAAGCCAAATCGTGCAGATAGTCACTACTGATCTGGAGTGCCCATCCCAGCCTCCTAGTGACCTCTACGAAATTTTCATAGACAGTGTCGGGAGTCTACATCCCGGCCTGAAATGTGCTCTGCGTAGTTTCAAAGCCTTGTCCTCTCTCCCGGTCACCTGCATCTGAAAAAAAAAAAGATAATGCATCATGCTAGACTAGGAGATTTCTGGATTTGATGTCATCTCATCATTAGCGATTGTAGATAAAAGTACGCAGATGAGACATGGCGTGATGATGAACGAGATGAAAAAGGAGCACATGCTAGGAGTATTTTTTGCAAACGTATAAAAACATGGAGCATGCCAAGTACAAGCAAAGGAGAGACATCCATGTGCAACATCAAGCGAACACAAAACCATCGAAGACTCCACACACCTTTCCATGCAGAGTTGAAGCTATGATACACCAAGAGCACATTCATCACTCAGTGGCACTGTAGCTCGACATGGACACCACCAACAACTTGAACATACTAGCTTTGTCGTGTCGAGTCATCTCGGCCACATCACTACTGTGGGCCATACTATTGTATTCAATGTAATGTAATGTGGAAGTCCAAGAGACCCACATGTAAAGTTGAAGAGTCATTGAAGTCAAATAGTCACAAGGGTCAGTTTCACCCTTGGTTATATACACCCCTCATTTGTACATGCAAAAGACTTTTCACCTTGGCTCCTCCCGCATAGCCTTTAGAGTCTGTAATCTTTTATTTGAGGAGCAATCAGTGGCTCCAATGCCCCGCTATCAAGGATAGTGATTTAATGGTGTATATATGTGTCTTGTAACTTTCACTTAATTCAGAAGCCTGTTAACAGGCTAGCACATTTTCACTCATGTATTGTATTCGTTTGTAAGACTATTCTTGGGACGCCTGTAATGCATGTTACTTTAACCTATATTAAGGCAATTGAACTATTTCGGTTGTTTTAATACATATGCTATTTGAAATGTGTTGTATCAGTTGTTAACACTGTCTCGCCCGTGTGGGCGATCCTGTCAGACACTCGAGAAATTCATTCTTGTAAACGTGTTATAACGCCCATCACACTCATGTGGAATACTATGTCGGGTGTTGTATGTGCTATATGTTCACCTTTTGTTTATGACTTCCGCATCCATGTGGACTACTCCGCCAGAAGTTGTGTATGTCTTGCTGTTTTGTGTGTCTCTAGCAGAGTTGGGAATATTCCCTTTCAACCTGAGACTCACTTCCACCCTCTCCCTCTGTTATCACCCAAAAATTCTCAAAACATCATCATGTCAACTCTGCTTTTGGTCATGATTTCAAGGAGGTCTAAAGGTCATTTTAGTCTTGATAAAAGGGTAAGTGATAGGGTTTGAAGTCTTAAAATGTCATCTTTCATTTCCAAATAAAGTCCTTTAGGTTCACTTTATGGTTAAATAGGTCACATTCTCCATTTAGTAGTCATTCCATTAAGTTTAGAGTTAAATTTTTGCAATCACATAGGAATCCACAGTTTCGTAGCGCAGCTAGTTCAAAAAAGGTGATTTGCGCTACGACACTGTTGTGTATGCTCTTTTTTCTGTTTTTAGAAGTCAACTTCCAAGGGGGTTCCTGAGCCACCAAAAACTAATTTTTGAAAACTGAAAGAGTTTTTTCTTCCTAACATACTTAACTACAAAAATGTCTTTTAGTTTCTTTAAATTCATTATGGTCTAGGAGAAATTGATGACCCAACTTGCACTACAAAACTGTTGAAAGTCATTGAGAGAAAAACTATGTTTTTTGGTTTTAGTAGTTCACTTCATGATACATTTCTGGCTAAATGAAATAGTCTTTTAGAATTATGAAAGATGTTTCTCTTCATAAAATCTCCAGCTACAAAAACCTCTCTTAGTTTCTTTAAATTCATTATGAGGTGGGAGAAATTGATGACTCAACTTGAGATACAAAACTGTTGTAGGTGCAGTTTTGATGTTTTGATCAATTCTCAAAGGAAAGAAGTAGTTATATTTTGAGAATGATGTTGTTGGAGAATGTGAGAGGTCGCTTATGAAATTTTAAAGCTCAATCAAGGAAAAAACTCAGAGGATAAAGGATATATGTAAAATCAAATTTCTGCGCTACAAAAACAATAGTTAGTTTCGTAGCACATCTAGATTGACCTTGTTCGTGCACCTTCAAGGAGTTTAATTTTTGAACAAGTGAAAGAGCAAGGTTCTATGGCTAACTTAACATATGTTACATAATTAAAGGGGCTAGTTTTTTCATCATAAGATTCGAGGAAAATCATTCAAGACCAAGGCTATAGTGTAGGGGATATATTCCTAGTTCTTAGGGCAGATAAAGGAGAAGTTATTAAAGGCCAGTAGCAGGGTTATGAAAATTACCAAGGTCGAAGTTAAGGAGGAGTAGTTGTCAAGAATCGAGTTTAATTCCTAGATTAGGTTGTTGTTATCACAATAAGGACTTGTACTCCTAATTGTATTAGGACTCTAAGACAGTCAGTTAATTGTTACTTGTAATTAATAGTCTGTTTTAGGTATGAATAGGTGTCAAGCTAGGAAATTCGAATTCCCCTCAAGTTGCATCAGGGAATCCAAGATTGTAATGATAACTCTATAAAAGACAAGAGTTGGAATTCCCCAAGGGTTGGAATTTTTCAATAGAAACAAGCACACTGTGTTATTGTATGAGACTGTATGTTTTCATGTTAATACAAAGATATTGGCTTCACTACTCGGGATTCAGAGAGGGTTTTTAATGTTTGATTTTCTCATGGCTTTCTTCATTTACTTACTTGTGGTATAAACACATGTTACTTAGAATTCATTGATAATTCTCTAACTTCCTTCATGTGTTTATAAATTGTGTTCCCTGCATTATGACTCTGTTTTGCTGATATATTAAGACTCTTTATGCCCTAACTTCCATGTTAAGCTGATCTTACTGTTGTACTGAAGCATACTTTGACTCCATAGCCCAATAGATGTTTTTTGGTTGGTATTTAAACCATTTATGCATTTTTTTTTTTTTTTTTCCATAGAGTTAGCCATCTAATCTTCAAATTAAAATCTTTAACCTAGTGACAGAGCCCTCTTAGGTTGAGGAGGCTATGCCTCAGCCAAAATATTGGTTTGAAATAGTTACTCAAAGTCTTCCTGATCAGCAGCCTATCAGGGTCTCATTTTGTGATAACATTTTGGTGCATTTGCCGGGAGCTTGTTACACTAAAAAATGTCACCATGACTATTTACAGTTAGGATGACTCTATCAACAGTCATACTACCCTCTTAGGCACGTCTTATGCCTCTGCTCTCCATGTCAAACTCCAAAAAGAGAGAAAGTCTTTCTAAATGTATTTATCTCTGGGGACGCAGGTTCTCTCAACCTTACCTGCGGGGACGCACCCAATGTTCACAAAAGCTGCGTCTTTGGACGCTCTGTATGTAAAGGTGCAGGTGCGTCCCCCTGAAAAGGTTAAAATGCGCAAGTTTCATCTTTAAAAAGTCACTTGTGGTTATTTCTAGAGCATTCTAGAAGGTTGTTCGACGTGTATTGAGCGCCTCCAGATGGTTCATGCACTCTTACCAAAGAGGAACTTATCCCATCAATAAGGGAGCTATCCCAACCAAAGAGGGGATTATCCCATTGATGGTGGACCTGATTAACTTCCTCTTGAGCACTATAAATACAGGCATTGGGCCAGAAGGAGGGAGGTTGAAAGATATACATTTCTAAGGGTAAATGCTACAGGAATTAGGACTGCCATTTAGAAGCTTGTGAGGAGAGATTGCCATCTTTGCTTGTTCTATTTGGAAGTGGGTGAGCTTTGTCAAAGTAAAGGAGGACTCTTGTGGACCCTGGAAGGAGCTTGCACAACACCAAGGCTCAGGTTGTAATGGTTCCTTTTGATTACCTTTAATGCAAATTGGTCCATTCTTCTCAATAACTTGTTGTTTATGAGTTATTTCATGTACTCCTTGGTCTATATGTTGAATATGCTTTGTTTTATGTTATAATCAGGTGCTATTTAATTGTTTGACTGTTGGTGATTGCAGGTTTTGGAGAAAAGGAGGAGCTCATCCAGATCAACAAAGCTTGGACTTCTACAATAGCGTTTGGACAAAGGTAAGAACAAAACACTTGATTTCTCATATTATAATGCATGTTTAGAGAAGGATAGCTCTAGTTTGTTTTGTTTGTCATTAGAATGTCTTAGACTTCTAGGAAGGTCAGTTGTGTCCGCACTTTTGACTGATTCCGTGTGACAAATTGGCAACTCCGCTGGGGATTCCATTGATGAGAAAAGTCTTTTCCTTTGTGTGAACTTTGCTTAGAGAAAATTGGTTTATTTTTCTGGTTTTGGCTCTGTGACTTTGTCTTTGGGTGGGTTAGCTTAGGATTAGTTGCATTTTGGTTTTTCTTGAGTTTTTCAGTAGGACGCACCCTCTGAGTGCTGCACAGTGCGTCCCTGGACGCACTTTTGGTGTGTGCATAGAGCGGGCCCGCACCTGTGCTAACGGGTTGCCTGCATCCCCTGCTAAAATTTGAAAAAATTCCATTTTTTGCATTTTTTTCTCTTCGATTTTGTTTTTTCTTAGTTTTTACTGCCCAGATTCATTAGTCCCTTGTCAAAAGTCTTCACCTGAACTTGTTTCGATAGCATTGAGTGTTTTAGTGGATTCCATCGAAGTGTAAGCCCTAGGGTTTGATTTTTGAGTAGGTCTTGTAGTGACTTTGGCGGTAGAAGTTGTCAAGCCTTAGATCTCTCTGGTTTTGTCAGCATTCTAAGAAGTCAGACCTGTCACAAAGTCTACCTATGAGAGCAACTTACCATTGAGTTGTCTCTTGGGCCAATTTCGAAGTGCTTGTTGTTTAAGTCTTGAATTCCGTTTTACAAAAAGAACAAACAGATTTGAGTTTTGTTTTGACTAGTCTTTTGATTCTGCATTAGCTGGTCCTTGATTTGATTTTGATCAAGTAAAACAACCTAGAATCATATTTGTGAGATTTTTCCTTGTTAGGTTTGCTTAGGGTAATTTCTCTTTTGATTTGCTTGTGAGTCAAGTTTTCATAGATTTTGTAGCTTTTGAGATTGTTTTTTGTTAAGATAGGTTTATATGCTTTATTAAAAAGAGAAAATACAAAAACATCTCCATTGAAAAGTTTTGTTTCAAGTAGCTTTGAATAGTTTTGAAAGAAAAAGAGTTTTCGTGACGTAAAGAGTGGTCATGTTTGCATGCTTGAAAAGAAAAAGAAAATTGTTTCTTTGATTGTCTTTTCTAAGGAAGTTGTTTTCTCTAAAATTTGCATTCTCTCAACTCTCTTAGTTAAGAATTTCATTGAGAAAGGAAAATAGCGTAAATCATCTTAGGTGCATCTTTCTAGTGGTTTGAGTCGAGTCTACACACCATTGGTTTCACTTCCACTACCTTTTGTCTTTAAAGAAAAACCATAAAATTAACGCTTAAAGTAAAATCTACATAGTAACTTTTATTTACTAGGGCTCTGAAACACCAATTTAGATCAGGCTAGTGTCTTGGAGTAGGTGAGTAATTAACTCTCCAAGACAACAAAACCAAACAAGTAGCTCATCTTATGATAGAATAAATCCAATTGTCTCACTTGTACTCTGGGAAAGCTCCTCTTAAAGGAGAAGCATGAGCTCGTGTCCGAACCAGTGAGGGGATCAATCCCCCCTCGTTGGGAACGACGCTAGACACGCACGTATTACAAACGGTAAACCTCTGATTAACCATTGTCGAGGAGCCAGGGGTCACTTGTCGGTAAACCTTGGATTATTGTCAAGGAGCCGGCAAGGGGATTGAGCTTGCTACTCTGCCCTTGCGTGCTGTCGGAGTTTAGACTATTCCCCCAGGTGCATTTGTTGCGGTTGGTAACCTTAGTGACCATTATCTTTAGGGTTCTACCGAGGTGACGGTGGAGGGAAGATCCCACTGTACTTGGAGCAGACGTCGGCTAGACTCACTTGGATTTTCTGGGGGGTTCACTTCACACGAGACGGTTAAAGTGGAGGAACTTGGTCCAGTCTATTCATTAAGCAGGTTGTCGGGGTAACTGTTCCACCCGCCACTTCTGTACTGAATCCAGCGATGTTGGGCTTCATCACCAACTAGCGCTTTCGGTCTGGAAGGCTACTGTTTGTGTTTGGTTTGACGCCCTAGATTCTTTAGGCGTGTGATTCAAATTTTTTTGGTTCTTTAGAGACTTTAGGTGGTTTGATTTGAAATTTTATTTTGTTTTCGTGTGTAGTAGTTAAAAGCTTTTAGCTGTGGCGGAATTACCGAGACAGTCCCGTAGACTTCGGGTCACCTGAAATTGTTACCGGAACAGATTTATTAAGAAAACTTTGTAGATCGCGGGGTGAATCTCCTGAAGACATTCCGGGTCAGTACGAAGGTTTAAAGGTCCTTGTAACTCCTCCTAGTGGCAGTAGAGTAGGTTCACCTGAAGAAGGAGAATCTTCCTTGGTGGTCCATCCAGATTACCAAAGTTTAGAGACAGGTTATAATCCCGAAGCTGTTACAGTTTCTAAGCTTGTTGGTAGTTTTTCGTCTGCTAGTGATACAAGCGAAGAACCAGAAATATCTGAACCTGTTACTCCGACTTCTAGTGTTCCTGATTCACCGAGAATAGAAAGAATTATCACCGAAAATCTTCCTATTGGTTTGATTGCTATTGAAGAACTTGCTCCAGAGGAAGAAATAGGCATCTCTAATCCTAAAGATCAACTTACCATTGATCTAAGGGAGCGTGAATCCATCTTTTACAGTCCTCCTAGAAGTACTACTTGGTACCTGTCGTTAACCAATTATTTAGACAACTTTGGGCTAGGTTTTTCCACACCTCGTACTCCTTTTCCACCTGGAGGTATTCATACTCCTGTAAATATGTCTGGTCAGTTGTCCGTGTTTACACAAAGTCCTGAATCTTTCTTACACGGCGGTCCTTCTGTTCCCACTGGGTATCAATCTCTTTCTGGTACTTTTGCGGGGGCATCTCCTCAACCCGTTGATCATGGGTTATTAGTTGGAAACAGTGGTAATATACCATTGGGTGTAGGAGACATTTACATGATGTCAGGTTCAGTTCCCGTTTCCCAACCTCAAGGTGGCCAATTACCGCCTGGGGGGCAGCCTCAGTTAATGCCTGGGGGGCAACCTCAAGGTACATCATTCGTGTCTGGGGGGCAACCTCAAGGTCAGTACGCTCCTATGGGGCAATATATACCTCAAGGTCAACCCCAGCCTCAATATGTACCCCAAGGTCAACCTCAGTATCAATACCAACCTCAAGGATGGCAACCTCAAGGATGGCAACCCCAAGGGTATCAACCTCAAGGGTACAAACCTCAAGGTCAAGGTCAACCCCAGTACCCGTATTTACCTCAAGGTTATCAACCTCAAGGTCAATACTCAGGTCAAGGTTATCAACCACCTCAAGGTCAATCATATGGTCAAGGTATGGGAACTGCACCTTACAGTTATCAATCCTATCCTCAATCCGGCTATGGATCCCAGTATCCTCAACCTGTTACGGGTCAATACCCTGGAATGTTAGTGTGGGATCCGTCACAGGGTCAACAGATGTTGCAGCCAAGTATACAGTCGGTACCTCAAGCTGGACAACCCGTAGTTTCTGGTCCACCCCAGCAACCGCAACTTGTCCAGTCAAGTGTTCAAACTTCTGTAACTTCGGTCGTTACTCAGCTGCCAATTGCACCTAGTACTCCATCTAAAATGGCTGCTACAACTACCGCCACATCTACCATACTTACTTCTGCAGTATCGACGGCTCCGGTTTCTACTGTCTCTGTAACCACTCCTCAGACATCTTTACCGTTGTTTGGATCTACGATTCAAACCACGGTCTAGATGCCTGTAGGCCAGCCTGGTATAAGTACGGTTGTCACTACTCAACCTCAATTTGTTCAACCTCCGTACCAGGGACAGTACCAACCTGGGCAAGCTGTCCAACAACCGGTTTACTAGTATCAACCGTATCCTGGGTACACTTATCAACAACCTCAGCAACCCTAGTACGGTCCGGTTAATCCTGGTTTTCCAGGAGGATATAATATCCCAAATGCGACTCCTGTTCCTAGTTATCCTGGATATCCTCCTCCTGGGGCCGGTATTGTGACCCAGAGTTTTAGAGATCCTAACCGGCAGTTACCGTTTATTGCAACTTTGGATTTACCAGACTTGACGCGCCTAACGAACGATCCAATTCAATATCTTCCGTTCTGGCTGTCAATGCCAAATAAGTTGCCCAGCGATATACCCAAGTTTGAAGGTAAGTCTGGAGAGGATCCGTCCAATCACGTGATGACTTACCACCTCTGGTGTGCTTCAAATTCTATCTCGGATTATTCGATCCGCTTACGTCTTTTCCAGCGTACACTCATTGGTCTCGCGGCCAAGTGGTACATTGAGTTACCACGTGTCTCTTTTTACAATTTTAGCCAGTTAGCTACCTCGTTCTTAACTCACTTTCAGTTGCCGGTCAGATACGATAACGGCACGGAGTTATTAACTTCACTAAAACAATCAACCTCCACGTATATTTCCGATCACATTCATGAGTGGAGACGTCGAAGAAGGCTAGTGAAAGTTTTTATCCCGGACCAAATCTTAGTTGAATGGTTTGTTAAATCATTATTACCAAGGATTACTGAAGATGTAGCTAAGGCCGGAGTAGTTACTGAGGAGCAAGTCATTGCTCAGGCGCAATACCTTGACTTAGTTTAAACTCAGTCGGGTACATTACACGAGAAGATTCTGGATCTTCCAAAGTCGAATCAAATCGCTGGTGCTCCTTCGGGATCTCATGCCGCTGATGGTATGATTGGTATCGTGAATACAAAGAGAAAGAAGAAGTCTTCCAAGGCTTCAACTACTCCTATTATCACTTTGCCTGATTCCCCGACAAGAGAGTCTTCTCCTGAACTTACCGCCGATATTCACGCTGTAGAGTCATCTACGGCCAAATCAAAAAACGGTGGAAAGAAGAAAGGAAAGAAGAAGGCTAAAGCAGACAAGGCTCCGAAGGAGAAAATAGAAAAGTCGGAAACCAATGACGAAAAGTGCAAACCTCGATATCCTTGTCTTATTTGTGAAGAGAATCATTTTACGAGAGATTGCCCTCATCGGGCCGAGGTTGTGAAAATAGTCAAAGGTTCTCCCACTCCTGCTGTGTTAAAAAATCCATTTCCGGAGCAGGAGAATAAGATGATAGGTTCTTCCTCGAATGCCAGTGAAGAACCCATTTTGATGATGTCTCATGTGAGGATTGCGACTCGATCGCAAGATTATGGTAGTAAGAATCCTGTTGATGGTAAGGAAGCAGAATCTTCTCACTCTAACCCATCAACCTCAGCTCCTGGTTCCGATCCACTACAGATCAAGAAACCTAACCCAGACTTAGTAATTAAACCGCCCGCCAAGGGTGTACTTCAAAGGTCTGCTTTCAATCCACATGCGAGAGCGGCCCAGAATTACAACACTGTTGAGGACTTAGATGTTTCACCCTCAGCAATGTCGGCGTTATAAGTGCTGCAATCATGCCCAGCACAACGAAAATTGCTTTTGTTGGCTATAGGAGCTGTTGATGTTCAGGACCCGAATCTCATAATCTTCAATCTAGAAAATAGTACACCGCATCTCCCCATCAAATGGCTTTCCAAATTCCAGTGATAGTAAAAAACAGGCCTATTCATAGGACTGTGATTGATGAGGGAGCTTCTACGTGTATTATGTCGATTCAATGTTGGAGATCCCTTGGTTCTCCTTCGTTGAACCAATCCCCCACCATCCTTAAAGCCTTTGATGGCCGTGGGTTCCGTCCGTTTGGTATTCTACAGGAATTGCCTATAGGGGTAGAAGGTAAAACCGTTAGTCTGGATGTGGAAGTGGTTGATGCCCCTCTAGACTACAACCTTCTCTTGGGTCGAAGTTGGTCATATGCTATGACAGCGGTCGTTTCATCGGTCTTCAGAGTGATTAAGTTTCCACATAACGGTAAGATCGTGACTATTGATCAGCTAACATACTTTTCATCCGACCCAGCCTCTTCAGAGAGTATCCAGCATGTCGGTAAGACGACAATCCCTTATAGGGACGTTGGTGTAGGTTTAGTTAAGGATTCCGGTTTACTGGGAACTTTTCCTCTCCCTCCACTCAGCATAGAACCTTCATTTGCAACAATTCATATGATTACATCAGAAAACATTATTTATGATGATCCTTGGATTGTCCCATCTGACTCTGAGATAGACTCATTCGGTGATGCTATGCCCTTGAGTCCGTATGAAATTGCTTATGAAGCTCTCATGTCTTTTACTGACTCTCATTCAACCGAGATCAACCAAATGAATGTGGTCAGTGAAGAATCACTTTTCACCTCAACCTTAGAACGGATAGCATTTCCCGAAGTCGTGTCATCTGACGAACAACTTCGCGAAATCCTAAGTGTAGACGATCTACCATGGGAGGATCTCCATCACAGATCTTCGTTTTTACCTAAGGATGAAGCATTTGAAAATGATTTTTCATATATCTTTACCACTGAATATGTCAAAGACGCTCAGGATCCAACGAAACATTCTGATTCAGAGTTGAATTTATGGAATATTTCTCGTACTATTCCCATTGATATTTCAGTGAAGCCCGGAATTGAGGAGAACATTCATATAGGTGCCACATGTACAGACGATGAAATCCAAACTTACAAGGCCGTATTCCAAGAATTCCGCGATGTGTTTGCCTGGTCTTACGAGGAAATGCCGGGAATCGATCCTGCCATTGTTGTTCATGAAATAAAAACCTACTCGGATGCTAAACCCGTCCGGCAACGGTTGCGTCAGATTCACCCTCGAAAAGCGGCTGTGATTAAAGCAGAAGTCGAAAAGTTGTTGAAAGCAGGTTTCATTTATCCGATCCCGTTAACGGATTGGGTATCGAATATTGTTCCGGTCAACAAGAAACAAGGAACAATAAGAATCTGTATCGACTATAGGGATATCAATCGAGCTTGTCCAAAAGATAACTATCCTACGCCTTATATCGATCAAATTATTGATGATTGTGCCGGAAGTGAAATGTTTTCCTTCATGGATGGTTTTTCGGGCTATAATCAAATCAATATTCTACCTGCCGACCAACCAAAAACGACATTCATTTGTCCATGGGGGACATTTGCTTATTGCAAATTACCTTTTGGGCTTAAGAATGCTGGGGCCACTTTTCAATGGGCGATGTCTTACGCATTTCACGACATCAAGCACATTGTGCAACCGTATCTCGATGATTTGCCTGCTCATTCTTTACGTCGAGCTGATCACCTTGTCCACCTACGAGCAATCTTTATGAGGTGTAGGCATTATCGAATTCGGTTGAATCCCCACAAGTGTGTTTTTTGTATAGAAACAGGTCGATTGCTGGGATTTGTTGTTTCAAAAGCTGGCATTCGCGTCGATCCCTCGAAAGTCGAGGCTATCATCAAATTGCCTCCTCCTTCGAGTTTGCGCCAACTCCAAAGTTTGCAAGGGAAAGCGAACTTTTTACGCCGATTCATCCAAAACTACGCCGAGGTCACTAAAGGTTTTACACGGTTGTTGAAACAAAACGTTCAATTATTTTGGGACGAGATTGCCCAACAATCTTTTGATGCACTTAAACACGCGTTGACCCATGCACCGTTGTTGCATCCTCCCAACTACAACCAGGACTACTTCTTATACCTCGCAGCTTCACATTCCACCATTTGAATGGTGTTAGTTCAAGAAGATGAATTTGGAGCGAAGCATGTGATATATTATCCCAATAGGACCTTAAATCCCACTGAGCTAAAATATTCGCATGTGGAGAAATTGGCCCTGGCAGCCGTTCAAGCTATCCAGCGTTTTCGTCACTACATTCTTCTCCGTAAAACTACAGTTATTTCGGATTGCAACCCTATGATTTAAATTTTGACAAAACAACTGCTAGGAGGCAAGTACTCTAAATGGATCGTTATCCTGCAAGAGTTCGACTTGGAGTTCGAGAAGTCCAAGTATAAGAAATCCTTAGTTTTTGCGGAATTAATGTGTGACTTCCCGCGTACTGACACAGAGACTGTGGCGGAGGAGTCTATTACGGACGAATCTTTGTTTCTTATCAGTACTTTAGATCCGTGGTACGGGGATATAATCATCTATCTCCAAACCCAAACCTTTCGGCCTGAAGCTTCAAAGGCGGAACGTCGAAAAATTCGGTTTCAATCCCAGCAATACAAAATTATTGGAGATACACTTTATCGTCGGGGGGCAGACTTAGTTTTTCGACGTTGTTTAACTCACGAAGAGGCTGAGAGGGTTTTGAATGATTGTCACTCTAGAGCGTGTGGCGGTCATATGTCTGGGTATGCCACAGCTCAGAAGGTGTTGCGCGCTGGTTACTTCTGGCCATCTATGTTTAAAGATTGTATCATCGCAGTCTAGAAGTGCCACAACTGCCAAGTGTTTGATCGAAAGATGCGTGCACCACCTGCTCCTCTCCACCCTATAATTGCCGTTGGTCCATTCGCCAAATGGGGTATTGACTTTATTACTTGTAACCCTCACTCGGCCGGGGCGCATGCGCATATCATCCTCGCGGTTGATTATTTCACTAAATGGGCCGAGGCGATGCCTACATTCGACGCAAGCGGCAAAACAACTTCAATTTTTGTATTCAATCATATTATAACTAGGTTTGGTGTCCCACAAGCAATCATTACTGACCATGGGAGCCATTTTCGAAACATCATGATGACTGAGCTTACAAGCCAGCTTGGTTTGCGCCACGACAACTCTACTCCTTATTATCCGCAAGCCAATGGTTTGGTTGAGACCATCAACAAAGTTCTGGTTATCATGATCTGACGAACCATTGGTATTCATCGGTCGAATTGGCACAACATGTTATTTTCAGTGCTATGGGCATACCGAACCTCAGTGAAAACCTCAACAGGGTTCACTCCTTTCTAGCTAGTTTATGGCTTGGAAGCTGTGTTACCCATTGAATGCGAAATCCCATCACTTCAAATGGCTGTCGAATTACTCCCAGCTACTTCCGAAGAGGAGAAACGTTTATTGTACTTAGCTCAATTAGATGAGACTCGACGTGACGCTGCATTGGCAATCGAGACTCACGCAAAGCGAATGAAAGCTCAGTATGATAGAAATGTGACCCCTCGAAGTTTTTCGGAGGGAGACCTAGTGCTTTTATATGATCAGCTAACGATAAGCTAGGTGCTGGAAAATTCGTTCCTATGTGGCATGGACCCTATATTGTGAAGCGAAAGCTAGCAAAAGGGGCTTATGAGCTGGTAGATTTTGATGGGGACTCTTTGGGTAAACCCAGAAATGGACTTTACCTAAAGAGGTATTATGCTTAAATGGTGGGTATGGAGAATTTTTAGTTAGGTTAGGTTTTCTTTCTAGCTAGTGTGTTTGTTAGTTAGTCAGTGTGCTTAGCTTAGCGAGTGTGTTTTTTCGTCGTTTATTCTGGCTTATCTTGGTTTTATTCTTGATATTGCAGATGTCGATGCCTCTCCAAACATACATTGGATTTGCTGATGGTGCTTGTCGTAGTACACGGAATATCTCTTCCGCAGCTTGGGTTATCTATTCAGCCTCTGACGAGTTAGTTTCTATGCATGGGGTAAGCCTTGGTCAAACAACAAACAACATTGCAGAATACAGTGCAGTGGTTGAATTATTATCCGAATCTATTTCATTTGGAATTCGACGTTTGATAGTGAGGTTAGATTATGAACTTGTTGTATTACAGCTTAATAGAGTTTATGCCATTAGGAATCCTATGTTATTAAGGTTGTTTTTGAGAGTGCGTCTCTTGGAACGTGAATTTGATTACATTAAATATCAGCATATTCCAAGGTCCTTAAATACATTAGCAGATGAAATTGCTTCTCGAATGGTGGACAGACATTTACGATAATCATGCAAGTAAATTTAAAAACATTTCATCATACATGTTAAACAAGATAAGCCGGTAATAGTGATATATATATAGATAAGAGTGTGTCAAAAAAAAAATATACACCGTCTTCGATCATAGGTTGAAAAACACCTTATGATCGGCAAAAATGATAAAGTACAAAAAGTCAAAAATGTCACATGTGTCTACAAAGTGACTAGCCAATCAATGGTGGTGCTCCCTATACGACACCACTGCACGAGCTACCTTGCGCAAAAATCTCCTAAACCGTCCAGGGACCGCGACTACATAGCGCTGAAGTCTGATAGGAATATCATCCATAGTAGTCTCAGGCATATCCGCCGTCAGACGCTCTAGATCATGCTCCAACTCAGCTAGTACCTCTGCAGCCACCACGTCCTGTGGGGCCGGTACCGGTGCAACTGGATGTCTCCTCTCAAAAGGCCGGAGGTTGGCTGGGCACTGTGGACCAACATCTGTATTTTGAAAATTTTACTGTCAGTTTTGAGACGATATATATAAAAAACAAAAAAAAAATACATAATTTGAAAACTTGTGAAAAATAAAGTACCTCTGTCATCCCATTGTTCTCCCTGTGGAAGAACCATGTCCGGATCACCTCGAAAATCTACTCCGGCATACGGAAAATCCTGGATCGAGAAAACCTGGTCCTCCAACCAGTGAAAGTAACTATCAGAAAATCGAACAATTGTCGCGCCCTCGTCAGGATGCCGGGCCATCACCGCAACCCATCGTACCAGCTTTGGCTCTCGAGGACCCAAGATATCAACAGTGAGTTGCTGAGGGATCAGCATCAGAACTCTCTCTAAGGCAAAGCTCACGACTAAAGGCCCATATCCAAAAGTTTTCAGTCGCCCGTTCTTTGCCTTAGTCAGTTGGCTCTTCACGTTAGCCGACACAGAATCACACCAGTTGAAAATGGTGCCTTGGTAACAGTCAATTGCCATCCGCATTTGGGACCCGGAAGCAATGTGTAAAGCGGCCGCGCCGCAAATTCTGGTAACCGTGAACGCTATGACTTTGAGTTCACGCAGAGAGATGTGTTTGATCTCCACGCCTTTCGAATGGTGTGCACCAATCTTCCCGGAGACTAATAAGGGATTGGCCACCCGGCCTAGTCCCGGCTAGATTGAGTTGCTCGCCTCCGTTTGGCAAGCCAGTGAGAAAGTATACATCCGAGGGCTCTATCTCGAGCTGGTGCCCTCCTATGTAAAAACATTGCTCTTGAACGTTCCATCTCTCAACCAGCCATTCTAAGAATCTTACCTGAGCCCTCATGCCAGGTATGGCCCAGTATTTATATAGCCCGCATTCTTTTAGGGCATCAATGGAAGGTTGATGTTCAATTGCAGCTAAATCAACATCTTCGTGCTCTCTTTCTCTCCAATCCAACATGGTGAGTGCCCTACACACCAAGAAAAAATGATTAGAAATGATTTGGGGAAATTTGAATAGTCATTTGTGGAGATTGGGGTTTTAAAATCCGCCTTTCACGGAGGAAGTACCCCGCGTTTACAACACAGGGCGTCCGGACGCAGCTGGCCTGAAGGTGGGCTGCGTCCCCCGACCATTTTCCTGTATAGGAAAAAGTCGGGGGACGTAGGTCACCCGAAGGGCACCTGCGTCCACCGAGGGGCACATTCTAAAACCTAAACCACCCCAAAAAACAAAACTAAAACCTAAAAATCAACTCTAATCGGATGAAATTGAAGAGTAGGATGTTGTAAAATACCTGGAAGAGACGGCGTTCGATTCTGACGGTCAGATTTTCCACAGCGACCACGGGAAGTTTCTTGTCAAAAGCTCCTTTTTCAACCTCAACAGTGAAACGGTAAAAATGACATGGTAAAAAGTCTTTTTATAGGTTTTTTGGATGAATTTGTTCATTTTTCACCATGGAAAGATGTTTTTCGATGTATTTTTGCCTATCTTAAACAGGTATGAGTAATGTGTCGCTTTTGTGCAGGACAAAGGGATTTAGAGGGAAAATTGTCATTTTTCATGAACCAAAATATTAGAGTCATCTTTTAAGCCCTTTTCTGACTCCTAAAAAATGAAAAGATTGCCGAGCGTTTCTTTTACACTCGTTAAAACGGAATTAAAAGACGGTCCCCTTATAGCTCTTTTCTGACCGTAAAATCAGGAAAAGATTGCCGGGTTTTTGTCGTTTCAAACTCGATACGGAAATAAAACGACGTGTCTTTGATCGCTTTTTACTTTTCAGGTCAGTGACACTAATTATGAAAGTACTCCTTGGTCGCAAGATCAAGCGGTTCCCCCAGGTATTATTTTATACTTTTTCGGGCTTGAGGGACACAAATCTACGAAAAAGTTCAACTTGGAGTCTTCTTAATTTTTTCAGACTCTCTAAAATTGAAAAATGCAGAGTTTCTCCTATACTGGGCTCGTTAAACATTTCACAGTAAAGGACCTGTTCAATTACAAACAGGGACGAACCACTCCTTCCTAGGGTTCGAATCAAAACTAGGTTGGACTCATCCGAAGGATGAGCTTATAATCAAGCATATGTTATCCTCCTCAAGCTTGTTAAAAATAAAGAGGTACTTGCCAGAAATGGTGGGGGAAAAGAGAGAAGAATGAGCCTATTTGTTACCTTTTGTCTCATAAGAAGCTTTATTACCACTCTTGAACACGACACTTTTCATTCACCTGGGTTGGGAAATCCTTTACCTCACAGTTGATCAAAGCACTTTGAAAGTCTTCAGCCGGGTTCTGGGGATTAACTTTGAGTTGTTTATCACCAAGCCATCTGTCGTGTCGTTATGTGTTCAAGAGGTCTGCAAGCAAAAACTTTCATCTGCAAAATACTTGTCATCCATTTGACCATCCCTGAGTCAGTCCTTACAACAACATTTCTTCAACTTGAACAATGATTTCGTGTTGCGGGCTTGCCTGCAACGGGTCGCTTTCTATCGACATCAACACATTATCTAGAGAGATGACTTAGAAATCGTCAGTACCTTGAAGTCTGCATGCATCAATGGCAGGTTTCTTGCCTTTGACGTCAGTTTACATCATTGACTTTTGATCGAAGGATTCCGTGAAATGTTCGACATCAACTCATTCATTCACATCTCATGGATTGTACTGGGTACTTTGAGAACCATTGACATTACTGGTGGTCTCTCTCACGCTTGTTAACAGTTTACATCATCGACTGGTAATCAAGTGGTTTCTACCATGTTCGACATCAACTCATTTATTCGCATGGCTAGAATCGTACCAATTCGAGAAGTAGAAATGAAGACCCTGGATCTAGTTTCCACCATCCAGGCTGCGAGGAGTTTTGTATTCATTATCTAAGTAGACTAATCATAAACAGATGGCTGCGCCCATACTGTGTCTACAAAAGTCTATGATTATGATGTACTGCAAGATCATTCCTGTATCAGAGTAGTTAGTCTGTTAGTTAAAGTTTTAATCTGAGTATGGGAATGCCTACCTCAGTGATGATATAATCTTATACATGTATTTTGTGTTGAAAATTGCAGGTTCTAACCAGGCTCTCCACGAGATAATCCTTGAAATGATAAATCGCTTCACCCTTCCTAGATAATACAAAACCCTAATCTATTACAGGCTTCGCACTTTAGGGGGCAATCTGTTACACTAAAAAATGTCACCATGACTATTTACAGTTAGGATGACTCTATCAACAGTCATACTACCCTCTTAGGCAAGTCTTATGCCTCTGCTCTCCATGTCAAACTCAAAAAAGAGAGAAAGTCTTTCTAAATGTATTTATCTCTGGGGACGCAGGTTCTCTCAACCTTACCTGTGGGGACACACCCAATGTTCACAAAAGCTGCGTCTTTGGACGCTCTGTATGTAAAGGTGCAGGTGCGTCCCCTGAAAAGGTTAAAATGCACAAGTTTCATCTTTAAAAAGTCACTTGTGGTTATTTCTAGAGCATTCTAGAAGGTTGTTCGACGTGTATTGAGCGTCTCCAGATGGTTCATGCACTCCTACCAAAGAGGAACTTATCCCATCAATAAGGGAGCTATCCCAACCAAAGAGGGGATTATCCCATTGATGGTGGACCTGATTAACTTCCTCTTGAGCACTATAAATACAGGCATTGAGCTAGAAGGAGGGAGGTTGAAAGCTATACATTTCTAAGGGTAAATGCTGCAGGAATTAGGACTCCCATTTAGAAGCTTGTGAGGAGAGATTGCCATCTTTGCTTGTTCTATTTGGAAGTGGGTGAGCTTTGTCAAAGTAAAGGAGGACTCTTGTGGACCCTGGAAGGAGCTTGCACAACACCAAGGCTCGGTTGTAATGGTTCCTTTTGATTAACTTTAATGCAAATTGGTCCATTCTTCTCAATAACTTGTTGTTTATGAGTTATTTCATGTACTCCTTGGTCTATATGTTGAATATGCTTTGTTTTATGTTATAATCAGGTGCTATTTAATTGTTTGACTATTAGTGATTGCATGTTTTGGAGAAAAGGAGGAGCTCATCCAGATCAACAAAGCTTGGACTTCTACAACAGCGTTTGGACAAAGGTAAGAACAAAACACTTGATTTCTCATATTATAATGCATGTTTAGAGAAGGATAGCTCTATTTTGTTTTGTTTGTCATTAGAATGTCTTAGACTTCTAGGAAGGTCGGTTGTGTCCGCACTTTTGACTGATTCCATGTGACAGAGCTTGAAGATTACTCATTCCTGAAATCAAGCAGCTAAACTTCTGAAGGTAGCAGGAGCTCAGGAAGCTATTTGAGGCTGCATCTACCTTGGCAACTCCACACATCAAATAAAAAATTGGAAGGTGACTCCACTGCTAGAAGATGAGTAGCTTGATGGAGTTTCAAGATGAGTACCATTACAAGAATGAATGCTAGGTATGCCCCTATGAATTGGTCTCATATCCCTGGTTTTCCAAATCCTATGCCAAAGGTCGAATGGTTAGATGATCTTCCAATATTCAAAGATGAAAAGAAAAATAATGCTGCTCTTCATTTGGTTAGTTTCCATATGCATGTACACAGTCTTAAGGTTCAGTTCCCTGAAGATTATCTCATGAAGATGTTTATGACCACTTTAAAAGGAAAAGCATGCTCTTGGTATAAAGGCTTGGAAAATGGTTCATTATATTCTCTTGCTAATTTCCATGATGTATTCTATGAGATGTATAAAGAGTGTCATCCCTCCTTATTGCTGGTCAAAGATTGTTGTAAACATTCTGTGAGTTTTATTCAATATTTGGAGGATTTTTATGATGATGATGAATTCATGGATGAAGAAATTTTAGAGGACCTTCATAACAATACATTTCAACACCAAGAAGAAAGGATAACATCCCATAAAATGCAACATGAAAATCAGTAGGGGTTTACTTATGAAGACCATGTTACATCCTCTGAGATTAATGTAAAGATGCAGTAAACTTGCTAGACTTTTGATCATAAAGAGTATGAAAATCATTGCATTCACCAAGAAGAAATACTGGAAGATAGCTTTTATAACCCTTAGGTAGAGGAAAAGTTTGATTTTTTATGTCATACTTTGTAGCAACTTACATCAAAGAATGATCATAATAATGAGGAAAATTACATTGTTTGTGGGAATCATTAATAAAAGCAATTGGATAGCATATCAAAGGAATTTTGTGTGGCTGAGAATCAGTTGTCTAAAGACATAGAATGTTATGAGAATCATCAAACTAATCATGTCGTTTTTTACCTATAGCTGATTACATGGAAAAGATTGATTTATTGTTCAAATTTCCAGTTATATTTTCATCTTGAAGATCAGTTATATCTCATGATGCCTCGATTATTTCAGTATCATGTTTATTTTTGCTTCAAACACAGTCAAGAGATTCAAGTGTCAGATCAGATCAATGACTGGCTTCATTGGAAGTTTCATGTTCTTTGAGCTACAAATGGAGATTGCAGCTGATAAGGTAGGTAGGAGTGTGTGAATAAGCGCAAAGTTGAATGACCATCTTTTCAGTAGATATAGATTTGTTTCTTTTGCAGTGATCATCAAGCTTGAGCTTGAGGTGAAGGCCATTAAAGCTTGAGGAGAAGCTTCGCAAAATTTAAGAGTTTTATTCTAAAGGATGGATAGCAGCATTGGAGCTACCGGTTCTTAGTGTACCACTGGGGCACACTATCCCTAGTGGAGCCACTGTTATCACCCAAAAATTCTCAAAACATCATCGTGTCAACTTTTCTTTTGGTCATGATTTCAAGGAGGTCTCAAGGTATTTTTAGTCTTGATAAAAGGGTAAGTGATAGGGTTTGAAGTCTTAAAATGTCATCTTTCATTTCCAAATAAAGTAATTTAGGTTCACTTTAAGGTCAAATAGGTCAAATTTTATATTTAGTAGTCATTCCATTAAGTTTAGAGTTGAATTTTGGCAATCGCACAAGAATCCACAGTTTCGTAGCGTAGCTAGTTCAAAAAAGGTGAAACTGTTGTGTATGCTCTTTTTTCTGTTTTTAGAAGTCAACTTCTAAGGGGATTCCTGAGACATTGAAAACTCAGTTTTGAAAACTGAAAGACATTTTTCTTCCTAACATACTTAACTACAAAAACCTCTCCCAGTTTCTTTAAATTCATTATGATCTAGGATAAATTGATGACCCAACTTGTGCTACAAAACTGCTAAAAGTCATTGAGAGAAAAACTTTTTTTCTAGTTTTAGTACTTCACTTCATGATCAGTTTCTAGCCAAATGAAATAGTCTTTTAGAATTATGAAAGAGGTTTCTCTTCATAAGCTATCCAAATATAAAAACCTCTCTCAGTTTCATTCAATTCATTATGAGGTAGGAGAAATTGATGGCTCAACTTGCGTTATGAAACTGCTGTAGGTGGTGTTTTGATGTTTTGATCAATTCTCAAAGGAAAGAAGCGGTTATTTTTTTAGAATGATGCTATTGGAGGATTTGAGGAGGTCATTTATGAAATTTTGAAGCTCAAGCAAGGAAAAAACTCAAGGGATAAAGGATATATGTAAAAGCAAAGTTCTACGCTACAAAAACAACAGTTAGTTTCGTAGCACATTCAGATTGACCTTCTTCATGCACCTTCAAGGAGTTTAGTTTTTGCACAAGTGAAAGAGCAGGGTTCTATGGCTAACTTAACATATGTTACACAATTAAAGGGGCTAGTTATATCATTAGAATTTTTGAGGAACATCATTGAAGACCAAGGCTATAGTGCAGGGGACATATTCCTAGTTTTCAGGGTAGATAAAGGAGGAGTTATTAAAGGCCAGCAGGGGGTTATGTACATTACCAATGTCGAAGCTAAGGAGAAGTAGCTATCAAGCATCGATTTCAATTCCTACATTATGTTGTTGTTATCATAATAAGGAGTTTTAATCCTAATTGTATTAGGACTCTAAGACAGTCAGTTAACTATTACTTGTAATTAATAGTTTGTTTTAGGTATGAATAGGTGTCAAGCTAGGAAATTCGAATTCCCCTCAAGTTGGATCAGGGAATCCAAGATTGTAATGATAACTCTATAAAAGGCAAGAGGTGGAATTCCCCAAGGGTTGGAAATTTTCAAAATAAACAAGCGCATTGTGTTATTGTATGAGACTATATGTTTTCCTATTAATACAGAGATATTGGCTTCACTACTCAGGATTCAGAGAGGGCTTTTAATGTTTCATTTTCTCATGGCTTTTTTTCATTTACTTACTTGAAGTGGTATAAACACATGTTACTTAGAATTCATTGATAATGCTCTAACTTCCTTCATGTGTTTATAAACTGTGTTCCTTGCATTATGTCTTTGTTTTGTTGATATATTAAGACTCTTTATGCCCTGACTTCCATGTTAAGCTGATCTTGCTATTGTACCGAAACATACTTTGACTCCATAGCCCAATAGATGTTTGTTGATTGGTATTTCAACCACTTATACATTTTTGTTTGATTTTTCCATAGAGTTAGCCATCTAATCATCAAATTAAAATCTTTAACCTAGTGAGAGAGCCCTCTCAGGTTGAGGAGGCTAAGCCTCAGCCAAAAGATTGGTTTGAAAAAGTTACTCAAAGTCTTCCTGATCTGCATCCTATCAGGGTCTGGTTTTGTGATAACACCCTCTCCAGTGAATTAAATTTGACACAAGCAACACTAAGCACTCACTAGGTGCGTGAACCTCACTGTTCAAAGACAAAGTAAACCACTCTCATGTGCTTACAAGTAAGAGCTAAGGCAAATATTTAAGAAAATGGAAACCAGGCCATCATATCGGATGAGACGCCTACACCAAATGGTGTGAGGACTAGTTTGGACTTCATATCGGGGAGATCCCCTGAATGTTGGTGGGTCCAGCACCATCAACAATACAATAGACCATAAAGAAGAGAGTAATTTGTTGGGGTTGTTTGCTTACAATCATATTGGTTTTCAAGGGGGGTTCAAATATTATCTAAACTAAATGTATATGGAATAAAATATTGAGGTTGGTTATTGGATATAGTTGAGAGAAGAATACACATTGTTATTGTAAATGGCTTTGTAGAGTGGAAAACTTAGACAGAGAAAACCTCTATTTTCATATAAGAAAAATAAAGTATCATGATGGATTCCATCACAATTGAATCACAAAACACACATTACAATAATCCATGTTGTAATATTGTTAAATACATATTTTATAAACCATATTCCATTTAATCTTATCACACTCTACCTTGTTTTTGGCATCATTAAAGGGAGTGCTTACTCCACAATCTCAATCTCTATGGATAGATAACTCTTTGTTTGTATATATATATATATATATATATATATATATATATAAAGAGTTATCTATCCATAAAGATTGAGATTGTGGAGTAGGCACTCCCTTTAATGATGCCAAAAACATATATATATATGTATATGTATATATACATTCTTTAATTTATCTTATTCAATATATTTTTTTCTCTAAAGGAATTGGAAAACAGGTGGATCTCGAACTTGCTTGACACGGGATCAATTCCAACAACTACCAGTATAACCTCTAGGTGCCTAAATATGTCTTTTCCATAGGCATAGGTGAATCAGGGGGATTTGAACCTTAATCCTCCATGCACATAACACTTAATTTTCATAGCCATCAACAATGAAGTTGCCCCTGGGGCTTAATATTCATTCAATAAATAAAAAATACATTTTTTTTTTTATATTAAATAGTTTTTTATTATTATTTATATAAAATTGAAAAATAAAACTTAGTTAGGGTTATCTCGAGTGGTTGATCAGAATGGTTGTTATCTTTTGCATCCAAGTTCAAATCCTTACTAGTGACATGATGAACTATAATGCCTTGATGAACTCTTAAATGAGTATATACTTGTGGGCTAGCCTAGTACCAACAACCTTACTCTAGCCATGATTCTAACCCTCAAAGTTAGAGAGAGACGAATTTATTTCTTTAAGAAAAATATTAAAATTGAAAAATAAAAATCATAAATTTAAAATTATTACTAACATAAAACTAAATTTTAATATAAAAGTATGTTATTATAATAACATCATTTTATAAATCACATACTCATGAGAACACAAAAGGGTCATATAGTAATATCCTCATAAGATAGTCATTTCTAAGTTGTCGAGATTTGAGCTTTTATATATATATATATATATATATATATATATATATAAGTGGTGGATATTACTATTAAAATTAATGAGAGAAGTAATTATCGTAGAGCATTTTGTCTATTAATCAGAAGGGAAAATTAATCATTTAATTGTATTTTTTATGAATACAACATCTTCTAAAATATCCTTATACTATAAATAAAATATAACTTATATAACATTATTCTATGCATTTATATTATATTCTTTACATAATTATGTCGATAGGAATTCCTCTACAAGGCTTGCTTGGCCAGATTTAACAAATCACAAAGGCTAATTTTCATCATCCTTCTTCGAATAAAATATTGACATTGGGCCAAGTAAAGTCATTTTTGTTCGTTTATCACCACATTCACATTTTTTTTCGCATAGGCTTCGAAGGCTATACACACATTCCCTACTTCCCAGAACCTTAGCTCCTCCTCCACTAACCATTGGCACTCAAAAGGTGGTAGGATTTGGGTTATTGTGAGTCTTTTTCACTCCACGAATTGGGTTTCCATTTTATTTCTATTTTCCATAGTTTCAAAGAAATAATATATACATTTTTAGTTAGTAAACTTCGGGCAACCATCAATGAGTGCATGGCAAGGGGGGTTAGAGGTTAGGAAGTGTCTGTTAGAAGGAGGAGGTCAATTTTGTTGTGCATTTCTTTTTCTAGCTACCCTCAATGACAACCTTTAAAACTACTTAATGCTCAACTGATGAAAAATCCGTACCTGCATACCCTAATTTTGCATGTTGAATTTTTATATATGAGGGAAATTTAGGAGAAATATCAGTCATAAAGGGTTGAATTGTTGTTAGTTTATGCTAAAAGGATTTTACTGAGAGTTTTTTGAGGCAATTCATACACTAGTTCTGATTGAAGATTTCTTTTCTCTTACATATTTTGCGCTACTTTTGGCCGAGTTTTCACAAATCCCAACTTGGTGTAGAGTTCAATAGTCTACCCTAATTATATGGGTTTACGATATGGGAGTTGTTATTTTTCTTTGAGAAACAAATAATTTGAATTCATTTCTCTTTGAAGAATTGACACTCTTTGCTAAATTTTATTGTTAATACCTTTAGATCATTGCTTTTGGGGATTCAAAAAAAGAAGCTAGGGATTTTCATTTTCTAGATGAGTAAGTATGCAGAGACGGTTTTCTCAACCGAAGAAGTGATTCTAGTGAGAAAGCTTGGTAGGTGATGAATAAGTAATCCCTGAAAGGTCTACAACATTTGGATAAATTCATACATAATGGTTAGTATGCAATTGTTCTTCAAGTTTCTTTTTTTATAATGGAATTACTCCACAATAGAAAATTTTAGTTATTCAGTTGTGCATTGCATTGCATCAGATTTAGGACCTATGATATGGAAAGGTGAATCTGACAAAGAAATTATCAGGTGAACTATTATGGTTTCTATTTAGAAGTTCCCTTGGGAGCTTTTTTAAGAAGCAGTGTTATGGCTGAGCACTTTTGGGAGGTTTATTTTCTTATCTGATATGGATCATTCCAATTCCCGATATTGGCTCCAGAAGAACACCAATTTATATAATTTTTGTTGGTGCAAAAATTGTCTTGGTAACTAAGGAAAACCTAAGACCACATCACTGAGGATCCTAGATCCTCCCGCTCTAGGTGATAAGGGTTGGCCTCCCTTTCACCACAGGGGGTAGTCCCTGGTGATAATGTAAATTAAATAATTATTCAATTTAGGAAAATAAATAAGGCCAGTTTATAGATATGATGAAAAGACGTATAAAGTGTGAAGGTCTAAGTGGGAGAGACATATACATCATCTGGTGGATGATATCAAAACATAACCTTCATTATACGAGATGAAACAACATCTTAGCATAACTAAAATAAAGGAAAAGGAATGATTAGAGATAAAAGAAAAACAATTAAATGTTATTTATGCTTATCTCCCATTTATGGTAACCCATCGTAGTGCTAAATTCGATGCAATATAATATCATGTATTCTTATTGATCATTCAATCAGCCAAAGAAGGGTATCAAGGATAAGATCATCATCCAATAGTGTATATATTGGTCAACAAACCAACCCTACATGGTTGCAAATATACAACCACGATCAAGTCACTACACAATATGATTCATATATTTTAAGATATAAGCATATGAAAAGATAATTAAGAGGAATAAGGAAATAGACAAAACATACAACTGATAAACAATATTCACACCAATTGTTGCAACAAAATAACAATGATGTGCATTAGGAAATTCTATTAACAACAAAAATGTAAATAACTTAATCCTCCTGCCTCTGATAGTATGTATATCAAAGAGGAGGTAAGATTAAATACTGAGAATAGTTAAAATATCGATCATGTCAATAATCTAAACAACAATATTAATCAGTATATATTACACAAGAAATCAAAAGGAAAATGTTGGAAATAAGAAATCAAAAGAAAAATGTTGGAATGTCATACTTAAACTGCATAATTAAAAGTTACATAATATCATATCTTGGCCTGTGCATCGGGTGCAATCAGGCGTTAAAATCTGAATCTTCTTTCTCTCCTAATCACCTAGCCTCTAGCCCCCTCTCGAATGAGAAAACAAGGGTTTTATACAAATGTTTTGATAATTGTTTTACGTAATTGTCTATTAAACAAATACATATTTCAAAAATATTTATTTGAAAATAATTTACCGTCTCTCATAAATGGTTTTTAATTTCTTCCTTTAACTTTGGACTTGGGACTCCATGCACATTAGTCTTCCATGAAGTAGTTTATCCAAATTGTAATGCTTCCTTAATGAATAATCTATATAACATAAAACATGAGTTAATTTCTTAAATAATGAAAAAAATCATAAATGAAATAAACATATTTCTCTTATCTTATTTCCAAGATTTGTTCCCATGATAAATGAGGAAAAATCTATTGAAAAACTTGATTAAGTTTCTTCCAAATATAACTAAACTCTACATAAATTTTGATAAATCTTGTGAAATTCTTTTGGAACAATTTACAACTAAAAGGAATCGATTAATTTTAACATTCAAACAAGGAGGGCTGCGAGGCAGCTAGTACCTGCCATAATCCATAGTTGAACGACCAGCTTGGATGCAATGGGCACGTGTCATATTCATGGGCACTTATGTTTATTGCGATGTAGTTTCCAGATGTTCCAGGCGGAACACAATTGCATTTGCCACAACACTCCATGATTGCTCGTCACACCAGTAGCTCATGCACTTACCAAAGCTTGCCCCCATTGCAACAGCCACCGGCAGCCAATTAAGAGGAAGGAATTGCAATTGAGCTTATTTCATGCTTGTATATCACAGGTTAGACTCTATATATAGGCAAGGGTAGCCAGCCAAAACTTGATCTTAGTTGCAGGGAAGTTAAATAAGTAAGAACAAATGAAAACTTGATTATATATTTTCTTTACAGCACTAAGATCATAACATCAAATGTTTGCTACTTCAAACAAACTCCGAGGACTGGTTGAATGAGCCTATTCCCGAGAAGGTTCTTAGAGAGCTATTAATAGCTATGGTGCCTGAGGATAAAAGAATAAATACAGCTAAATGGGAGGAAAAATTATGTGAGACTGAAGCGTGTTACCATGCATATGTCGATACAGTGTGTGATAAAAAAATGGTGATGGGTTATGTTAATAAGTTGAATCGATTTCGTTCTGCTCTCAAGAGCTGGTAGTATCTCTACGTCAACATAAAGCTGCAAAGATACGACTCACAACAAAGCCTCATATAATAATACATTTAGATGGCAGAAGAATTTCATTCTTGTGAAGATGATGAGAAAATATGGTTTAGCCTCGACACAGATTTTAAGCTTCCTGGTTTACAACATTGTGATACAAAATCTCATTGAAGGTGAGAAAATAATCTTGTATGGAATCCTGTATTTCCCTTGAACGAGACGGAAGAAGATTCGTGAGCCTAGCCATTTCATGGTTAAGCAAGAGGTAACTCATGATTTGATAAGCAGATGCAGAAGCATCTTGAGATGCCTTGGGAATCTCCATGGCTCGGATTGATTTCGCTGCTCCTCTCGGCCTTAATTCCATTGGTAAAGTTCACTGGCTCGGCAGGGACTTGCTGTTGTGCAGCCACCTTGTTTTATATTTGTAGCTCATTACTGTTTCATGAAACAGATGTATGTACGCTATGACTATCATGGGCATATACTCCTTTGTCACATGATATAAATACTTCTGTTGATTTATTCGTTTAGTAATTTGATTGTTTACATGTCAATCTCCATGTTAAGTTAATGAACGTGAAATTAATCACAAAAAATCAATTATATGTTACAATAACCCAATAATAATATCTTAAAGAACTCAGAGCGTTGCATACGATTCCAACCGTCGAAGAGCTCCACGAAACGCATGTTTCATGAAACAGATGTATGTACGCTATGACTATCATGGGCATATACTTCTTTGTCACATGATATAAATACTTCTGTTGATTTATTCGTTTAGTAATTTGATTGTTTACATGTCAATCTCCATGTTAAGTTAATGAACGTGAAATTAATCACAAAAAATCAATTATATGTTACAATAACCCAAAAATAATATCTTAAAGAACTCAGAGCGTTGCATACGATTCCAACCATCAAAGAACTCCATGAAACGCATTTGTAAGATATGATTAAAACTGAGTATTTCCAACGCCAGGTGTTGGAAGGAGAGGCACAGTGCCCATGCAAAGAATGAAGGCTTCTCTTAACTGAGTGTTTCCAACGACAGGTGTTGGAAGGAGAGGCACAGTGCCCATGTAGAGAACGAAGGCTTCTCTTTTCTTGTATTCGTGTGTCAGCAGCTCCCATGGCTTCTGCAAGAAAACTCTTTCTCATATGTCTTTTGATGATGGTATTTGTTCAGGTAACGACCATGTAGTTTGGCTCTTGGAAATCTTATTTTATATTTGTAGCTCATTACTGTTTCATGAAACAGATGTATGTGCAAGCTGCCGAGAGTGGAGCTTCAACCACAATTCTGGTGTTTCTCCTAAGTCTACTGATCGCCATCAGAAAATTTACAAAGAAACAAGCCTTCCAGCTCCAGTGCCTACTAAGAATTTACCTTCCTTACAAAGGAGATCAAGGAGAAGTATGACTTCTCTCACTAAACTGCATTTTGATTTTGCATCTTTTGTTTTAGTATTTTTCATGTTCCTCCATTGCTTAAATTCAGGTGTTGAAAGATCTTTGAGTTCCCTTGAATCGCAAAACCAGTAGGATTTACATGGATTTGTCTATTATTTTCATGTCCAGTTCTGATATGAAACTCTGTAACGGATAAGCTTTATTGGCAATGAGAATGTAATCGAATGCACAAAACGGATTGCTAAAGTTATCAATTCTTATCTCCCTCTAATTCATCTTGTTCATGCCATTGCAGTATATACTGAATCCTCAGAAGGTCCTGACAGGATCCAATATATGGGTATTGATCTCTTTTAGCCATTTCTAGTCTTTTTCTGGACATGTACATACGCATACCTTAAATTCTAGTCGTGTAATAGTTCAAGAAATGACTGTACACCAATAGGTTATTTTGAATCCTTTGATCTGTGAAATATGTCACTGATAAAGATGGATAACGCCTGACAATGTTGTGGAATTTTGTTGCAGCTTGGTTAGGAAGAGATTGAAATCTGTCCATAATAGACCAGGGTCCAAATACCCAGGGTTAGTCACCCAATTTCTCAGACTCCTAGGTTTTATTCTTAGTTCATTAATTTCTAGCCTTTCCACAATTAATTGCAAATTCCAGTAAAATTGTTAAATTAGTTGAATTCTCATTCTGTATTGCAAATTTTTCAGACTAAATTTCAAATTCATAAAAAACCATAGTCCATTATTTACTAATACTGCATATTTTGCAATGAAAAAAGCATTTTTCTAGAATCTGCAATCTAGATTTGTTATAGGTTAAATATTTCTAGATTCTGAAATGAAGATAAGAAAAACAAGAGTGAGATTACAAAAAATTCTGCAATCTAAATTTTTTATAGGTCAAATATTTTTAGATTCCGCAATAAAGATATAAATTTACTGTTGATTCATAAATTTACTGCTGATTCATGTGCAGCTTGTCATCTGATACAAAAGCATCCATACAGAAGATGTCTAAAACAAGTGAGAATGAAAATGAGAGAAAGCATTACCTGGTATGTCTAAAAATCAATAGCTCACAAGCGTTCCATGGTTCTCTCCTAATCACCTAGCCTCTAGCCCCCTCTCGAATGAGAAAACAACGGTTTTATACAAATGTTTTGATAATTGTTTTACGAAATTGTCTATTAAACAAATACATATTTCAAAAATATTTATTTGAAAATAATTTACCGTCTCTCATAAATGGTTTTTAATTTCTTCCTTTAACTTTGGACTTGGGACTCCATGCACATTAGTCTTCCATGAAGTAGTTTATCCAAATTATAATGCTTCCTTAATGAATAATCTATATAACATAAACCATGAGTTAATTTCTTAAATAATGAAAAAAATCATAAATGAAATAAACATATTTCTCTTATCTTATTTCCAAGATTTGTTCCCATGATAAATGAGGAAAAATCTATTGAAAAACTTGATTAAGTTTCTTCAAAATATAACTAAAATCTACATAAATTTTGATAAATCTTGTGAAATTCTTTTGGAACAATTTACAACTAAAAGGAATCGATTAATTTTAACATTCAAACAAGGAGGGCTGCGAGGCAGCTAGTACCTGCCATAATCCATAGTTGAACGACCAGCTTGGATGCAATGGGCACATGTCATATTCATGGGCACTTATGTTTATTGCGATGTAGTTTCCAGATGTTCCAGGCGGAACACAATTGCATTTGCCACAACACTCCATGATTGCTCGTCACACCAGTAGCTCATGCACTTACCAAAGCTTGCCCCCATTGCAACAGCCACCGGCAGCCAATTAAGAGGAAGGAATTGCAATTGAGCTTATTTCATGCTTGTATATCACAGGTTAGACTCTATATATAGGCAAGGGTAGCCAGCCAAAACTTGATCTTAGTTGCAGGGAAGTTAAATAAGTAAGAAAAAATGAAAACTTGATTATATATTTTCTTTACAGCACTAAGATCATAACATCAAATGTTTGCTACTTCAAACAAACTCCGAGGACTGGTTGAATGAGCCTATTCCCAAGAAGGTTCTTAGAGAGCTATTAATAGCTATGGTGCCTGAGGATAAAAGAATAAATACAGCTAAATGGGAGGAAAAATTAGGTGAGACTGAAGCGTGTTACCATGCATATGTCGATACAGTGTGTGATAAAAAAATGGTGACGGGTTATGTTAATAAGTTGAATCGATTTCGTTCTTCTCTCAAGAGCTGGTAGTATCTCTACGTCAACATAAAGCTGCAAAGATACGACTCACAACAAAGCCTCATATAATAATACATTTAGATGGCAGAAGCATTTCATTCTTGTGAAGATGATGAGAAAATATGGTTTAGCCTCGACACAGATTTTAAGCTTCCAGGTTTACAACATTGTGATACAAAATCTCATTGAAGGTGAGAAAATAATCTTGTATGGAATCCTGTATTTCCCTTGAACGAGACGGAAGAAGATTCGTGAGCCTAGCCATTTCATGGTTAAGCAAGAGGTAACTCATGATTTGATAAGCAGATGGAGAAGCATCTTGAGACGCCTTGGGAATCTCCATGGCTCGGATTGATTTCGCTGCTCCTCTCGACCTTAATTCCATTGGTAAAGTTCACTGGCTCGGCAGGGACTTGCTGTTGTGCAGCCACCTTGTTTTATATTTGTAGCTCATTACTGTTTCATGAAACAGATGTATGTATGCTATGACTATCATGGGCATATACTCCTTTGTCACATGATATAAATACTTCTGTTGATTTATTCGTTTAGTAATTTGATTGTTTACATGTCAATATCCATGTTAAGTTAATGAACGTGAAATTAATCACAAAAAATCAATTATATGTTACAATAACCCAATAATAATATCTTAAAGAACTCAGAGCGTTGCATACGATTCCAACCGTCGAAGAGCTCCACGAAACGCATGTTTCATGAAACAGATGTATGTACGCTATGACTATCATGGGCATATACTTCTTTGTCACATGATATAAATACTTCTGTTGATTTATTCGTTTAGTAATTTGATTGTTTACATGTCAATCTCCATGTTAAGTTAATGAACGTGAAATTAATCACAAAAAATCAATTATATGTTACAATAACCCAATAATAATATCTTAAAGAACTCAGAGCGTTGCATACGATTCCAACCGTCAAAGAACTCCACGAAACGCATTTGTAAGATATGATTAAAACTGAGTATTTCCAACGACAGGTGTTGGAAGGAGAGGCACAGTGCCCATGCAAAGAATGAAGGCTTCTCTTAACTGAGTGTTTCCAACGACAGGTGTTGGAAGGAGAGGCACAGTGCCCATGCAGAGAACGAAGGCTTCTCTTTTCTTGTATTCGTGTGTCAGCAGCTCCCATGGCTTCTGCAAGAAAACTCTTTCTCATATGTCTTTTGATGATGGTATTTGTTCAGGTAACGACCATGTAGTTTGGCTCTTGGAAATCTTATTTTATATTTGTAGCTCATTACTGTTTCATGAAACAGATGTATGTGCAAGCTGCCGAGAGTGGAGCTTCAACCACAATTCTGGTGTTTCTCCTAAGTCTACTGATCGCCATCAGAAAATTTACAAAGAAACAAGCCTTCCAGCTCCAGTGCTTACTAAGAATTTACCTTCCTTACAAAGGAGATCAAGGAGAAGTATGACTTCTCTCACTAAACTGCATTTTGATTTTGCATCTTTTGTTTTAGTATTTTTCACATTCCTCCATTGCTTAAATTCAGGTGTTGAAAGATCTTTGAGTTCCCTTGAATCGCAAAACCAGTAGGATTTACATGGATTTGTCTATTATTTTCATGTCCAGTTCTGATATGAAACTCTGTAACGGATAAGCTTTATTGGCAATGAGAATGTAATCGAATGCACAAAACTGATTGCTGAAGTTATCAATTCTTATCTCCCTCTAATTCATCTTGTTCATGCCATTGCAGTATATACTGAATCCTCAGAAGGTCCTGACAGGATCCAATATATGGGTATTGATCTCTTTTAGCCATTTCTAGTCTTTTTCTGGACATGTACATACGCATACCTTAAAGTCTAGTCGTGTAATAGTTCAAGAAATGACTATACACCAATAGGTTATTTTGAATCCTTTGATCTGTGAAATATGTCACTGATAAAGATGGATAACGCCTGACAATGTTGTGGAATTTTGTTGCAGCTTGGTTAGGAAGAGATTGAAATCTGTCCATAATAGACCAGGGTCCAAATATCCAGGGTTAGTCACCCAATTTCTCAGACTCCTAGGTTTTATTCTTAGTTCATTAATTTCTAGCCATTTTCCACAATTAATTGCAAATTCCAGTAAAATTGTTAAATTAGTTGAATTCTCATTCTGTATTGCAAATTTTTCAGACTAAATTTCAAATTCATAAAAAACCATAGTCTATTATTTACTAATACTGCATATTTTGCAATGAAAAAAGCATTTTTCTAGAATCTGCAATCTAGATTTGTTATAGGTTAAATATTTCTAGATTCTGAAATGAAGATAAGAAAAACAAGAGTGAGATTACAAAAAATTCTGCAATCTAAATTTGTTATAGGTCAAATATTTTTAGATTCCGCAATAAAGATATAAATTTACTGTTGATTCATAAATTTACTGCTGATTCATGTGCAGCTTGTCATCTGATACAAAAGCATCCATACAGAAGATGTCTAAAACAAGTGAGAATGAAAATGAGAGAAAGCATTACCTGGTATGTCTAAAAATTAATAGCTCACAAGCGTTCCATGGTTCTCAGCTGCTGTTGTTGGTTGATGAATGAATACCTGGGTTGCGAAGCTGATATATAACGAGTCGGTGCAGAGCGTAATGAGCCGATACAAAGACAGAGCAGGTTCATGACACCTGCTGGCATCCACGGACACCTACAGCTTAACACCAAACCTTACGAAACCTTAGCATACCCCTGCAGATAATACAAATTAATGGAATTAATGTTAACATTAAAACCAGACCGTTGACGGTTAGGGATAATGCACTGGGCATAAAGGCAATTTAAGCTATGATCGAGCCTCTTCCACCTCGGGAAGAGGCCAAATAAGATGGCAAAGCGTCAGGTGGAAATGAAACTTAGCATCAGGTGGAAATGAAACTTAGGTTATCTCATCACATCGTCGCACAGGGAATTTGCAAACTTTATGATAAACAGCAAATAACACAGGACTAAGAACTAAGAACTAATGCTAGCAGGGACCTGTTCGATTACTATAGTCCCTGCCGAATGCCAGATGGCAGGGACTAATAATATGTGTGTATCCATTTCGATTCCATTCTTCATAACGAAATTCTGAAATTAATTTCTCGTGAATGTATTGTTGGCTTTCACAGTAAACCATCGTAAATTTTTCAAAAGTTTCAACACAATCATAAATTGTGGAGTACATTCTTTCCTCCACGCTAAAAAACTATAAATACCTTCAAATTATAAGAAAATATCAAGTTATCGAGTGGATTAGTCATAGGAGAAAATGCATAGGTGAAGGTAGGTTAAATTAAAAAAACCTTAATGTTAAGCGGCTTCATAAATTTGTTACAATCTTTTTACGCGACAAACATGTAATTGTCTAGAGATGAGAGCCATATTTAATCGATGGTTGATACTTCCCATCCCATGGAGAGTTGGAGGGAGGTTAAATTTAGCCGTAGATCTAATTTTGATGGATGGTTCTCACTTCACATTAGGGGATATTTAATAGTGGATTAACCTCTTCTTTGACCCGATAGCATCACAGGAGTTGAGTGGGGCCTCGTATGTCAATTCAATATTTAATGTGCTAATGTTTAATAAATATTTAATATGAGCCTTATGCAACACTTGATATAATGTTTTCAAAGCCTTTGTTTGTTTTAATAAATATTTCAACATTAATGTATTTATGAGATACTCTATTGCATAGAGAAAAACTTCATATATATAAAAATCATAAGGTGAATTTGGTTGTTGTTCTACAATGCCTAAAACTTATTTCCTTTTTAATATTTATGTTTTAAAACAATAAGATCTACTGGAATGGTATGATATAATATCTCAGTTTAGGACAACATAGTTAAATTTCAAAGGTTTTTGTTTCACACCTAGCGCTTAGATATCTCGAAGTAAAGGTAAAATTTAAAATTGGTCAGTAACTCATGATGAGATCAATGGTAATATTATGTGAGGTAAAAATAGATATTTAACATTCATGAGAGTCTATTTTCAATATTCATTACATACGTGGAAATTCAATCCTCTCAAATATATAGGCACTAAGGAATTTTCATAGTAAATCATTGGTTTGTATATCTAATTCCCCCATTTTGTGGACAATGTTTCCCTATTTTTATGGGTTGTTGGTGATAGTAATAATATTTTAATTATGATTTAGTCACATATACTAGTTAGTGTTATTTAATCTTTTAGTTATTTGTATTTTGAATTTTTATGTCATATATAGAGTCAAAATAATAATTAAGTATTTTATATGCATATTTATAATATGGCATTTGGTCAACGTCACTTACCTACAAGCCATACTTATTTTTGTTCTAATCCCTTTTACTGATTTCTCTTTTGTATTTTAGGGAGTCATTTGAATCATAGTAGCATGATAAGGAGTCAAATTCCAAGTAAGCATAAAGCAACACCCTTAGAGGAGACCTAGTTCTAAAGAGGTTAATTTTGGTGACAACAATTTCCATTATTATTTTTATAATTGCCTCCACTTGCCAAAGGCACAAGTAGCTAAAAAGTCATCTTTCAACTCTGAAGATTATTTATTGGGATTTTTGGTTGTAAGCTATTTTTAGCTCATATGAAATTCCCTTGTTATTAAACATATTTTGGGGATCAAACAAGTTCAATCCCTGCCATCAATGAACTCTCTGTGTTGCCCAAGTTTTTTTGGGACAAAGTGTTGTAGTAGTTTCAGAAGAAAGATTAGTTTGATCTGCACATTTTTATTTTTTTCAATTCTTGTTACATAGGGTGAGCCAAAGATGATTGCAATGATATAGTGCATGGTTGGCACCAAAGTTTCAATTTTATACTGGAGTTGTGTCAACATTCCCAAAATTTAGGTTACCAACGATTGTTGCTGAAAGGATTCACATGTTCTGCACAATCTAATGTTGTTTACCATTCCCACCTCCTAGATACGAAAAGAACAAAAATGATGATATAAAGTTATCAAACAAGGTTTGATTTCTTCCAAATCCCAAGGCTAAAAATTGTTTATTTTCTTGATAATTTATGAAAAACATGTTCTTTCTTCTTGATCATCACAACTATGGCCCACATATATGCATATTTTATGTTTCTTTTTTCTTGTATAGTTAGGATTACATGCACAATTGTGGTTATATTCCATATAGTGTGAAGGCCCATACAATGATCTATTTTTCTCTCATTTCTTGGTAGACTCTAGAATTTGAGATTTTATTTGTTTTGTTGAGCCAGTCTCATATTGTTGCACAACATTCCTAAAATTTATTATATCATTTCTCTTGTATGCTTAGAACTAGTGTACTACACTTTTCACTGTTTTGATGTCTTAGTAGTAGTCATTGGCCTTTGTATTTCAATGATTTTCTTGTTACTGTCATAGTAATCATGTGTTTAATGGAATTGAATTTCTATTATAGGATCTTTCAAAAATCATATATTTGATATCTAAAGGTGAATATTATAGGATATTTTGTGTTTTATTTCAAACTTATATGCAAGGTCTCCATTGTTTTCATCGTTTTATTGATTGGATAAAAAAAATTGAGATCAGTTGCTATGTTGCAACCTATTCACTAGAGTAGCTAAGGAAACTTAAACTTTCCCAATACATTAGATATATTGAAGCTAGAACACTGGAAACCAAACATTTCAAAAAAATTGAAAATTGAAATTTGATTAATCTAGTTTTTTTAAAATTTGTAGATTTGAAGGAGGTTAAAAAATTGTGAGGCTCGAACTCGTAAATTTGACTTGGTCAATTTAATCATGGTTTTTGTATCCATATATATGGGCACCCTTGGTTTTTCCCATGGAATTCATATCCATATGAGGATGATCAAACACATGTTAAATGGTCTTAGTGGCCATGGAAAACACAACAATGGTGTATTTAGACACCACCATCTCTCTCATGCTTTGTGATTCTAACATGTGATATTAGAGCTACAGTGGTAAATACGAGAGCCTGATGAATACCAGAGCCAAAGGTAATGACATCATCCTGAGATTAGGAATGTGATGGTATTTCCAGTTGTTTGTTGAAAAAGTAGTTCTGGTGCAATGGTCATTTGACATAATGCATGGTGTTGCAGTGGTATGATGAGAATATGTTGCAAAGATGTGATGAGGAATTCTGGTTGTGTGATGATGATGAGATCAACGAAGGAGCAGAGGTGGAGTAAAATGAAAAAAAAAATGATTTTATCCAAGAAAAACTAGAAGTGAGAACGCTCGTTACTCTTTTCAAATAGGCATATGATGAAGCAAGAAGAAAAGTTGGAGAGGCAAGGATTGTTTCCCATGCTTAAATTAAAGTTGCTAGACTAGTTGTGGTTAGATTTGTCGTCAAAGAGGAAAATGGTGGCGTAGGAGGCTACAAAAATTTTAGAACAACAAAAATAGCTCTCGCTAGACAAGTTTGAAATGGTTGGCCACTGTAACAAAATGATCAAATGAAGAAAGGTTCAGAGACACAATTGTATTGGACCAACAAGTTTGTTGTCATACTAAGTGTGTTGATTGTGTGATGAGGACTTGTTTTGTTGTGGTTGTGATGCAAGATCATCCCACTTCTGAGTCAAAATGTATTTTGACTAGACTTAGGGGTTTTCATTTACCAAGGGAGTTGGTTCCCTAATAGATTGTAATTATTTGATTATTTGTATTTTCCTATGTTTGTAAGGAAAATTAGAGAAATTGTGAATATTGTAGCTAGATCTACTCTTAAAAGAGAGATCTCGAGAATATTTGAAGTGATTTGAGATATTGTAGGTAGTTAGATTTCTAGAAATATTTATGGATCTAGAGAATCCTAGAATAGGGGATTGTTGAGTAATTAGTGGATCTAGATAGGAATAGTTGAGTAAATAGAGGATCTGAACTTGAATTTGTTTCAAAGTCCTATTTGTATAAAAACATGTAATCAAAGTAGAATGATATGATGAAGAATAGAGGTGTGTAGTGTGGGTAAGAGGAGAGTTTCGAGAGGATTTGAGGGCCGAATAAGGCCTTAAGGCTGAGAAGGGATTTTATTGTAAATCATGTCACGAGGGTCATTGTAAATTATTTCTACATTAATAGAGGAAGTTATTGGTTTCAAGTATTTTGTAATGTGTCTTATTAAACCATGTTTATGATGATGAGTTGAATGTGATACTGGTGTGTTTCAGGCCTAGGTCAAACCCATGAATGATTAGTGAAGTGAAAGAATAACCTTAAGAAGCATAAAGAAAAATGGATTATTCTTGTATTAAAGTCATAGCAGAAGTAGAAGAAACCAATAATCATGAGGAACAATGAGAGATTATCATTACATGGAGCATTGCAGCTATGATAGAGTGAGTTGGAAGAATAATCTTAGGAGAGATAGGTGTTGATCATTGATCAATGAAGGATCAATGATCCATTAATTAGAGGATACATGAGTATTTTTAGAGTATCAAACAGTGAGGATAAGAATAAGGGAATCTTGAAGACAAAGGATTGATATTAGAACAAAAGGGTGAGTTGAGAGTATAAAGGGAAAAACTAAGTTGAGTTTGAACTAGAGGAGCGAGAAGCAACATAACAAAGCCAGAGGAGTTGAGAATATAGGATTGGTGTAATATTTTTTTTTTTTTAGAGTCCTGACATAAGTCTGTCACTTGATAACTCCAGGAGATAGAACCTAAGAAGGAGTCATCATTTAATAGCACCAGGTTAGAAGTCTCGAAGCCCAAGTGGAATTTTAATTTATGATTGGGCATACATAAAGGCGGGCGTCAGGCTCTGGGATCTAACAATTGGAAGAGAGTTGGACAACAATGGATGGGAAATTATCTATCGCTCGGATATGTTAAAGATGGGAGTCATTTGAATTGTGAGCAGGCATTTAGAAGAGCTGAGAGCCAGGTGGAATTTATCATGAGACAGATGACAATTAACAACAATTATTTCCGTTACCCGAAACAGAGATAGCCCAAGCATTTTTCTATTAGAATTTATTTATAAGATGGGACCAGGGCATAAATGGGGCCGATAGGTGGAGTATATGTGGCACAGTTTAAGACATGAAACAGTGGGCCATAAAGGAAAAGGGAATGGGCAAGAACGAACGGGCTCACGTGGCAAGGCCAAGGTGAAGGCCAATAACTATCAAAGGCATGTGGAGCAAGTGGCCTAGTCTAGGTGTTAATTAAATTTGCAAGCGAGTATCAAAAAGGTCAGGCTTCAACTTATGTGTTAGGTGGGCCAGCGTGAAGGTTAAAAGTTGGGTGAAATTCTTATTGTGAACAAGTTCGGCCATGTTGATTCTGTTATGGGTTGGGCTATGCATTTATATGCATATCTTGGCTCTGGTGGCTATGTTTAAAAATGATACTTAAATCTGGTGGTTTGTTACCCCCCTTGCAGATCCTTCCACTAAGTTATACAATCTTTTAAAAGGGATTTATCTCCCTAAATTTGGGGTTGAAGGAAGCACAATTTGGAATAGATCCGGGCATTGTGGGTTCGATCAAACCAGATATTTGGCAGGCCTATAATTTGGGCTTGCATCATTTGGAATCAAAGCAAGAGTGTTATGATAACCTTAGAATAGATATTTTGAAAGGATAAATCAAAGGAGATAACAACCAAAATACTATTTCGACAGTGGGATGAGATATGATAGCAGAATCAATTAAAGGAGTTGAAGGAGGTAAAATTTGTTTATGTTTTACACTTTATTTTGCATTTGAAGATTGATACCCACAAGAAAAGCGTTGGAGATTTTGGAAGGATAGTGAGAAGAATGTTCTAAGGAAAGAGAACATTGAAGAACAACAAAGAATAATAAGAGGACTAGAGCATATTAGAGAAACATAAAATTTGGTTGAAAATATACAATGTGCTCTTGAGGAGGATTATTTTGAAGAAATAGAGTAGAAGTGCTTTTGAGCCAAAGGAAAGATTGTAAAACCTTGTATGATGTTTATATACTTAAATTTAGCTATGAAGAATTATATATGCAGATAACTAAGAGAAGAAGAGTGGTAGCAACTATGACAATTGAAACTGTGACAGAGGAAGGAGAGCATACAGAGCTCTTAAAATAGATTTTGAAAAGACCCAACAACCAAATGAATTTGTTGAAGTAAGGAAAATAAAGGAGAGTGGAGAAGTGAGCAAATGACGATGCAACAACCTAAAAACTTTCAAATATGAGGAGAAGATGTGCTCAAGGAAAGAAGGAGAAGATGTTGTACTGTAAAGGACTAGAAAAATACAACTTCCAACAAGCAGAAATTGGGTAGAAGTTGATAGAGGCAGTTCCACAGTGATTGTGGGTAGAATTTCTAGACAAAGATAGAAAGAGAAGAAGAGGACATCAAGAGGAGAACTTGGTATTGTGACAAGTCGTAGACTTATTACATTTTGAGAAGGCTTGTTGCATCTCACGAGTGGAGAAATAGTGTTCACTAAAGAAAGAAGGAATGGTTACTAATGGTAATTTGAAGGATTTTGAGAGGGGAAGTCATAATCGAATAAAGAAAATTCCAAAGCAGCTTGCATAAGGGGAATGAGTGAAGATGAATTTGAGAGAGAAATGATTGAGTTGAAAGCTAAATTCAAACATTTGAGACATCTTCTACAGGAAATTCAAGAGGGGGGGGGTATGGCTAGACAATGAAAAGGAAGGTGAAACGACATCCATATAGAGGAAGCGGAGACAAAATATGTATGACATGTTGAAGGAAGAACTCAAAGTAGTTGAGTATGAGCTGATTATTTTTTAACAAAGTTTATTCCTTGATGAGAAAGAAGCAAGGAATGTTGAGGATGAATTCATATATAGTCTGATGGACTTTGAAATTAGTTCAGATCAACATGAAGAAGAAGGAACTAAGGCATTGAAATAAAATACTTAAGTATTTGAATCAAACATTTTATGTGTTTATGCAAGATTGCTAAGTGAAGATAAACATTTATATGGTTGAGATATAGCAATTTTGTGTGTGTGTTTGTTCACTATGAAAATGGTGAATTTGACAGGGAAGTTGTTATGATTAAGAAAAATTATGTTATAAAGGAGTATGAAACAACACCATCTCAAGAAGATTATGAAAATATGGGAGATGAGGAATTACTAAACGAAGACATGCTCGAAGAGATTTCAATATTAATTGAAAATGTCATGCCAGAAAAGGAAAGCATAGACAACAATATGGAGTTTTTCGAGGACTGGTAGATAGAAAAACACAATGAAGGATTTTGCATAGAGGACATAGGTAGAATTCAAGAAGATTTTGTTAAATTTTATGAAGAATTAAATTTCTTGGAAGAGAGAATAGAGAGCCAAAGACTATATATTCATCTTGTGAAGACAAAGTTGGAGGAATTGGCATTAAAAAAAAATGAGGAGAGAAATACAAAGTGTGACCAGTGGATTGGCAAGAGATTTATAACTCTTATGTCAGAAGATGAGGACAAAGACAACAACAAAGATCAACCGAGGATAGAGGTTGATGAAATAATTGAAGAAATGTGGATGTTGATGAGACAAACATCCAGGAGGAGATATAACAGATAGAGGAGGAGAAAACCAACAAAGAATTGCAGTTGAATGAAGCAGTGTGTATCAACAGAGCAAGTGGACAACAACAACACAAAACATGGAAACCTGGAGAATTGAAGACAATAGTACAAGAACAACATGCCAAAAAAAAAGGGATCAATTACAAACTAAAGTTTTTGATCCAGGAAGACTTCATCAACATACACATGGTTAAGAGACCATGATATTTTTCTGTCTTGGGAGTCTGATGCAAGAGCATCCCACTTTTGAGTCAAAATGTATTTTGAATAGAGCTATGGGTTTTCATACACCAAGGGATTTGGTTCCCTAATTGATTATAATTATTTGATTATTTGTATTTTCCTATGTTTGTAAGGAAAATTAGAGAAATTGTGAATATTTTAGTTAGATCTACTCTTAAAAGAGAGATATCGAGAATATTTGAAGTGATTTGGAGAGATTGTAGGTAGTTAAATTTCTAGAAAGATTTGTTGATCTAGAGAATCCTAGAATAGGGGATTGTTGAGTAAATAGTGGATCTATATAAGAATTGTTGAGTAATTAGAGGATTTGAACCTGAATCCATTTCAGAGTCCTATTTGTATAAAAATATGTAATTAGAGTCGAATGATACGATGGAGAATAGAGGTGTGTAGTGTGGGTAAGAGGAGAGTTTTGAGAGGATTTGAGGGTCGAATAAGGCCTTGAGGCCGAGAAGGGATTTTATTGTAAATCAGGCTAGGAGGGTCATTGTAAAATATTTATGCATTAACAGAGGAAGTTATTTGTTTTGAGTGTTTTGTAATGTGTGCTATTAAACCGTGTTTATGATGCTGACTCAAATGTGATACAGGTGTGTTTCAGACTTAGGTCAAACTCATGAATGACTAGTGCAGTGGAAGAATAACCTTATAGGGCACAGAGAAGACTAGATTAGTCTTGTATTAGAGTCACAATAGAAGCAGAAGAACTGAAAAATCATGAGGAATAATGAGAAATTGTCGTTGCATGGAGCATTGCATCTATGAAAGAGTGGGTTGGAAAAATAATATAAGGAGAGATAGGTGTTGGTTGTTGATCAATGAAGGATCAACGACCCATTAACCAGATGTCACAAGAGTCTTTTTAGAGTACTGAACATTGAGTACAAGTATAAGGGAAGCTTAAAGACAAAGGATTGAGATCAAAATAGAAGGGCGAGTAGAGAGTATAAAGGGTGAAACCAAGTTGAGTTTTAACCAAAGGAGTCGAAAGCCACAAAACAAGACATAGGAGGAGTCAAGCACAAAGGAGCGACGTAATAATTAGTTTTTTTAGAGTCCTGACATAAATACATCACTTGAAAACTCCATGAGATAGAAATTGAGAAGGGTATATCATTTAATAACGTCGAGTAAAAATCCTAAAAGCCCGGGTGGAATTTTAATTTACGACTGGGCATACACAAAGGCAACGTCGAGCTCTGGGATCCAATAGTTGGCAAAGATTTGGAAAAAAATGGATGGGAAATTGTTTTTTTTCCAAATCCATTAAATCCGAGAGTCATTTGAATTGTGAGTAGGAATTCAAAAGAGTCGAGAGTCAGTTGGAATGCATCACGAGATGGATGACAGTTAACAACAATATTTTTCATTACTTGAAACAAAGATAACCCATGCATTTTTCTATTAAAATTTGTTTATAATCTAGGACCAGGGAATAAGTTGGGTTGACAAGTGGATTATATGTCGCACAATGGAAGACATGGAATAGTGGGCCATAGCCGGAAGGTTGAAGCCCGAAACTTCTATTAATTTCCAAAAGGAAAAGGGAACGAGCAAGAATAAATGGGTTCACATGGCAATGCCAAGGTGAAGGCCAATAAGCATCAAAGGTGTGTTCAGTAAGTGGACCAACTCAAAATAACTCTAGCCTTGGTGTTAATTAAATTTGCAAGCGGGCATAAAAAGGGTCAAGCTTCGACTTATGTGTTAGGTCGGTCAGCCAAGAGGTTAAAAGCTGGGTGTTTTTCTTATTGTGAATGGGTTTGGCCAAAATGGTTATGTTTTGGTTTGTGCTATGCATTTATATGCATATCTTGGATGTTGTGGATATGTTTAAAAAAGATACTTAAATCTAGTGGTTTGGTATCCCCCTTGAAGATCCTTCCACTAATTTACACAATCCTTTAAAAGGGATTTATCTCCCTAAATTTGGGTTTGAAGGAAGTGCAGTTTGGAATAGATATGACATTGTGGCTTCGATTGAACTAGATATTTGGTAGGTCTATAATTTGGGCTTGCATCAGGTTGACTTACATGTGAAATATTGAGTGATGCGAAGCTCCATAATTTCATGTAGCAATGGCTATAAATTGAATTTCTGCCTGGTATAGATGGAGGATTTATTGGTTGAAGATGGGGATGATGCTAGGAATAATATTTACATAATGAATGCTAGCCAATTAAGCTAAGAAACTTATTGTTGTGGTGTCAAGGTATAAGTCTCTGCACTTATGAAGAACAATGTTGGTAAAGAAGAAAGATCAACGTAGTTAGTATACGATGGAATTTCTTGGTGATTATTAAAAGAAAGTATGTGAATGTTTGGCCCACTCTGAATACGAAAAATATGTAAACACAAAATGATCACTGGAATATATTTCCCATGCTTACGTAGGCTAACCATGGTCATAGCTAAATAGACCTCATTTCATGATGTTATGATGCATGACACTTTTTTTTTAATTTTCTCATTTAAGTAGATGATGTGTTTATGGAGTTACATGCCAACAAAAAAGGGCTAAAAGAGGCATGGAAGCAAAAGAAGACACAATGGATTGATTTCCCAATGTGGAGGCACAATATGCAACAATTGTGGGGCTGAGGGATGGTCAAATTTTGTGTAACAAAGGTTGTGTGGAGTGTGTGGAAGTTTAAGTTGAGAAGAGTCAAAGGTGATTTTCCTGTAGTGCTAACTGGTTAAGTGTGGTGAAAACAGAAGTAACCTATGAGGTGTTTTGAATCCTCATGTGGGAAGTTCGTGGTTGTGGAATGGAGCAATGAAATGAGACAAGTGCACAAAAATTTTCAGAGAAGTAAGAAAATTTTAGGTCAAGGTATGGATCAAGCAAGATAAAGAATCTGAGAGAGTAGTTGTATGGAGTAAAGAACGAAGATGGAGTAAATGGTGCTAATGTTTAGTGAAGGAGCCAGTGTGTGAAGTGTGAACACCTTAAGGGCTTTGTTCAAAGTTGTGAAATCCTGTTATAGGAAGGTGTATTTGCCTAGGAAGTTGTAAGACCTATGTCCTGATAGACATGTTGCATGGGGGAACGCATAGTTGTAAGGCCTTAAGAGCTTTCTTAAGCATACATGCAGTGCAAGTGGTGCATGGAGTCATCAAGCTGTGGAATGAACCACTTGGAGAGGTACCAAGGTGGTAGGTGTATGTGTATGCTAGCTTGAAAGTAACCTACGAGGTGTTTCAAGTCCTCGTGTGGGCAGTTCGAGGTTGTAAAATGGACCAATGCAATGACACAAGTGTGCAACAATTTTCAAAGAAGTAAGAAATGTTCATTTCAAAGTATGGATCAAGCAAGATAAAGAATCCAAGAGAGTAGTTATATGGAGTAAACAACAAATATGGATTAAATTGTGCTAATGTTTAGTGAAGTAGCCAGTGTGTGAAGTGTGAACACCTTAAGGGTGTTGGTCAAAGTTGTGAAATCATGTTATAGGTAGGTGTATTCCCCTAGGAAGATGTAATACCTATGTCCTCACAGACATGTTTCATGGGAGCACACATAGATATAAGGCCTTAAGAGCTTTCTTAGGCATACATGCAATGCAAGTGGTGCATGGAGTCATCAAGTTGTGGAATGAACCACTTGGAGAGGCACCAAGGTGGTAGGTGTAACGATTTCCTAGCTTAAGGGGGGAATGTGAAAACTTAGATGAGATGGTTGATGAATGGGATCAGGTCAATCACCCAAAGTCAAGTTTCAAGGGGGAATTGTTAGAGTGGATCTGGAAAACTTGACTCGATTAAGTTACCCATGGTTTTTGGCTCCATATTTATGAGCACCCATGGTGTTCATCTCCATATGTAGCCTGTTTAAAGGCTGATCAAACTCATGTTAAATAGTCTCAATGGCCATTGGAAACACAAGAACGATGTCTTTAGACACCGCCATCTTTCTCGATGCTCTTTGATCCTAACAAAAATGAACAACACTGAACCATTTGTGGAAAAACATCAAAATAGAACCTTTATTGATATGATGATTCATGCATTATATATTTAAAAAATGGCTTTCCTAAGGCTCTCATTAGTAACCTAGAACTTGGAAACCACTGATTTGTGAAACTAATAGGGTAATATAAATAACCAATAGGAGGAAAATTTCAGCTACAACAATAATAAATCTAACATTAACCATGCTAAGCTTGGTAACAACACAAGTAATTCTACCAATAATAAATAGTACATGATTACATCTAATAGAAAATTGAGTACCAATAGAAGAAAATGTGCAACACTAGAACAACACCTAAATAATCGAAAATGACACATTTGACCAAATACTTTATTAAGGATGTATGGACACCTACTCAACTCAAATCGAATTTCTCTATGAATGTTTCCCTTCGTCAAGAATAGTATCTCAGAGACTATCTACAATAATACATTCCTTAAGAAGGATCCCCACTATGAGATGTAACAACTTTTTGTATGCTTATGTTCCCACCTTAGTTTCTTTTCCTTTTGTGTGTTGCATAACTATACTTGACATATAACTCTGTTTGACTAATAGAAAAGTATAATTAACTGTAATAAATTTTATCTTAGCATAAAATTAGTAACTAAAAGAAATTATAAATAACTATTAAAAATTCTAATAACCCACACAAACTTCAAAATGCCAATAATGAACATTGAAGAAGGTTATATTTGGAAATCCCAATAGTTACACCTTCTCAAACTTCCTTGCTCCATAACAATAGTAGCACTTGATGTTGTTGTGTTTTAGGGCCCACCCATGTAACATACCCCAATGGTAAAATATTCCACTGAATGAGGTATTTTGGTAGTACCTTAGTATTCAAATTTTGATTGTATTTCAATGTCCATTTCAATGGTATTTGATTGTCCTTAAATTTCACTTGATTATTTCCCTCCACATCCCCCCACTCCTCCTATTTGCATTCCTTTGCATCTCTTGGTGAAATTGCTAATAGTATGATGTTATTATGTAATACAATATATAGTTGTCAATGAATGTTCCATTAAAAAAAAAAAAAAAAAATTATGAATTTTTCATAGTTGGCATTTATTTTTAATAAAAAAAAATCATTTGAATTAATGATTTTTCCATACTTCTCGTAATTTATTGTTTAATATTCATTATAACCTTTTGCATTAGGATATATGAATTTTAATAAAAAGTGTGTTCATTAACATGTTGCTAGAGGTAAATTGCTTAGACAATGAGAAAATGGAGGTGTGAAAGAAAGTAGAATACACATTATGTTTAACTTTTGCCATAATCACCAGTGGCTCAAGTAAGGATGACATTAAGATGTCAAGTCTTAGTTAAGGAATTGGGGAATAGAGGAAAATGTCATCTTGTTGGATATAGATAATATTAAAAGTATTATTACATCTAAATTGAAATAGATTTTGTGGTGCCATATAGATTTAGAAAATGAAAGGTAGCTAACATACTACAAAGAAGTGGTCATTCTTAATTTAGAAAATCGAAAATATCTTTTAATTGTAAATAGCAAAAAGAAACAAATCAACATTGCTAAAATAAGAACGAACTTCTACAAGTTTCATAGACATTGGACAACTCTCTAAACATTGTGGGATGCAATCTTTGTGACACTATGAGAGTTGAAAGTGAAATGAACTTTCCCTAAAGTGCCTCACATATATCCAAATTAAAATTCAATTACAAAATATTTGTTACAACTTTCTTAACCTCTCAAATCATCAAAAACAGTACTCTTGTAACTCTTCTTTTAATATTTATTTTAATACAAAGTAAGATTAATCCAAAAGAATTTATCAAAGTCACTATGGATCACAAAAATCTAAAATCAAAAATAAATAATCTCATACCATTTTTTAATACCATAAATCAATTATAATTTCAATGGATGTAATCATTAATACCAAAGTTTTTGTTAATAAACTACAGTTGTTGAATTGAAGCTTTAAATTTGCGAAAAGTTTTTCGGCGTAAATCACATGATAATACATTTGTCGACGTGTTTCGAACCAACGAGTGTGGTTCATCGTCAGGATAGGTTGAAGAATCAGATCATGGCTACTTATTAATTAGGGAGAGTCATCGTCACCACAAGTTGAAGAATCAGATCATGGTTATATATTAAATAGGGAGAGCAGGCCTTCCAATGGCTAGGTTTAACTGAAAAATGGCTATAGGCAAATGGCTATAATTGACCTAGAAACAGATATATTTGACTATTTAATTAAAATAATATTATTATGTTAAAAATAATCTTATTGTAATTTTTATTTTAAGTAAAAAGTTAACCAATTATTGCTAAGATTGCGCAGTTCCATCACCGTAAATTTAGGGAAGCCCTTGAGATTGAAAAAATGGTGAAGCAATCTCAATAGAGATGAGGGTTGGAAGATTAGCAGTTGTTGGATCCCTGCCCTCTCTTCCTAGTAGTTTCTTCCGCCCCTCTATTAATGACTTGTTCTAGAATTCTATAATTTACCCCTTATTATCCTTTAACCTGCTTTCTTTATCCTTAATTCTTTGATTTTTTTAATCTCCCTCAATTTTTGTTCCTTATATTCAAGATATGGTCCTTTTCCTGAATGTCTAAAGGATTTAAATTATCTAGTTTAAGATATTTTATTAATTAGTTAACCAAACGAGTGCAATTAACAATAGTAGCACTTTATTCTAAATCCTTATATTTACTAATATCCCTAGATCTATTAATATTGGAATAATAATATAACTAATAATATAATAATAATTATTATATTAATAATCAATATTATTCTAGTTAATATTAAATCCTAGCTGTCTAAAGGAATTAAATTATTTACTATAAGATTTTTTATTAATTAGTTAACGAAACCCTTAATAATAATACTATTATTATAACATTAATACAATATTATAATAATTCTTATATTTACTAATATCACTAGATCTATTAATATTGGAATAATAATATAACTAATAATATATTAATAATTATTATATTAATAATCAATATTATTTTAGTTAATATTAAATTTTTACACACTAATCTATTAGTGTTTTACTATTAATTTATATTAAATAGTTACCCTAGCCATTAATAATAAAAATAATTTTATTATAACAATACAATATTAATATTATTCAATTACTAATATGATGATGATGATTATGATGATGATGATGATTAACGTCCCATGATAATTGGTTAATTTTTTACTTAAAATAAAAATTAAATAAGATTATTTTTAACATAATAATATTATTTTAATTAAATAGTCACATATAGTCGTTTCTAGGTCAATTATAGCCGTTTGCCTAGTGCAGTCTAATATAGCCGTATTTAATATGTGACCATGATTTCATTCTTCAACTTGTCTTGACGATGAACCACACTCGTTGGTTCGAAACGCTTCAACAAATATATTATCATATGATTTATGCAAAAAAAAACTTTTCGTAAATAAAATGTGATTTTTTTGTAAATAAACTATAATATTAAATAGATTAGGAAATAAATATCTTACATACACATTATAATTATTTAACATAAACCACAACAATTAATAAATATAAAAAAAATTTAAAAAATATAAGATTAAAACTATTAATATGAAACTGAAAATATTATTATATATGATAGAATATAATTTGTTTAATAAATGTTAAAATTAGTAACATACATTCCAACCTATAAAATTACTTATTACAAGAAGAATATTATATTTTTTTAATAAAAAAAAAAAGACTTTACTATTCAATAGAAATGCACAATTTAATGGTAAGGGTGGTTTCAATATAAATATTATCGTTGTTTGAAGTTAAATAATGAGGAGACGCCACTTAAATAAATTGATACGAGAGAGCCTTTTCCATGTTTATTGCCACAAACCCCTTTATATGAAGTGAATAAATTATTAAACCAAAAACAATAAAAAGTTGCTCCGCAAAAACCGCAACAAAGCATGAATTGACTTCTTTGGTGACTCTATGAGTCAGTGTTCCACAAAGACCAATACGTCTGGTCGGCCATTTCAAGTCAATATTTTTTTAAGTCGTTTCTTTATCCTCGATGACCTCCCACTCAATACGCACATATCCCGCTTGATACGGTGACTTCTTTCATTTTCAAGTTGGCTGTAAAACACTTGCTCTCTGCAACATCATCATGCTCTCTGTTATATTCGTAGCCTCTCATGTTGCTGCTGCTGATCATTCAAGCTGGAACCCATTGGAGGAGCACGGTAGTGCGCTGGAGGAAGGTCACCATGAAAGGGACTTGGACGCTCTTCTATCTTTTAAAAAGCATATCAAAAGCGACCCAGCGGGAAAGCTGCGCAACTGGACAGTTCAGAATTCAAAGCAGCTATGCTCCAACTGGTATGGTATTCGCTGCGCTCAACACTCTAGAACAGTTATTGCCATAATACTTCCTGTTCCCATCATTAATAATGGATACGGCGAGGACTATGATCCTTATTATAATTTGGGGGATCCTAAATACCAACTGGGAGGTACCGTCTCGCCCTCTCTTGGCAGCCTTTCTTCATTACAGACGTTGAATCTTTGTGGCAATAATTTCACAGGAGTGATTCCACCTGAACTCGGGCAGCTTAAAGCCCTGAGATTACTTAACCTCAGCTTTAATCAGATGCTTGAAGGATCTATTCCACCTTCATTGTCTAATTGCACAGCCCTTCGATGGATCGACCTTTCATATAACTACATGTTGAATGGGACGATGCCATCAGAGTTTGGTCGTCTAGTCAACTTGGAACATCTCAGCTTGTCCACCAGTGGTCTGAGTGGAAGTATTCCACCTTCATTGTCTAATTGCACAGCCCTTCGATGGATCGACCTTTCATGGAACTCCTTGAATGGGACGATGCCATCTGAGTTTGGTCGTCTAGTCCACTTGGAACATCTCGACTTGCGTTGGAATGGTCTGAGTGGAAGTATTCCAACTTCTCTGAGCAACTGCACATCGCTTCAAGAGCTGTGGCTTGGAAATAACCGATTCAATGGTTCAATCCCTTCCGTTTGGGGTTTGATGAGAAGTCTATCTGTTATTGACTTATCCTGGAATCAGTTAAGTGGTCACATCCCTCCGGCTCTGGGCAATCATAATCGGCTGTCGTCCATCGACTTCAGTTACAATTATCAATTAAGTGGGGGAATTCCAGCTCTGGCCAATTACACCCAGCTATTGCACATCGACTTCAGTGTCAACAACTTGAGCGGAAGAATTCCAGTGGAATTGGGGTTGCTGCACAAGCTATTGCACATCGACTTCAGTGACAACAACTTGAGCGGAAGAATTCCAGTGGAATTGGGGTTGTTGCACAAGCTACAGAGGCTGGATTTAAGTTTTAACAAATTGGACAACATTATTTCTCCGGCGCTGGGAAACTGCTCATCCCTCATTTCTTTATCTTTGGGGAACAATCGATTGTCCGGCAGCCTACCACCTGAGTTGGGTAAATTGAGGGAACTTTTATTCCTTTCAATCCATGGCCTATGTGATACTCCTCAGTCTGTTCATTATCCTAATCCTGATTATAATTGTGCTCGTGGCAATATTTCAGGTTCTATCCCTTTTGAAATAGGAAATTGCAGTAATCTCTATTTTCTATCTCTTCATTCGAATATGCTCACGGGGCCCTACCTGAAACCATTACAAGATTGAAGAAGCTTACATATCTTGCACTCAGTACCAACCAGATCACGGGTACAATTCCTCACGAAATAGGAAAGCTCCAATCCCTTGTATCCTTGTTTTTATTTTCAAACAACTTAACTGGACATATTCCAGATAGCATAGTTCACTTAAAATTTCTTAATTACCTAGATTTGAGTAGGAATAATATTTCTGGCAATATTCCTTCTCATATTAGTGGATTGACTTCACTACAATTTTTGACTTTATCACAAAACAACTTTACCGGGAACATTCCTAGAACAATAGGAAATCTCAAATATTTAACAACCATAGATATTTCCAATAATAATATCCGTGGGAGCATAGAACCATAGGAAATTTCAAAGATTTAAAACGCATAGATATATCCAATAATAATATCCGTGGGAGAATTCGTAAAACTATAGAAAAACTCAAATCCCTTTACTATATAGATATATCAAAAAATTCATTTAGGGGACCTTAAATCCAACAATTCACATATGTAGAATATTATGAGAAAGACTATATCTTTTTTAATATAAATTGTTTGGAGAATCAATAGCTACACATAGCCAAAAAAATTCTTTTAAATATCACAATAATCTCCAATTTTCATAAAAAACGACTATCATAAATTATCCACTTAATATTTACTTAACCAAAAAACAAACAACAAAACATAATTATCTTAAAATATATATAAATTTCACCTTTAATATCACAATAACCTTTTATTAATTTTCAAATAAATTTTAAAAATTAATAAATTAAAATTTATAATAATATTTCATTATTTATATAAATAAAAAATATAATATCATTTTAATATAATATTTTAACATTATTTTATTATTTTACATTTACTTTGTCATTACCATCATTGAACTTACTCTCTCCTTTGCTGCAATTATTGTTATTAATTTTTAAAATAAATTTACTTTAAAACCTAGTTGTTCCCAAAAATATTACTACAATATTAACCAACAATATGCTTAACATGTCATCGAACTACTTTACATGTCATCGTTGTTAAATTTTCATTATGCAATTGCCCAACATATGCTTTGTTGCACTCAAAACAATATCTGTTAAGTTTTTCATCGATATTTGTGATTCCTTTTTAGTTGTTATAATGAGAATGCAATTTTAAAAATGTTTAAAATTTTTAATATTTTTTTGCTTTAAAATTTTATCTAATTTGAATATTTAATTATATATTTATAATTAAAATTATATTTTATATTTTTCAATATATTTTTAAAAATTTATTAAAAAATATATTTTAAATATATATAATTGTATGATTATATTTTTTAATATTATATAAACTTTATATAGATGGTGTAAATATTTATAAAGGATTTATCTTTTAAATTATTATTATTTTTAATATTTATACGCATAAATGGTGTGTTTTATAATTTAGTATAATGAAATTTAATATAAGAAATATGTAAAATATACATTTATGTAATAATGAATAATTTAAATTAATATAATATCCAAAATAACTAAAACTATTACAATTCAATTTAAATGAAGTTAAACATTTTGTTTATACCAAAATAGAATGTAAAGAAGAAAATTAAAAAAGAATATTGAATATTACTTATTCATATATAAGTAGAGATCTTTTAAACACCTTGAGGGTATATTTTTTAATTTATTGTTTATTTGTTAAACAGATTTAGAATCAAAATAAATTTATATTACTTATTTCAATAAAATAGTAGATTAAAATAAAACATAATTTTTTTTTTCCTTAAAAAGTGTTATAATGTCTAGATGCAATTCTAGATGGAAAGATAATATTTCAAATTATAATTTTTTACATCTTTTTTATCAAATAAGTTACAGGATCATGATAACCAAACACTCATAAAATATATGAACTAAATAACTATCTTTAAATTTTTTCTAAATAATAACTAATAGTACAAAAATATTCTAAAATAATTGCAAACAATAATTAATAACAAAAGTAATAAAGATAATTATGGAATGAAGTAGTACCAAACTGATATATTACAGAAAATCCTAATCCATATTTATATAGTTCATTGGTATGTAGTTGATAAGTCTTCCATCTACCTAATACTTAGGATAAATAACTAGGATAATCTTGAACATATGTTTAAAGTAGGTAGATTTTTATTCATAAGATATCTAAAATATTTTGGCTCTAAAATATGTTTTAAAATAGATTTTGAATATAAACTCTTATCATGTTATGTCATATAAAAAAGTTATTATTAAAAGAAAAATTAATATAAATAATTTAAATTTTATAATAATAATAATACTTAAAACATGATTTAAACACCCAATATCTTAGTACAAATAATGTTTAGATGATTATTACTATTACTCGAATGTGATTATTCATTACAATATAGTTTTTGGCTTATGGGGATGAACAAACTTTATGCAAAAGTGAAAACTGCTAGTGCTTATGGAAACTTTAAGTGTCGCACTATGGCTAGCATTCGAATTGGTTGCCATTATTGGTCAACAATGAGTGCCCCCTATACATATGTGCTTTAGCTTACATGTTATGAAACTTGGACACTTTTTTTCTCTAAGTTAAGCGACTTAGATTATGTATGGTAATGTACCACCTTACAAATCGAAATATTGGTACCATCTTGTTAGGCGTATAAATGGTTTGATGTTTTATGACTTTATTTTTTATTCATGAATTATAATTTGGATTAAATAGGGGGATTCATGAATAAACCAATATCATATCATGTGGATTTAGAATTGAGGGGTAGGTAGGTTGGGGGGGTTGGGGTGGTATATAAATAGTCACGTAGTTATTCAATATATTAGATGATATTAAGGAACTAACAGGGGATGTGTAACCACCCCTCCCAAGATTACGCACTTTTATGGGCTCTCTAAGGTAAACATGAGCTAAGTGTCACTATGATATGACTTAACTCACAAGTTCCATTAAGCAAGTGGGGCCTACAAATTGAAGACTTATTGACATTCCTCAGGGACTATAAACCACTCATGAGGTAAACAACCACCCCAGGTGACCAATCCCTGAGTTGGAACTCTTTTTCACTACCTTAAGTCCTTAACCACACCCATAATTACATGCATGCGGTTATGAGGCTCCAACCACATGCATAAACATGCCTCCATGTTGTTATTACCTAATATTCTTAGTTTTGTGCTAGCAGTTGCGAGATCTATGCCACTTTTTTAGGCTAGCCTCCATACCATTACCAAAAACTACCTGTAACTTTCCAAAATCATAACATTGATGATAACAATAATAAACAATCCAAAATTGAGCAAGTTCTTGACCTAGACCTGCACAATGCATACTATACATTTTGTTGAACATATGGTAAACATGAAAGCTATAGGTCATGAATGCATAACTGATCAAAAGGGTTTGGATTTCATCTAAGAATGACCAAGATGACTCAATTCCCTCTCAAGCCAGCTACATCAACACTTGTTAGCCCATGCATTCATCAACCATTCATTAACTTATCAAATCATAACAAGAGCCATAGCTAGAGCACATCATAGAACTATGCAAATAACCAACATATAACCAAAATAGGAACCATGACAAATCTGCCATAAAATCAACATAATAACAAGTACATGTGCTCATTAATCACATAGAGAAAATAATTCATCATTACATATGCACAAGCCAACCAAGTCAGGGACTTCCATGTACCACCCGACCATAGATTGGGCTAAAACAAATCTTTCTTTCAACCAATCACCCTTGTGCCATATTCCAAGCATGAATGTGGGATATCATGGGATAAATCAAGACATAATAAACCAAGGACTCCAAAGGTTAAACCACCTTCACCCTTAAGCTACCATGATCTCACCTAAACTGGTCTCGAGATCACAAAACCAAACCAAGCTTGGATGCCTCATAATTCCTTCACCATACCTTGAGGAATTTTCCTGTCTCCACCCACATGTTGAGGGCTTCCTAGAGAAAACCATCTCCACCCCCAACCCTTTGGTACTTTCCTGAGACCACCTCACTTAGTTCCAGAGCCATTCAATAATCCAAAGATCAACCAAGAATGAATCCCATCACACCATAGCTATATATGAAATGGAAAGGCAAGGCTAAAACCATTGTTAAACTAGGCAAAAGCCATGGAAATGACAACAAAATAAACATATAAAAAAATTCATATACCATGCATTCACACCTCAGCTAGGAAATCACACATGGCACATGTTACCTACAAAATCCTCTTGCTGAAATTGTTGATCCAACCTTCCTTTACTTTCCCTTGATTTTCCTTTGATTTTCCTTTTCTTTCATTTTCTCATTCTTTCTCCTAATCTAAGTGAATTCTAGAGTGCTCGAAGAATACTATAAGTGTATGAGAGAGAGAATGAAAGTAGAGAGGCAAAATTGAACTAACAAAAGTTGTGAATTTTTTCTATGATGCCCTTTTTATCACTGAGGCCTCTTTTTTCTTCATTTTCCTTCAGTTTCCTCCAATTTCCCTCACATGCAAATTTTTGTCTCTTCATCTCCCTTTTCTCCTATTTTCCTTTATTTTCATAATTAAATGCCAATTAATGCCTCTTTTCCTTTTCCAATGTCTTTGCCAATTTCCTTAGCCATAATAAACTACAAATGATGCCCACTGTAGTGTTTACCCAACATTCAACTTGGAATACGTGTCCCATGACCTTGGTCTTATTATTTTTTCCTTTATTACATGAAACTTTAACCTGAGGTTGTTACAAAGCCCTCCCCCTTGGGGGAACACCTTGCTCAGTGTTCTATGACACCTATGACCAACAAACCACTGAAAACAAAACATACTGCCTATGGAGCTTTATAACATAGCTCGATGCAAAATTTACAATGAAAAAAGAAAAAAAACATACTGCTTATTGGAGCTTTATAACATAGCTCATTGTGATATCTACAATGAAAACCATATACATATATATACCAAAAACACATTTTCTTGAACTAGAAAATAATAAGGATACATCGCTCACATCTGATCAACCATCTCCCATGTAGCTTCATCGAGTCGAAAGTGCTTCCACTACACTTTAACTTGCTCTATTACTCAGTTTTGGAGCATGAGTTGTTTCCACTATAGAATGCATTGTGGCTATGGTTGGAACTCTCCCTTTTGGTTTCACCTACAATATAGACCAATCAATCACATGATCAACATTCTGTACATATCTCTTAAGTAATGAAACATGGAAAAAATCATAGACTTTCATTGTTGGCAGTAGTGTAAGTTTGTAGGCCACTGGTCCAATCCTATTAAGGATCTTAAAAGGCTACAATATCGAGGTGCCATCTTGGCACATGATCCAATCCTAAAGCAACTCCTCTTGGGATTGATGCAAGTACACATGTTCCCCAACCTGAAACTCCTTGAATGCTCTATGATGATCTGCACAACTCTTCTGTATGTCTTGTGTTGCCTTCAAATTCCTTTTGATAACCTACATCTCCTACTCCATCTCAGCCAACATATCCAGTTCAATCAACACACTGTTCACTCGATCACTCCAACTGATGGGAGTATTACAACTCCATCCATAAATAGCCTTAAATGGAATCATCCTGAATGAATCCTAATAACCATTATTGTATGCAAAATCTACTAGTGGAATATACTCCTCCAACTTCATTTGTTGGTCTATGAATTACATCCTCATATTATCCTCCAAAATCTTTTTGACCCTCTTTGTCTGTCCATCTGTTTATATGTGATAAGTTGAATTAAAATCCAACTTGATCCCCAAGCCTGGAAATAACTCGTTCCAAATATTTGAAGTGAACTTAGCATCTCTGTACAATATTGTATTCTTGGAAAATATGTAATGATGTCCATGGAACTCCCATTTCCATTATGGAATTGGAATAGGTTACAATAGACCAGCTGGGTTCTTATGCTCAAATTTCACTTGCTGAGAGTAAAAAATCTATCGACAAACTCATCCACTTGGTTCTTCATGTTTGGTCAGTAATTGAACTTCTTAACAACTGTCAGATTATTTTGATATCCTAGGTGACATGAATATGGCTTGACATGAAACTCCCTTAAGATGAGCTTCTTCAGCTCACTGTTGTCAAGTACATAAATCTTGTTCATGAATCTGACCAAGCCATCTGTCGTGAGGTGATACTCCTCATCTCTATCACCTTCACCCTGCTGCTGCAACCTTTTCTTTAGCTGCTGGTAACTGTCATCCTGCTACCTTGCCTAGAAGATCAACTCTTGCAAGTCTATCCCATAAGAGCTCATAGTTGAAATATGATTCACCTACACTCTCCTATTGAGAGAATTTGCAACCCTATTCTCCTTGCCTTTAATGTACCTAATCTCAAAGTCAAACTCATTGAGGATAGACAACCATCTATATTTCCTTGCATTCAGATTGGGTTGGTCAAACAAGTACCTCAACCCACTATGATCACTCATCAGAATAAACCTCCTGCTAAGAAGACAATGCCTCCACATCTTCAAGGCATGAATTATAGTTTCCAACTCAAGATCATGAGTCACATAGTTCTTCTTGTTCTCATTCAAATTCCTTAACTCATAGCACACCACTTGTCCCTCCTGCATTAGGACTCCACCAAGTCCTTTCTTGCAAGCATCTATACAAACTAAAAACTCCTTGTCAAGTTATGCAATCTTTAAAACTGGAGCATTTGTAAGAAAATGCTTCAACTGCTCAAAACTAGCTGTACACTCCTCTGTCCATTCAAACTTCTTTCCTTTTCTCTACAATGATGTGATAGGATAGGAAATCCTTGAGAAGTTCTTGATGAACCTCCTGTAATAACCTGCTAGTCCCATAAATGATCTCACCTCATCCACATTCTTAAGAGTAGGCCACTCCATGATAGATTTAATATTTTATGGGTCTGATGCTATCCCCTCCTTGGAAACAACATGTCCTAAGTAATGAATCTAAGACTGAAAGAAACTGCATTTGATGAGCTTGGCATACAACTAATGCTCTCTTAACAATCTCAACACTGCTTCCAGGTGCTTTGCATGCTCTTCCTCATTATTGGAGTATATCAATATATCATCAATGAACACTATCACAAACTATCCAAATAAGGACACAACACATTATTCAACAAACACATGAAGGTAGCTAGAGAATTAGTAAGACCAAAAGGAACCACCACAAACTCATAATGCCCATACCTCATGAAGAATGCATTCTTTTAGATATCTTCTTCTTTGATGCACACTTGATGATATCTCGATCTTAGATCAATATTTAAAAACACTGCTGCACCCTTCAGTTGATCAAACAAGTCATCAATTCTGGCAATGCATACCTATTCTTGATCGTAACTTTGTTCAACTTCCTGTAATCAATGCACAATATGAGAGTCCCATCCTTTTTATTTACAAACAATACTGGTGCATCCCAAGGCAATACACATGGCCTTATGTATCCTTTATCAAGCATTTCCTTTAGCTAAAATTTCAATTCTACCAACTCTTGAGTGCTCATCCTGTAAGGTGCCTTTCATGCTAGTGTTACTCCTGGTACAAACTCAAAAGAGAAATCCACTTCCCTATAAGGTGGTAACTCTGAAATATCTACAAGAAACACATCTTGAAACTGCTGAAAAATAGATACCTCTTCAATACTTCATCATCCTCAACATCCTTCCCTTTATCACTGGAAATATGCACTACAAACAATACACACCCTTTCATGCAACTGCACTTTTCCTACATAGTTGTAACCATCCTCACTGATGTAGGCTTCTTCTTTCCCTGCAAAATTATCCTTTATCCATCATCATCCTATCACTCAATAGCCTTCTCATAACAAACTACCTTGGTCTTGTAAGTAAACAACTAATCCATACCCAAAAGCATACTATATGATCCCAAAGGAAGCATATTTAGATGTGTTGATGTAGGAATACCATTCATATCAAAGGCACAAGCTCTTACCCAATGATGAACTCTTCTCTTGGTCCCTATAGTCAACTGCACCAACCAAGATTTTGCATGCACTTCTTCACTAAAATCACATTGATCCACCAGATCAGAAAAAACATAGCTATAATTAGACTAGGGATCAATAAAATGGAAAAAACTTGATCACAAAGCTTACCTTCCATCTAAATAATGGATGCTTGTGGATATTGCTTCCTATTATCAAGTGTTACATAGATATGAGGAATGCTCTGACCAACATTCCCAACTATTTGTGCCTCTTGAGCGCTATAGATTTGAGGCCTACCACCATAAAATAATGGAAAATCCTTCTTGTGATGATCCTTGCCACAAATCCAACATGCAAAAGTCCTTTTCCATTTCCTTTATTATTTTTCTTTCCAGGTTGAGACCCATGTCCTTTCTCAGATACTTTAAACTTCTTTTAAGGAGCCACATTCTCTTTCTCACTTTCATCCTGAGATCTACCCCATTTCTGAGGCCATTTTCCCTTAGTTTTCTCATTCCCTTTCCAATCACGTTTTTTCTTAGGCTTGCACTTTCACTGCTCGTAACAATGCTTCAATTTCCTAATGGTTTGCTCCAATGACTGAGGCTCATCGAACTCAATCCAATCTTTGAAAGCTACTAGCAACCCACTAATGAACCTTTGAATCTTCGTCTTTTCATCCTTGAGGTAAGGCATGTACCTTAATATCTCTAGGAACCTATTAGTGTATTCACCATCTATCATAGAACCCATCTTTACCTCATAGAACTCCTTAGACCTGTCATCATATTACCTCTCAGACAAGTAATTCTCCTTGAAAAGTCTCTCAAACTCATCCCAAACTAGATCCTCTTCTCTCATGCTTCTGACATTATTCACATATTCCCACCAAATGTTTGCTTTCTCTTTGATATTGGAAGTAGCTATCTTGGCTTTCATGTTCTCTAAACATTCATACAATCTAAGGAACTTTTTCATCTGAAGTATTCATACTTTTGCATCCTCTGATTTACTATTTCTCCATCAAATGTAGGAGGCTTGAATTTCTTTAACTTCTCTCGCAAGTAGTCACTCCTCCTATGGTTCTGGCGATGATGATGATGATGTCTCTTGGAAGAAGAACTAGAATAAAACCCATATATACCAATGCTCTGGTCAGGTGTATCTAAAATATTTCCACTCTTCACTATATCCTTCCTGTCCAACATGTGTCCTCTATGAGACTTGCTACCATTTGCACCATTAATATTCTCCTCCCATCCAAGACTGATCTTTAGCTATCCCTATATTTGCAAATCTAAAAGACTCTGTAGAATCACTACATTAGCCTCTGCATGTTTTTCCCAGGCCCTTACAAGCCTTTTATGTGCCTCAATTAGTATGTTATTGTTTGTCTTGGAACTTCTGATCTCTTAACTTAAACTCCTCAATGTGTCTGCTAGATCAGTAGAATATTCTTCTCCTTGCTGCTCAATTGTATTTTCCCATTCCATAGAATTCACATTAGGCCTATGAGGAGAGTCATGTGAACTGTAGTATACGATCTCTCTCCTCATCTTTGGCTTTCTCTTTCCTACAAAAATGTCATGTTAGATAAACTAAATAAATACAATAATGAAATTGTACCTCAATGAAGTTCATTGGAGGTTATTACATTTTCACAAATCAGTCTAGATCGTCTGCACACTCACACACACACACACACACATACTGACATCACATATCAACATCATGTATGCTGACACAAGACTTCAACAATAACCACATTCATGATAACCATAACCATAACCATGCATGTTGTTACACATGCATCTAGCCCATCTAATCCAAGTATTTGAACCTGGAAGCTTTAATACCAATCTATGGTATCATATATCACCCAAAGAGAATGGAACCTACTTTGATACCAATCTGTAACCACCCCTTCCATATTTACCTACTTTTATGAGCTTTGCGGGTTAAACATGAGCAGAGTGTCACTATGATATGACCTGACTCCCAAGTTCTAGTTAAGGAAGTGGGGCCTATAGTGTTAAGACTTACTGACATTCCTTAGGGACTACAAACCACTCAGGCGCTAAAAAACTACCCCATGTGGCCAATCCTTGAGTTGGAATTTTTTTTCACTACCTTAAGTCCATAATCACACCCCTAACACTGTATACATGCAGTTATGATGCTCCAACCGCATGCATAAGCCTACCTCTGTGCGGTTATGATCTCGGATGCTTAGTTATGTGCCAACAGTTGTGAGATTTATGCCACTTTTTCAGGCTAGCTACCAAATCATTGCCTAGAATTGCCTTTAACTTTCTACAATGATATCGATGATAGGAAATCCAAACTTGAGAAAGTTATTTAGTTATACATGCCCAATGCATATTAGAAATTTTGTTAAACATGTGGTAAACATGAAAGCTACAAATCATGGATCCATATCTAATCATAAGGGTATGGATTTCATCTAAGAATCACCAGGGGGGCTCAATGCTCTCTCAAGCCAGCTGCAACAACACTTGTTAGCCTATGAATTCATCAACCATTCATTAACTTATCAAATCATACCAAAATCCATAGCTAGAGCACATCATAGAACTATGCAAATAACCATCATTCTAGATTGATTGTCTAATTACACAACCCTTCGATGGATTGACCTTTCATGGAACCTTTTGAATGGGGTGATGCCATCAGAGTTTGGTCGTTTAGTCAACTTGGAACATCTCAACTTCCAGGAGAATTATCTAAGTGGAAGTATTCCAACTTCTCTGAGCAATTGCACATCGCTTCAAGAGTTGTGGCTTGTAATGAACCAATTGAATGGTTCAATCCCTTCCGCTTCCGTTTGGGGTTTGATGAGAAGTCTATCTTTTATTGACTTATCCTTTAACTAGTTAAGTGGTCACATCCCTCCGACTCTGGGCAATCCTAATTGGTTGTCATCCATCAAATTCAGTTACAATTATCAATTAAGTGAGGTAATTCATCTCTGGCCAATTACACCCAGCTATTGCACATTGAATTAAGTCACAACAACTTGAGCAAAAGAATTCCATTGCTCCGCAATTGTACTCAACTATTGTACATGGACCTTTCAATTAACAACATCAGTGGAATAATTCATGTGGAATTGGGGTTGCTACACAAGCTAGAGACACTGCATTTAAGTTCTAGCAAATTAGACAACATTATTCCTCTGGCGTTGGGAAATTGCTCGTCCCTCAAGTTTTTATATTTGGGGAACAAGGAATTGTCCAATAGTATACCACTTGAGTTGGGTAAATTGCGGGAGCTTATGTAATATCCCTAACCCGGAATATTCCTCAAACCCTAGAAAAAACTCCAACCAAATATGTGCAAATGATATAATAACCCAGAAGTGATAAAATAATAGTGGAACACCATATAATAATGTAAACCAGAAATATAAGCAGATACACAAGAAATGCAGCGAGAAATGCTAAGCCATTTTATTATACTGAGCAATAAATGAGTACAAGAGGTGATTAGACAAATGGCACCTCAATGTGCATAAGGCAAGTGAAGAAATACTCTCAGAATGACAAGAATGGCCTTTCTGCGTGGATGCTGCTGCTGCTGCTAGAAAACAAATGATGAGTTGGGGCTGCTCCCCTCGTCAGAAAAAGCTAAAATTCTGGATTCAGGCTCTACTCAAGAAACACAGAAAAACGCATAAAGCTTTCCTGGAATGGCCTCACACTGATATACATCCCAACTGCTGGAAAACTGTCATGCTATTGCTACTACTGGAAATCGAATGAGGATTTGGGGCTGCTCCCCTCCTCAGAAAAGGCTGAAACTCTGGAATCAGACTCTACTCAAGAAACCTAGAATAACCCAGAAATCGTTTCTGAAATGGCTGAACCCCAAAAATCACCCCCTTGGGGTTCTACGCAGTTCCTTAAAGACGCTGATGAAACTGCTGCTGAAATGCTAATGAAACTACTGCTGGAATGCCAATGGAAATACCTTGCCCAAGTAGGCACTTGAAGTCCCCCAGGGATAAGGGTGAGATCTCCGAACGGAGACAATTAATGCACTAAATAGTGCTGCAGACTAGCTAAATAGCCAGCGTGCTCTAAGTCAAAATGACTATCACAAATGCTCATAACCGGAATGATCCCAAATGAGGAGGTTCCTCTCTATTTTATAGCCTCTGCCTCTCACAATATCTAGGATCACTTTCTCCTGCGTGATCCCCTTCTTGCCATGTGTTCCTTCCCTCCTGCGCAGTCCCTCCATGTGTCTGCGTGGGCCCCATTTATGCGTCCTCCTTTGGCCCCCTTGGTTCCCCCTTAAGTCACAACACTTTGCTACCTAGGAAGTGACTTTTTATTCTAAAGTGAGTTATGCTCCCCCATCCTCACTTTTTATTTACAAATAACTATATAAGGCAAAAATCGAACAAAATTGAATATTCCAATTAGCCATAGCTAATTAGGAATATTACAGTTTCCCCCGGAAAAATGTTGCTTGTCCTTAAGCAACTAAAGTGATGGATGCTGTAAGATCTCCTCACTCTCCCAAGTGACATCCTCTTCCGGCAAATTTTTCCACCTCACCAAGAATTCCCGGATCGTCCTGCTCTGCAACCGTCTCTCCCTAGAGTCAATGATAGCCTCCAGCTGTAATACCAAATGCCCCTCATCATCCATGGGTGATAGCTCATCCATCATGGTCACCTGTTGCCCCAATGCCTTCTTCAGGCATGATACATGAAAAATGTTATGAATCTTGCTGCCTTGGGGTAGCTCCAACTAATATGCAACCTATCCAATCTTGCATATCACCCTGTATGGCCCATAAAAGCGGGGCTTGAGCTTCTCAACCCCCTTCTGCTTTAGCGATGACTGTCGGTATCGCTTTAATTGTAGGTAGACCATGTCCCCTACCTCGAATTGCCTCTCTACCTGACCCCTGTCGGCATACAGCTTCTGTTGGTTATGCGTTGTAGCCATGTTATGCTTGTGAGCTGAGAGGATATCCTAACTCTCTTGGATCCAAATCTTAGCTCTAGGAGCCCTGCTATCACCAAACATCACGTCGACAAAAGATAAAGGATGATACCCATATAAGGCATAGGATGGTGACATACCAATGGACATGTGATGCGAAGTATTGTAGCAGTACTCCCCCAGATGCAGCCACTTCAGCCATGCTCACTGTTGCCCACTGACATAGTTACGCAAGTAGCCTTCCAGCCACTTGTTAACTATCTCCGTCTGTCTGTCCATCTGTGGGTGATAGATGGTACTCAGTGTCGACTCCGTCCCCACCAATTGGAAATGCTCTTGCCAAAACCCGCCCATGAAATGGTTGTCCCTGTCACTGACGATGGTCTTAGGAAGGCCATGTAGCTTCAAGATCTCCTTGAAGAACAACTCGACCACCTGTGCTACTGTATAGTGTGTGGATATGGCAAAGAAATGTGCGTACTTCATTAGTCGATCAACAATGACAAAGATACAATCCTTGCCCTATACCATGGGTAACCCTGTGATGAATTGATCGAAATACTCTCCCATTTCCCCTTCGGAATGGGAAGAGGTTGCAATAATCCTGCGGGATGGCTCATCTCTCCCTTGTTCCTCTGGCAAACATTGCACTCCCGGATGTGTTGGAGTACGTCCTCCTTGAGGCCCTTCCATGAGAACCTCTCCCTAATGGCCCTGTAGGTTTTGGTAGAACCCTAATGTCTTGCTAATGGGGAATCATGTGATGCCTGGAGTATCTTCTTCTTGAGATGAGACCCCTCAGTCAAGAAGATCTGGTCCATGTAGTAGATGATCTCATCGACCACCCTGTACCTATCATCTACCACCTGCACATCTAGATCCTCACATACAAATTTGTCCTTGGAGTACTCTACTAAGAGTTGAGCCCTCCAATCTGTATCCAAGCTCATAAGAGACAACGTGGCTGGTCTACGTGAAAGGGCATCTGCTACCACATTGTTCTTACCTTTGACATGCTCAATGTCAAAGTCATATGCTTGGATCCTACTAATCCACTTCTGCTACCTCTCTTGTAGCTGCTTCTGTTCCAAAAAGAACTTGAGGCTATTGTGATCAGTCCTCACCCTGAACCTGTTGCCTACCAAATACTGCCGGTACTTAGCTAATGCATGCATGATGGCCAGCATCTCCTTGTCATATATGGAATACAACCACTCGTGCGGAAGGAGCTTCCGGCTCTCAAATTCTATAGGGTGACCTCCTTGCATCAATACTGTGCCAATCCCCTCTCCCGACGCATCACACTCCAAAACAAATGGCTGCGTGAAATCTGGCAATGCAAGCAACTCCTAGATAGCCCACTCAATCTCATCCCGATAGGCCTTGGGGTGCCTATAGGGGGTGGTAATCACGGCCTGTATGCCCTGCTCAAGCTTAATGGTGTGCTCAAACCCCCGATCTGGTGGCTATCCTGGTAGAATATCCCCAAACACTATGGCATATCGATCAAGGATAGACTGTATCTCTGAGTGTACCGTCTACCCTATAGTTCCTGCCTCTGATGCACGTAGCTCCACTACCCACTCTATGTCTCCCTTTTGGAAGATTTTCTCCATTCGATGAGCCGAGATAGTCTTAGGTGGATATGTGTGCTATCCCTGTATCTTCTCATGCATCCCTATCTTCTCATCATCCCACTCCATCTCTAGGGTCTTGCAATATGTTGTGGCCTTCCCTAGAGTGATAAGCCACTGAACATCCAGTATCATGTTGGTGTTCAGAATATCGACCACGAAAAAGTGGTCAGTCAATTTGTAGGTGCCCATCGTCACTGAAAGCTCTGGAACATAATGAGCACATGTCATGGTATGATCTCCTGGGACCAAGACTGAAAGCCCATCGAAGCTCTCTATCGATATACCTCTCCGCTCAACCAACTGGGTATCGATGAAGTTGTGGGTTGCCCCACTATCAACCAAAACTGATACACCCTGGCCACGTACTGTCCCTCGTACGTGTAGCGTCAGATACTTGGGAACTCCCCGCAACACTGCAAGGGCCCCTCCAGTGGATGCAAACGATGCACCACCTGCTGCTGGTGGTGGAGGTGGCAAAGGTCCCTGTATGGCATGGCTATCTCCTGCCTCCACATCCTCCTTATCATCCTCTTCTCTACTACTCTCGGAGAAGACCTCAATAAAATGTGCTTTTCCAGCAGCAGATCTATGTCCTGGTGCCCATGGCTCGTGACAAGTGAAGCACAACCGCTTCTTCTTCAGCTCCCTCCTGGCATCATCGTCAAGCTGTACTTGTCCTGGATTCCCCTTTGGAGGTGGAATCCTCACATCCTTTCCCTTAGACTGAAAAGTTTGTCTCTGGGGGTAAGGTGTCTGGGTCCTGGGCAAGACATCCTGTAAATCCCGGGTCCTACTGATAGCGTCCTGGAGCATAGCTAGTCTAGTGGATCGGACTAGACTCTGAAGTGGCTCTACTAACCCCTCAACATACATATAGACCCTCCATGCCATGGAGAGGTCTGGCACCATCATGAAGACCCTCAAGAAATCTACAATGTAGGTCTCTGGGCTCCCTGTCTGTTTGAGCCTCGTCAACTCAACGAAATGCTGCTCTGGATCCCTCCAATCAAATCACTCCATTAGTCTCCTGGTAAACTCAGCATATGACGTCACTGTGGAGTGCCCCAATGTAACCATCCCATGAAACCACCAATCCTGGGCCTCGCCATCCAAATGCAATGTTGCCACCTTGATGGCCTTTGCCTCCGACATCTGGTTAAGCTAGAAATAAATGTCCAGCTTCTCCACCCAATACTTTGCCGAACTGTTTGATGAGACATCAAATGTAGGTAAGTGGAATCTACTCGCTGTAGGGTGGGTGTCGCCATCATGGTAATGCCAGTACCCTCTGTGATGATCGCGGGGTCTGCTATCCCAGTGGAGTTGAACAAAATCTCTAAATGAGAGGGCTTTCCTGAACTCCTGCCCATAGGCCTGGTACTCTGCAAAATAATCGCCCATATGCCCGGGCTCTGCCTCTGGTTGGGTTGCAGCCCCCGTGTCTGCTCCTAAGAAGGTGGGCATGGTAGAGCATGTAGTGGCATGTGAGGCCCCCTACTACGCAGTATCACGCTGCTCTGGCAAGTGATGGGATGCACCTGATCCCTCACTGATCTAAAAAGCTAGTGGGCTCTCCCGTTGTCTGGCCTTTACTGTCGTGAATCTCTGCCGCATCACCTCAATCTACCTCAAAAAATCCTGCACTGATTTGAGGAGCATATCCGCGAATCTCTTCCCATCCTCGTCTGCCATCTGCTCTGCGTCCACTACTGGCTCTCCTTGTTCTGTGTCTACCACAGGAACACAATCTTCCTCTCCATAGGTATTCTCCAACCTACACCCAGTGTCTCTGTATCTCTGACCTCTGTAACAGATATAGGGTTTTTCCCCCGGTGTCATATATTGTTAGCTCCACAGGCTGAGCCAGATCTATGCTCTAATACCACTATAATATCCCTAACCTGGAATATTCCTCAAACCCCAGCAAAAATTCCAACCAAATATGTGAAAATGATATAATAACCTAGAAGTGATAAAATAACAGTGGAACAACATATAATAATGTAAACCATAAATATAAGCAGATACACAAGAAATGTAGCGAGAAATGCTAAGCCATTTTATTATACTGAGCAATAAATGAGTACAAGAGGTGATTAGACAGATGGCACCTTGACTTGTACAAGGCAAGTGAAGAAATACTCTTAGAATGACAAGACTAGCCTTTCTGCGTGGATGCTATTGTTGCTGCTAGAAAACAAATGATGATTTGGGGCTGCTCCCCTCCTCAAAAAAAGTTGAAACTCTAGATTTGGGCTCTACTCAAGAAACCTAGAAAAACCCAGAAATATTTCCTAGAATGGCCTCACACTGATCTGCGTCCCAGCTACTGGAAAACTGTCATGCTAATGTTGCTGCTGGAAATAAAATGAGGATTTGGGGATGCTCCCCTCCTCAGAAAAGGCTAAAACTCTGGAATCGGACTCTACTCAAGAAACCCAGAATAACCCAGAAAGCGTTTCTAAAATGGCCGACCCCCGAAAATCACCCCCTTGGGGTTCTACGTAGTTCCTCAAAGACGCTGATGAAACTGTTGCTGAAATGCTCATGAAACTACTGTTGGAATGCCAATGGAAATACCTTACCCGAGCAGGCACCTGAAGTCCCCCGAGGCTAAGGGTGAGATCTTCGAATGGAGACACTCAATGCACTAAACAGTGTTGCAGACTAGCTAAACAACCAGCGTGCTCTAAGTCGAAATGACTATCACAAATGCTCATAACCAGAATGATCCCAAATGAGGGGGTTCCTCTCTATTTTATAGCCTCTGCCTCTCAAAATCCCTAGGCTCACTTTCTCCTGCGTGATCCCCTTCTTGCCATATGTTCCTTCCCTCCTGCGCAGTCCCTCCATGTGTCTACATGGGCCCCATTTCTGCGTCCCCCTTTGGCTCCCTTGGTTCCCCCTTAATTCACAATGTTGTGCTACTTAGGAAGTGACTTTTTATTCTAAAGTGAGTTATGTTCCCCCTTCCTCACTTTTTATTTACAATAACTATAGAAGGCAAAAATTGAACAAAATCGAATATTCCAATTAGTCATAGCTAATTAGGAATATTACAGCTTACTGATCTAGTACCACTTGATGCAAGGAATTTTTTCCTAAATAAGATGCAAGGAATTCTCTAGTACCACTTGATGTAAATCTAAATTATATTCTCTCTAATTGACCCTTTGGAGTCGGTTCCCCAATCACAAGATAAATTCTTATCGAGGCTCCTTCAACCCTTGAAAATTTAAATCCCCTCTAAATATCACATTAGAAAAATTATTTAATAATGGGAGTCATAAGGGTAGGGAATACCCACATAACAATCCTTGCCCTAAGTCTTTGTTCTCTTATATATTATACTTACGACCTCGGATGCTCAACGATTCAATTAAATTCCAATTGCAAAATAGTTACGGGTTCATGTCCTCCTAGGGATGCCTCACTTCCACCTATCAACTACTCCTAAGAGCTCCTCAATACTCTTCTCCACTGACCCACTTGTTGTTTATAATGGGAAAAATCCACAAATCCACTTTTGTGCATGTCAGTCCCACAACTCTGCTAAGCTCCTATTTTAAATTACTTTTGGGCTTTGTTGGCCATGGGAAATAGGAAAATTTCCATCACTTACAACTCAATCAACTATTGAACCCTGGTACTCAATGCTTTTTGGAAATGTGATTTTTAAATGTTACAGGATTCCATGCTTCTAGGGCCTCTGGGCCTCTGGACTTCCGACCTCCAACGAGGTTTATTGCAGGAAGCCTTATAACCTTCCAAGCATCTGGATCTCTAGGTAAATGTTGTTATAGTTCCTATCGATTGACGACTTCGGGTATTGTTAAGAGACGTACTTTCCCAAAAAAAATAGCCTAAGTATTGGTTTTCTTTCTTTTTTCCATAGGTCTACGCCCTTACTTCTCTCATCTCTCTTGCACTCTTGGACTCCTCCTCTCAACCTTGTGCCAATTTCTTAAGAAATTTCCCTCCCTTCTCCGCTCCTCCTGCAACCACTCTGAAAAATGATATATACTCATATATGGCCTCTCATCCATGTCAATAAAATACAATATTATTATAATTGGATTGTGTATTAATTATAGGATTATAGAAGGATTGATTTCAAATACAATTAATGGCTTCTCACACACTACACACGAACTCACTTTCATTAACAATCAAAGAGATAAAAAAATTACAGTAGTTCAATCAAGATCCACGAATATAGGATCAAAAATACCAATATATGGAAAATTAAACAACTATAAAAATTCTTCAACAATTTATCTAAATTAAATAAATTACATGGCAATTTCAAACAACTCCTATCATAACAAATCAGTGATTGAGGAACCAACACCTCTAGTAAATTATTTTTACCTCTTAGTCAATGAAATTTAAAAATGCCTGTGCATCACACTCTCAATCATAAATGTTAGCATAAATATTTCAGAAAGGTGTACCAAAAATACTTCACTTAAGTCACTAGTTACAAGTGACCCTAAAAACAAGATGGGGTTTTTTATGCTTCAAATTTGCAATGAAAAAAAAAGGAAACCTTGCAGGGAAAAGATGATATTCAATCTAAAACATAGAAAAACAAGAAAGAATTGATGCAATAACCCAATAGAATAATACTTTAAATGAATGATATTTTATTAATAACACCTCGTGAAGAAGATTTACAACATGGGTATATAGATCGCCCTCCATGGAATGGGTCCTTTGATGTCCTTGTGCTTCAATGATCTATTTCTCTCTCTCAATATGCAGGAAACCCCAAAACAAAGATAGAACTCAAGTGGGAGCTCAAATGGAATTAGATGATAATGGTGACGATGATAATGATCATCATGAAGAATGAATGGAAAATCCTCTTATTTATAACAAAGTATTGGGTTGATCTTCAAAATGGAAAATAATAAAATAATATTGACCAAATCAACAACTAACCATTAAGAATTCTTTATTTTTTTTTGGAGAGGGAAAAGATATTCAAAATGGCCAAATATATTTATGTAGAAATAATTAATAAATAAAATGTCTTATTAATTACTTTGCGAGGATTAAGAAATGTGTGAATTTGAAATAATTATTAAATAGTGATTTAACAATTATTCCAAAAAAAATTAAGGAATAATAAATAATTAGTGATTTATTTAATTATTTCAAGGTGATTTAGTGACAAAGAATAATCATAAAATAATTATTCCTAGAGAAAATTAAATAAATAATTATTTATTCAATTATTCTCATGGAGTTTTCTAATTTTAATCAAAAATAATTTATTAAAAGTGGTTTACTAAATCATTTCCTATGGTGAAAGTGATTTTACTAGAGTAAAATTAATCCTACATGGTTTATTTTTATTCGCCTAGCTAGAAATGGCTAGGTCATCATTTTTTAGGTAATAACAATAAATAAAATATTTTGATATACACATGACTTTATATATATATATATATATATATGGAGTTCATGATTCCTAAAGATCTTGAACGACATAAAGAAAACCTCAATATCTTATTGCATAACCTCTATAAAATTATATACACTCTACATTTATATACATATAATATATCCTTATTATTCATTTTATACTACATATATATCTACTAATTCTAAAGCAAACATTTATTTGAGAAATAGAAAGGTAGTAAATCACACAATACTTTCACTTAGATGTACTACCTATAGCTAGTTGATCCAAAAGGTACATTCTATAGCCTAGTGAGGTTGATGTGTGATTCCATCCATGCTCAATAAGGAGTTGACATATGTCTCTCTTAAAATACAAATAAAATATTCCCTAAAGAGAAAAGTAATGTTAGTTATAATAAAAAAACATTTAATTAAAAGAGTTATAAGGCATCAGTAATACTAAAATCGCTATGATCGATCAATGTATTGTTGATATTACAACTCAATGCAGTCTCATTTGTAAATAAAATATTTTGATGTCCATGCGTCCTAATATAATTTATTTTCCACTATGATCACTCAATTTTTGTTGATATTACAACCCATTGCAATCTCATTCATAACTCAATTTCTTGTTGATATTAAAACCCAATGCAGTTTCATTCATAACTCAATTTCTTGTTGATATTACAACCCAATGTAGTCTCATTCATAAATAAAATATTTTGATGTCTGAATGTCCTAATATAATTTCTTTTTATTTCTTTTCTTTTCTATGTGGTTCATGATCCTTGAAGATTAGTGACCCTCAACCATAGTTCCATACCCTAAGAGTGTCGAGATAATTGAACCCATGAACTCTCAATAATAGAAGTATTTAAATGAAAATGACTCATCCAACAAAGCTAACCTTGGAGAATAAGATGTAATAGAATTTCATATCAACTTTAAAAAGAGATATAGTTAACTAATTTATGTCCATATCAACTTTATATATATATATATATATATATATATATATATATATGTTGAAAACAAAAAATATATGATGTATATAATAAAATATTCAATGTCCATAGGTAAAAATCAATTGAAAGTTAAAAAATTAAATAACAAATTACCAATTACTTCCTAATGAGAATAATAAGAGGGAGATCTATAATTCATTCAATTCTTAATATATAATATGTGACATTTAAAAATATTTGTAATAATAAAAAAATACAATGAGGTCATTAATAACATATTTGAATATAGTATTAACTAATATTAGCATATACTTAATCCTATATTAATAGAAAAAAATATCATTTTAATGTAGTCAATCTAATGCATAGATAAAGTGTATCAATGCACATATTATGTAAAACATTCTAATATCAATTATCTACATATTATATATATTTTGAAAAGAAATATGTATATATTGTATAAATCAATTGGGAAAAAAGAGAAGTTTTATTATTAAAACATTTGAAGGAGGTTCACTATTTTATATTTTGGTAGTTTTTTTAGTTATTTTTTTGGTCAATTTTCTATGAAATCCAACAAAGTTTTTTTGGATAGTTTAAAATATGTACACTATGTAGCTTTCAAAATACAATTTAAATAATGAAAAATCTCTCTTTCTCTCTCTCTCACAGACACAAAGCCTCTACAAATTTATTGGGATCCATAAGAGAGATGTAATTCTTTTTCCAAATTTGACATAATAAAAGAGTTTTGTACCTAATGAGATTTGATCCCTCTTGATGCATATTAGATCCATGCTTAATAAATATCTACATTGATAAAATGCCAATAACACCACTTTATTCTATTATTCAACAAGGCTTAAGCGCGGTCACAAGATCCTTTTCATAGGCAAAAGAAGCTTAAAATCTAAGACAAAAACACTTATGCAATAATAGATATACGTTTTGTTTACATATACATCAATACAACATACATTTATTAGTCCATACCAAGGTAGGATTCTAACAATTAATTTGTTTGTTGACCACTATTAGTTTAACATTCATCAATGCAAGTTATAATGTTTAGTTTTGAAAAAGAAATGCTTTCTTTTCAATATTATTAAACAAATAACAATGTAAACTTTGAAACGTGAACTGATACAATTACCCACTTTTTTGAGGTAGCAAAAACATCATACGATTTGGAAAGCGCTGATTCAGAATACACTTTTTTTTTGGAGTATATTTTTGACACTTTAAATTTTCTTATATATCAAGTATAATTTATTTTTTAAATGTTAGTGATTTTCATACTGATTTTGAAACATGTTGATGCAACATCAACCTCTTTTTTTAGAGAACTTATTTTTGACACTTCAAATTTTCTATTGTATTAAATGTGGATATTTTTTTTAAATGTTGGTGATTTTTATGTGGATTTTGAAAAGCATCGACATTTTTTTAAGACATTTTTGACACTTTAAAATTTCTTATGTCCTAAGTATCCATAATTACTTTTTAATGTTGATTATTTAACAAATTTTCATGTTGTCTTATTTTTCTTCTTGTTTTTTGTCCTAGGATGTTAGTTTTTTAAGAGTTTACCAAACATTTGTTTTTTTGTTTTTCTTTGCAATGTTTTGTTATAATTAAATTTCTAATATTTTTACAAAATAAATAAAAAATAATAACATTAAAAATATAAATATAAAAGAAAAAAAACATAATTATCATAAAAAAAATTAAATTAAATTAAAAAAAAAAACTAAAAAACAAAAATTAAAAAATTAAAAAACATCAAAATTAAATAAAAAATAACCAAAAGAAAACTTTATAATAAAGGACAAAACATTAAATAAAATAATTAAAAAGAAAATAAAAAAAACATAATTAATTAAAGCATTATATATATATATATATATATATATATATATATATATATATATATATATATAATGTTCGGCCCTGGGCCTTGCTTGGCTGAATCTCAGAATTGGTTGGGCAAGGTCCAGGGCCTCTGACCACTAGGCCTTGCCTAGCCGATTGGCCCTGAGCGTGTGTCTATATATATATATATATATATATATATATATATGTTTTTATTTTTTTTAAAGCTGTTTTGTTTTTATTATAAAGTTTTTTTTTTTTTTTAATTTAATTTTCATGTTTTTTTAATTTTAATTTTTTAGTTTTTTTTTTAAATTATTTAAAATTGTTCATTTTTTTGGTTATTTTTCTATTTATTTATTTTTTAATTATGTTTGTTTCTTTTTTTTTGTATTTTTATTTGTTTTTTATATTTTTTTATATTTTTATTTTGTTATTTTTTCCCTTTTATTTTTTTTTTTAACATGATAATTACAAAAAATAAATGTTTGTAAAACCCTTAAAAAACTAACCTCTTAGGACGAAAAACAAGAAGAAAATTAAGAAAATTTCTTAAATTTTTTTTTTCAATGTGTCAAGTTGTTTTATGTTAAGTTTTTAAAGTTGTCATATTATTAGCATTTAAAAAATAAATTACTCTTTACGCTTTCACTCATCTGTTCAGTTTTTAAGTTTTTTTACCCACAAATTTTTCCATAATGTCATGGTTGAAAATTGTCAAAATTTTAAGGTTTTCCAGCATTTCACTATTCTAGCATCAACAATTTTCCTTTTTAGGTTGTTTTTTATGTTTGATTTTTTTGTTAGAGTTCTTGTTTTGAGTTTATAGTTCCCATTTCAAAGTATATATTGTTAAACTAATTTTAAAACATTTGATTAAACCATAATTTGAAGGTCTTATTATAGCACAAGGTAATGGCACGTGTATCACACCCTCACACATAAATAACATATTTACCACCGATTACTTCTCATATTTGCATAAAAATGTATAGGAATAAGATATAAATAAATATATTTACCAAAAATTACTTTTCACCATCAGTCATGTCTTCTTTAGTACTTATATAGCAGTAAGTGTAAATGTGTAGCATTACTAGTAGTTACAACCCACCAGAATTTATACAAGAAGCAAGATTATAAGATTCAATTTGTATGTTAACTACTATTAACTTAGCTAACATTGACTAAATTAAGTTATATTATTTTATGCAATTTTTCCTATAACATAGTTTTTAGTTTTTAATTTGACAAAGAGAAAGTAAACTACCCCACAACACTTGTTTTTATATATATATTTTGTTGGAGTAATTAAGTCCTATTTGTTTTATTAGTAGTGTAGAATATTTTATTTTGAATCATTATGAAATAGAGATAACCTTTATTTAAACTGGTTTATTTTTTAATTAATTAGGAAGTTGTTGGATTTAATAAAGTAATTAATTAATTTGTAAATGTTATCTTAACAAATCTTTTGATATAATTTATATAAAATTATTAATAAATAAATAATTTAATTATATATATATATATATATATATATATATATATATATATATAAAATTGATTTGTTTACATAGAACGATATTCATTTGGGTTATTTTTATTTTTTTTAACAATATCTATTCATTTGCGTTATCTTTATTTTTTTTAACAATATAAAATAGATTTATTAGTATTTTTAAAATATTATAAATATATATTCAAATCTCTCATGGGGTAGAATAAATGGTGATGAGTTGTATTGTTAAGTTACTGAGAGTGATGTGAAGGTGTTGGAAAAAATCCAACTATGTTAAGGGATGGTGTGGCCTAGGTGGGTACGATCCCCAGGTAATTTTGACAGCTTAGATACCCCTGATTTGTTGTTACACGTCAAGCTTAAAATCAAACTAAGATAATTTAATTTTAAAAAATCAAACCAAATATATTTTTAAATCAAAATTATAAATTCCCCGATAGGGGTGTCTAATCACCCCAACACTTAGTAGATGGGCTGCGTACAAAACCTATTCGGCCTCCATGCACTCCTTTATTCGAATAATGATGAGTTGGGCAAGCTCTAATAGCCTGCAAGCGGATGCCCATTTCATACTCGACGACAATAAATACTCTAGGTTTCATAGGAATTCGAAGAGTTGTTTGCTCCGGGTGATAAAGTGTGAGGTTGTAGAGCGAATTGGATTGTAGTGCTTGAATGCCCCGTCGAGGTCACGACAACAGAAATGCATGTAATTTGTGGAATGGGATAGTCCGGGGAGACGTGAAGTCTTGGCCAAGGATTTGCCTTGGGGTCCCAACACGAATGAGGTGGTAGAGGTTCTTTGCATATCTGTCTGGAACCTCACTCAACTATTGAACAATTTGTGTTGTCGACGAGGGAGGGGTCTTAATTGTGAAGTCAGTCTATTTCCTTATGCAATTTGCATCAAAGCCCCTAGAGTGCTCAGCTTTACACTTGGGTTTGTCCTAGGCTTCGGGCTAGGTGGCGAGTCATTCCTTTCGGCTCTCACAGCAATAGGGTGGTCTACTTTGAGAGAGTGCTCTCCAACATTCTTTGTGGTACGTCGGCCAACTCGACACTAGCCTGGTGGGGAGAATTCTATGGCTTCATGGGTGGTGCTGCTTCTTGTGACCGGAAGGGGAGACAGTGGAGCACCTTCTTTTGGCATGCCTTGGGACGGTAATTTGGTATCCTTTACCAGTTTACTTGCATTTGTGTGGTTTGACTGGTGTTTCAATTCGAGGAGAAGGTCTTTCTGCATGCCTTATTTATGGTTCCACTTCAGCCCCTGCTGTCACGCCCCCAAGTCGGCGGTAGTCTTCCAACCACTCTTAGCAAGGTGGGGCACCACCGAACACTTTCTCTTCATCAATACTTATGTTCGTGGACTACGCCTAACCACTTACTCCTACTTAGTTTGTGTTTTGCAACCAAATATTATTATGTTATCCTTTATACCAATGAACACCCATACACATTCATTATCAACAACAATTATAAACGAGAACACCATTGCACAGTATAAAGGAACGGGCAACTCCCTGAACAATGAGTTTGCCCGAAATATGTGTATTATTCAATCTTCAATATTACAAGCTTATACAAGTATACTTGGAAGTCCAAGTTTCATACTTAGCCAATTTTACAATCAAGGCAAACTCGGTTGCCTACCTTCGTTCACCTTCGTGCACACTTGCACGATGGGCGGGCGCTCACCCGAGCCACCAAGACACCCATGCCAAGACTTGGCACAAACGGGCACTACACGTTCACCGTGCATGCTTCAACCGACCAACGGGCACACCTTGCCCAACACCTTCACCCAACTCCAAGTGCATTCCCAAACCGTGCGGCTAAACCAAGAAGAGAGCACGAGCTATGCGCCTTCACCTCTTGTTCCTTGCGCACTAGAATCTGCGCACTACAACTCTTGTGCGAAGTGTTGATCGAATGGATGATGTTCGAATGCTCCAATGCATTCATGTTTATATAGCCATCGTAATGTGGGGGTGGGGCTTGCCCAGCTGACCACCCAATGTTCGTGCGCACACCCTTCTATCAACGCCAAGCGCCCATACTTGAGTTGGCATCCAAGTAATCGCTCCACGCTCCAACCGGTGTATAAATACCATCGCACTTCATTATCGTCGCATGTCTTTTGTCGCAAGTTCGTCGCAATTGTGTTGCACCTCCGTCGTGCGTTCCAACTCACCTCTCGCCTGGGCGCGCGCCCAGTTCGCCCGATGCCCAAACGTGTCGCACTTTCTCAGGATGTTACATCCTCCTCCACCTGAAATCATTGTCGTCCTCGACAACATATCATCCCGGTAGCCATCCACCAAGATCATCAATATCCAGGATGTCAACTCCTCCACACACTGCAACCATCCCTGCAACATATGCAGAACTCCATCTCCATCATGTCTCACCTCGGCAACCATCTGTCACCAAGCTCCCCATACCAAGGTATACACCTCATCGGTATGTCATATATCAGACATCATCTCAATCCATGACCATCGACCCCTCTGTCACAATCTCCACATGCTGCTCTCCACCATGGACGGTTGGTCCCTCCATCTCAAGCTACATGTCCACTACAACATCTCGTGTCAACCTCATCATGTGTCATCATGTGAACCTCTGCCATGATACTCCAACAAGTGCTAACACATCTCTACCATGTGCCAACATCTCATCCCAATAGTAACATCAATCTTTACACTGGATCCCCTCATGACTCGAACTAGTTGGGTAGCTAATCCAACCATACGCCCAAACCACAAGAATGCACATTCTCATATCACCATCAGTTGTTTCTCAAAACATCCTGTCACATCCTTGACTCATGAAGAATCTATCGCCATATAAGTGTAAACCATGCTCAGGTCCATGGAAACTCCATCCCATCTGCAACATATCATGATGCTTGATGCCAAGCCATCCTTGCACCATCTGTCATACCTGCTCAACCTGCTTTAAGGACTCACTGCCATGAGCAGTTAACAATGAGCCCCATCTTCTTGTCCATCTAAGAAGATGTGGAGGGAGTAGAGCCTGAATGCTCTCCCTCACTAATCAACTCGATCCATCTGTTAGGATCCTCAATCTCCATCCTTTGTAGATAAGTGATCCGATACTCCCTTTGGAAATTCGGCCTCACATATACCTCCTCATCATCATCATCATCCTCAACTACTTGTAGCCTTCTTGACAAATCCAAGATGCTATCTGAAAGTGTCCTGATGATCAATGACTGCTCGGTAAGATTTGCCTCAACCGTACACAACCGCTTACTCATGTCTTCCATCCGCTTTTCATCCTCCATTTGCATCACTCCCAACTTACAATCAGGCCTTGTCACTCCAATGGTTGGCACACCAATGGGTACATCCTCCCTTCCATCGTAAATGTAGAGCTTCCTCAAATGTGGAACAATCATAGCATCAAATTGTTTCATGAATTCCATCCCCAGCACAGCCTCATAGTCATCAATCCGCACTATAGTGAAATCAACCTTCCCTGTCCATTCACCAAGTGTTGTGTCCACCCTTTCAGCTATACCAAGAATTTCAACAGGAGGAGAATTGACCGTCTTCATCTATGCCATTGCTGGTACAAATTTCAGCCCAATTCTTCTCGCAGTATCTTCACCCATGAAGCTGTGAGAGGCCCCACTATCCACCATAGTGAGTATATCAGCACCTCCAACCTTCATCTGAACATACTCAAACCTATTCCTCTCAGGATCCCTCCGAGAGATCACCTCTGTAGTGGCAGAAGCACCAAGTATCTGCATCATCCCCACAGAAGCTCCTTCATTCTTCGCATCAGATTGTGCAATCGCAACCTCTTTCGGTCTAGAAGAACAATTCTTCACTGTATGTGGTCCAGCACATATCCAACACTTCAAGGCTGTCTTCATCTTCGAACTATCATCTGATTTCAAAGCATCATCCTTCTTCTTCTCTTTCGGCTTATCGGACTTCTTCTTCTTATCATCAGAAGTCTCATCATAATGCTCCACCAACCTGTCAACAACAGCAAAAGCTTCCTCAAGTGTTCTAATCCTGTGCCTCTTCACTTCATTGTGTGCCGAAGGCTTCAACCTAATAATAAAATTGAACACCTTGTCCCTCTCCGCCATGTCAGGAAGTTCCAGAACCGCACTTGCAAACTCTCGCTGATATGTTTGAAGGTTTCCGGTCTGCTTTATGAACTTAATTTTCATCCTTGCTTCCCACGTTTCATCTTGAGGAATGAAATGGGTCTGCAAAGCTTTCTTCATGTCATCCCACGAAGTAATGTCACCAGCACTGCCATTGGCAATCTGATCCATCCTCCTTTGCCACCACATCTTAGCATCCTTTGTCAAGAATTGAGCAGCTACCTTGACCTTCGTCTCATCATCAGATAGACCCAATCGTTCCAAGTATTGCTCCATGTCCCATAGAAAGTTGCCAAGAGTCTTTGCACTCCTTGTACCATCATAAGATTCCGGTTCTTTGACTTTCACATGAGGCACTCCTCCACCTAAGTTATGCCTCACGGCCTTCTTCAACACCGCGATCTCATCTCTGGCTTCGTCAAGAGATTTCTTCAAGTCCATGATCTCTGCAAGACCCTGGTCCCTTACTTCTTCAACCTCCTTGACCCTTACTTCAAGTTGTGTACACATAAGATTAGTGTACTCGTGTTGTGTCCGGAGTTCATCAAACTCTTCCTTCCTCTTCGAATTGGCCTCTTGCTCCTTAGTGAACAAGTTCATATTCTTATCCCAGGAAGTCTCCATAACCTCCATCCTCAACAACACCTTTTCCATAAGTGTGATAGTAGCATCCTACACACCATGACTAGACCCAACCTGAGATTCAGCTGCCATTGCTAACAACTTCCTTCTTCTTTGCGATCTAGTTTCGACCATCCAACAGCTTCACCAAGATGCCTGCAACCTGAACCAGCTCTTGTTCCACTTGTGTGAAACAGCTTCCTTCACCTGCAAGTACCTGTTCCACTGTCTTCAACTTCCAAGTGTTCCCGCACCTGCACTTCGTCACGAGCAACCTTGCTCTGATACCAACTGTCACTAAGTGACAATGGGATCAGCTTTGTCCACAAATCCCCTCTGCACTTCACCAGCTCTGGTACCAACTCACGATAGTGTAGTGGGATCAGCACTTCATCCCCAACCCGGTCATCAGCCAGCTCTGATACCAACTTTCACGCCCCCAAGCCGGCGCTGTCTTCCAACCGCTCTTAGCGAGGTGCGACACCACCGAACACTTTCTTTTCACCAATACTTATGTTCGTGGACTATGCCTAACCACTTACTCCTACTTAGTTTGTGTTTCGCAACCAAGTATTATTATGTTATCCTTTATACCAATGAAAACCCATACACATTCATTGTCAACAGCAATTATAAACGAGAACACAATTGCACAATATAAAGGGAGGGGCAACTCCCTGAACAATGAGACTGACTGAAATATGTGTATTATTCAATATTCAATATTACAAGTTTATACAAGTATACTTGGAAGTCCAAGTTTCATACTTAGCCAATTTTACAATCAAGGAAAACTCGGTTGCCTACCTTCGTTCACCTTCGTGCACACTTGCATGATGGGCGGGCGCTCACCCGAGCCACCAAGACACCCACGCCAAGACTTGGCACAAACGAGCGCTACACGTTCATCGTGCACGCCTCAACCGACCAACGGGCACATCTTGCCCAACACCTTCACCCAACTCCAAGTGCGTTCCCAAACTGTGCAGCTAAACCAAGAAGAGCGCACGAGCTATGCGCCTTCACCTCTTGTTCCTTGCGCACTAGAATCTGCGCACTACAACTCTTGTGCAAAGTATTGATCGAATGGATGATGTTCGAATGCTCCAACGCATTCATGTTTATATAGCCATCGTAATGTGGGGGTGGGGCTTGCCCAGCCGACCACCCAATGTTCATGCGCACACCCTTCTATCAACGCCAAGCGTCCATACTTGAGTTGGCCTCCAAGTAATCACTACACGCTCCAACCGGTGTATAAATACCATCGCACTTCATTATTGTCGCATGTCTTTTGTCGCAAGTTCGTTGCAACCGTGTCGCGCCTCCGTCGCACAACCGTCGTGCAACCCAACTCGCCTCTCGCCCGTGCGCGCGCCCAGCTCGCCCGACGCCCAAACGCGTCGCACTTCCTCAGGACGTTACACCTGGGGTCTCTGCGGGCCAGCCTCTCCCATGTTTTGGAAGTATTGGCTCACCTCCATGCCGCGACAATGGGGCCGTCCTCGCTAGGGGTGAGCAATTAACCGTCAAAAAGACCAAAAGAATCTGGGAAATCATTCATCTTCGTACACCTCTCCTGGCAAGGAAATGAAGGAGGCAACTTCTATCTCTCCTGCCCGCTCCCTGGGCCATGTGATTGTGCCGGCTACCATGGATTCTCTTGTGGCCTAACTACACAAAATTCAAGTCAATATGGACATCTTGTCGGAGTAGAGATACGACGACCGAAACAAGCTGGTAGCCTACATCAACGACATGGAGCACGGTCAAAATGATATCCTCGAACATTTAGACAGCGTTTGAAGACAACATCGATTCACCAACGACCACCTTCGTAGTTTCAAAGCGAGAGTGGAGCATATAGACTTCCATATGCATGAACACATAGGCTACTTTGATGCTCCTCTTGTTATTCCTCCCAACCCGCCTCCTTAATATGTTGCCTCCTAATTTGGTTTCTCTTATATTTTGTTTATGCATGTCATGGCTAATAGGCTTATTGGAAATAAAGATTGAACTCGTCTGTCTATGTTTTCTTCCGAGTCTCAATCTCAAAAAGTTTGATAGGAATGAGAGCAATGACCCTGTAAAGATAAATTTTATAATCAACTCCCTTTTGATCGGAATGAGTACAATGACCCTTTAGAGATAAATTTTATAATCAACTCCTTTTGATAATATAACAAAGTTTCTTAATAAAAAAAATCAAAATTATAAATTAAATTTATCTTTTAAATCACAATAACATTTTCATCCCCATTTTATAAAAAGTTTCATTCATCTATATAAATAATTCAAGATACCTATTTAATTAAAAAAAAATTAATAAAAATGAAGGCAAATCAATGAATCGAGTTTTGTTATTAAAAAAAGAAGAAGAAGATAGTTTTGTATTTTAGAAAAGAATAAATTAGAGATTGATTTGATTTCTAACCAAGTAGAGTTTCAATCTCAAAGCTAAATGAAAAAATAACATATTCTCCCATTTATTGACATTGCAATGAAATTTCACCACAGAATATAGAACATTTTATTGTATTAGAAGGACAGACTTGGCTGTACTAAGATCCTTTTAATCGATATGAGACTTATGGCATGCAGCAATTCACCCACTACTTTTTGGTCAGGATCATTTTGCATACTTAGCCTTGTAATCTTTCCAAAGCTCATCCACGGATTTACGAGTGATATTCTTGAAGTATCCGATGTCCCATGAACTTTTTATTTTCGCATTCAGCTTTCCAACAAAACCAGGGGTAACGGTCTCCAAGTACTCGATAAACCTGGCAGTCACATCGGCTCCCTGTTCCCAACTATCGCCGGTGCCGAGTTTAGCCCAGTTATAGGGAGCGAGATCAGCAGCGATGCGGATATAAGCCGGAACGCCTCCTTTCCACCACGCGGGCGCAGTGCCGTTGGCGTCCCACTGCCAGATGTACGTCACATCCTGGTACAGAATGCCCGTGACCTCTCTTTTTATATCACCCAGGTAGTCGTCAACGTAGCCAGAGTTCAAGTAGATATGGTTGTCTTCCACGGAGGTAGTCTGCTTCTCTTTCTGCACAAGCAGAGTTATCGCTGTCACGTTCTTCCTGTCAGTGGGCGACTCCTGGGCGAAGGTCTTCCAGACGAATTGGGTGGAGAGGTTCAGTTGCCGCAGTGCATAGCTTGTCCCTACATCGTCCTCGAATCTGTCTGTCCCGTTGTCACCTGCAAGCGTGACCATGTAGGGCAAGGCGTGGGTGGCCCCCACGGCCAGTGCGAGAAGAAGTAGAGCAATACATTTTGCTGCTGCCATACTGCAGCGAGAACAACATCCAACAAAATCAAATCGTGAATGAATAAAAGATGAGAATGGGGTTGATTTATTCTTGCACATATCCAAGGGACGGAGGAGCGCAGGTTACCGATAGAAGGTGACATGTGGTGCGTCACCCATCCCAAAGTGTGGCCGCAAAATCAACCGTTTTCTTTGTGGGTGTTTTGGATAACGATGACTTCCATTTTTTTTTCAGTACAACGATGACTTCCATTAGTCTGGCGGTGTTGAACAGATGATAATATCCGAGTGAGGTTTTTATCCCATAACTAATTGAGGCTTCACATGTTTTGGATAAGAATCGAGCAAAGTGAGGAGAGATTTTTGAGTGGAGATTGAAAAGATGGTTGGCAGAATCGTCTCCAGCTCATGAGAGAAGAATTTGGATAGAATTTAAAAACAACAACAAAAAAATCTTAACCTGGCAAACCCATCTAATTTAATGAGAAAGGGAAATATATATTTTATAATTTTTTTCATTTTTATTTCTATTTTATTTATGTTGGTGGATTTCTATTCCATCTATATTGGTGGAGATATATTATATTTAGAGGTGGAGATATATTATATTTAGAGGTTGTGGTGAGTATTTATGGAAAAAAGGTTTTATGTTTTTAGTGTATGATATATTTTTTTTATTATAGTGTAATATTATTTATATATATTTTGTAATTCTCTATTTTTTTGTTGGAGAGATTTTATATTCAGAAAAAATTATCTCTATTCCATTTATTTTGGTAAAGAGATTATGTATTGAGAGATTGTGGGGAGCAGCTATGGAAAAAAAAGTTTTACGTTTTTAGTTGATGTATTATAGTTTTTATTACATGGTAATATTATTTATATATACCCTATAACCTGCTCCATTTTGTATTTCTATTCCATCTATTTTGGTCGACATATTCTACATTTAGAGATTGTGATGGGCACTCATGGAAAAAAAATAGTAGTTTATGATATTCTATTTTTATTATCATATTATAATACTATTTATATATTCCCTATAACATTCTCCATTTTTTATTTATATTCCATCTATTTTGGTAGAGAGATTTTACATTTAGAGATTGTGGTGAGCACTTAAGGGAAAAAAGGATTTTATGTTTTTAGTCTATGATATTCTTTTTTTTATTATATTGTAATACTATTTATATATGCCCTATAACCTTTTCCATTTTTTATTGCTATTCTATCTATTTTGGTAGAGAGATTCTACATTTAAAGATTGTGGTAAGCATTTATGGAAAAAAAAGTTTAATGTATCTAGTTTATGATATTCTATTTTTTTATTATATTGTAATACTATTTATATATACCTTATAACTTTCTCCATTTTTTTATTTCTATTTCATCTATTTAGGTAGAGAGGTTCTAGATTTAGAAATTGTGGTGAGCACTTATGGAAAAAATGCTTTTATGTTTTTAGTTTATGGTATTCTATTTTTTTCATTATTTTATAATATTATCCATATTAATTATTGGGAAATGAAAGTGTTATCCATATTAATTATTGGGAAATGAAAGTGTTGATTTACAATGAGGAGCTTAAGACTCAAATTTTAGTGGAGAATTTCTCACTATTAACAAACAATACTTAATTTGATGCTAAGTGCCTTGACATTAAAATCATGTCTTGGACATGCTTGTGTTAGTTTTGTAATGGTGAATTTAATACTTGATATGAATATATTTAAAAGGTCTTTTAAATCACTCTTTCAATTTAGCTAGAATAAAAACAATTTTACTAGGATGATATTAGATGGTTCCTTTGAGTTCATGGTACACAAATTTACTAAGAGAGTGTGATATTTTTTCCATATCATGTCAATATTTGAAAATGAGATTAGCCAGTTGTTCATGCTTGGATGTTGTCCAATCCAATAGTAGAAAAATTACCAAATCAAGGTCCCAAATTAGACGTATTTTCATTTGGGGTAGTAATCTCACTAATATATAAGCCTATTTGCCACAAAGTTGTTCTACCCCTTTATGAGGAGTTATGAATAATTATCTAAAATCTAAGCTAAAACTATTCTAATTACATAAATGAATATAATTACATATTCTAAAATAAACTGATATATCAGTAGAATGACTTGGAAGTCTATGAATTTCTAAAGATGAATGCTTAAAACATAAAAAGTTCATATATTTATACAACCTTTATGAAAAACAATTGTATATCACATATCATTGAAATAAATAGTTAAATGAATAAAATGAAAATCATAACATTCATATCATATTTATTTGTTAAAGCAATTAATAAAAAGTATGAAAAAACATTATTAATACAATAATACACCAATAGTCTCATTCACAAATAGTAGTGATAAATTTATAAAGAAAATAAAGTGATTTTAATATAGAGTAACAAAATACACATGTTAATGCAAAGGAAAGTAAATCATCAAGCTCCTTTGATTCTTCAAAAATAAGGTTTGAACAATACTTCCAAACATTTTTCAATATAAATCAAAATCATAACTTATTAATTATAATAGTATGGTAACACGTGTATTAAAATAAACATATAGTCCTTATAACTCATATTAAATAGTTAGAAAATAAACAATAGGAATCATTTATAAAGTTATAGCGAATTAATTAAACAATTTAGTTATTTAATTAAACAAATTAATTAATAAACAAATTAATTGGTTATTTTGATTAATTAATTAATTATTCAAACATATTAATTAATTAATTAGGGAAATGATTAAAACAAATTAAAAAAAAATGAATGAAAAAAAATAAAAATAAATAAATAAATAAATATGAATATTAACAAACTAAGTGGAGATTGGCAGACCTAATTTCTTAGATTAACTCCTTCATAACCTATATATATAACCTAAAATATAGCTCATGGATACATCGTGAATATCTCTAGAATATCTATTGTCACATTCCCTGATGATGGACTCACTTGGTAGGCCGAAACGTTGGGTTCATGAAACTCTATAACAGGTCATTCCTCCTCTTTTTAAGACTATCCTCACCTGTATGGATTCATTATCTAACAATTATTAAGCTATTCAACCTTAACTTAATCTAACTTATTGATCATATCCTTAGTCCCCTTCCCTCTCTTATGTGCATCCAAAATGTATATATCTCCTTTAATTGATTCACCCAAGAACTAAGAATTGGGCATGTGAAAATCAATAATCAAGTCCATGGCCCCATCAGTTATGAAAAAAATACCTTTTAGCTTTGCTAACTAGAGTTTGAGACCAATTAAGATTCATTTCCCAAGTGTGTAAAGCTATATTGGTTTTCAATTGGTCACCCTCTATGAACTTGGAAGGATACCCTTAAGCTAATTTATGAACTTGGAAGGATACCCTTAAGCTAATTTAAGCCTCGAGTACCATGAAAGAAATTTCTTGAAGTCATTCTCCACCTGTGTATGGTTAGTTCACTTTTAGTTACATTTTCAGATATAGATTGAGAAAAACTATTTAGTAAACATCGTTAAACATAAATTAAACTCAATTTTTGATAAAACTCTTCTTGAGATAACTTGATTTGTTGATTATTATTTGGAAATTTTAATATTGATTCCAACCATTTGAAGTTTCATGACCTCTAAAATCAAAAATTAAATCTTTTCTTCTCTCATTGTAATGATATTAGTGGCAACTTTCTGGATTTTCTACATTTAGTATTTTAGTTTTCTCTCTTAATATTCCATTTTCTTCCAATATTGTTATAGATACTTAGTTTTTATTTGATGCAACTGTTCTTTTAATTTAATGTTTTAAATGAAAAGAAACATATGAATGAAACTTGATTGCTAATGAAAAGAAACCACATATAATTTAACTATAATGTAAAACTTAATTTCATATTCAACAATCAATCTATGAATAGAAACCATAATTTAAAGAAAGAAAGAACAAAACAAATATTATCAAGAAGGTGATGACACTCAAAGGTGATTAACACTCATACACAATTCAGCCCCTAGTAAATGACTCACTGTATCTCCTACTAGATCTAGGTCAAAAGAGGTTGAACAAATAATGAGAGGCTCCTCTTCAATAGTAAGTAAGGGCATGAGATAGGTTGAGAATGGTTTCATTTTATACACAAGCTTGAAACAGATGAAATCTATGCTTGAAATAAGTTTACATGCCCCTAGCGTAATGACTCAATTCTAGGCATAGAAGACAAAAACACATATATTTTTCCTTAGAGAAATTAGAGAATGGGAAAGAATCCTACCTCAAATCTGTAACAAGATTTCCTTTCCTCCTTGCTTGTAATCTCCAATTGTAGGTCCAAGTACTATGATTATAGCTTGCACACACAACTAAAACAAGAAAAGGATCTAATACATCCAAGTAGAATAGTCTAACATCTATATCAAATGAATCGGCACAAAATTGAAATATATGAGTGCAACCATAACATAATAGATATAGGAAATCAACACACTGTTTGTATTGGAAAATATAGGAGAGATATCACAACCATAAATAGTAGTTGACTTATTAGATGTGTCCACAAGTTGACTTGTCCTTCCTTGTCACAAAGAATGCCTCAACATCAACCCTAATGCATGAATATGATGACTCCTTTATGTTATGGGAAACATCATAAAGTGACTATCGATCTTCAAAATCCAACCCTGATGCTATGCATTGCAATAAATTTATAGGATAAGGGTGGTAGTTTACAATTTACCATTATCGGTATGAGATCCACATATGATGGGAGGATGAACTCAAGGGATAAGAGGTGAAGTATCCAATGTAGAATCAGATAGGATTTGAGCTCTTATGCATGGTAAATGGTTAAACAACCTCTTGAATGTTCTAGTAGAGGAAGCTTTAGAATTATTTTTAATTTTGCCAAATTTCTAGGATTAATGCACCTACAAAAGGAAGCAATTGTTCATATCTAGAACTAGTGTAGAAGGGAGAAAACAACGTTGAATGTAGGTGGATAAAGAAGCGTGGTGTATTGGGCCTAAAAACAATGATTATGAGCAGCTAATCCCAAAAACTCAAGACTATTTGGAGAGGTGTTGTCAGGTTTACAAAAACCCTCTTTTTCCTTGTACATAAGAAAAATGAATAATAAATAAAAGCAAAAGGACCTAAACAATTTTTTTCATAAAAAGCCCAAATAAATTATTGTTTTTGAAGTTTTAGTTTATAGGTCAAATTTATAAAAGTTTTTTTTTTTTAACTATAAAAATAATCGACGTTCTGACCATCTAACTAACCGACCACCTGACTAGCAAGTCATTCTGACTATTGTATAATCATGTCTGGGATGTAATAAAGCAATAATAATAAAAACCATCCAATTGTATGACCTATAACTTTATGACCATCTGACTATTTTACTTGATTTGCATCGAGTCTGCTTTTCGAAATAGATTTTTAAATTCCTTCTTTTCACGTTTAATTTATTATTTGTTAAATAAATAATAAATTCTTTGATCCTTTCTCCATTCACAAAATAAAAATAATTGTCTTGATCTACGGGAAATTAATGAGCACATTCATTCATACCTTTCTCACATTTCAAATCAAAATTCATAATTACTTAGAGTATTTCGCCTGGTTCGGAGAAAGTTTGAATTAGGGAAAGATGATACCAATTTCAGAAAATTTGTGTAAGCAAGATATTATTTTACAAATTCCTAAATTCAATTTCAAATTTTAATAAGGAAATAATATATATGCTATGCTTTTGTTCACGAGTCATAATACGTGGAAAAAGCGAAAATCTCCAACAAGAAATAAATAAATGGAGAAAATAAGGGAGAAACTTAGAGAAATGGAGAATTCACTACGAGAGGAAGTCAACTTCAACCTAATCCTCATCTCAGACTCAACTTACAAGACAAAAAACAAGGTACGATGAGATGGGAGGAGATATTTGATTTCTTTGAGGAAAGAGAATAGAAGACAACACAATATTTACTCAAACAAAGAATAATCAGTTCGAAGAAATCAGAGCAACATAGTTACACAAAGTAGCATCCAGGGCCAATATTTTTCATTATTTATGACATGGTTTCATGGATTTTATCTCAAGATGATATTAAAAACCAAACAATATCTGAGCATCACCAAATTGTCATAGCCTCATGGAAAATGGAAGTCCTATCAGCTATCTATCATTTCAGTCCCTCATAAATCCACCTTAATGTTGATTTCTTAAACAAATTTATAAGAAATGCCATCAAGAAATGTGCAGAGGGTTATGACAGAGTGATTGAAGATCGATTAAGAGAAGAAAATCAGGTTTTCAGGCTTAGAGCAAATAAGGAATTTCCCATAGCCATTTTTAAGAAACCCATAAGATTTCTTATAAAAAAAGCTAACCAAATTATATGGGGAACAATATCCTAATCATTGTAAAATCAAATGGATTCCTATTATCCATAACATTTTAAATGAGGTGAAACGTATAAACTGGGTTGAGATCTTGTCATAGAATATCACATATTATTTAAAGTTGTCATTATCATCTCCCCCTAGATACAAACATATTTTCTACATGTCTTATTATTTTATATATATTGTCATTGCCTTAGTTCCATTCCCAATAATCAAATGGAACTATCCGTCTGATCAACAACTACCCATTCAGCACTATGCTCCCATCCTATGGGAGTCTAATTTTAAATACCATTTTGATGATATCAACCATTAAGTTTTTATTCATGTCCATGAAATACTATTTGGAAAAATACCTCCCATAATTAGTCATAGTTTGAGAGAAGGCTTAGAGTCAAATGGTCATTCATTTGTCGAGGAGTTATTTTCTTATGTCAAAGTTTTTGGAGGTGAGGTTGGTCCCCACCTTCTTCCACGATACATCTCTAGAAGGCTTTTTATGAGAGAAGTTGGTAATCAAGTTGTTTTAAATGGCCAAGCCAAAAAGGTTGAGTAAAATGAAAAAGGAAATTTGGCCTAATTTTCTAATCAAGTTTGGTGACATAAGTATCTGAGACATAGGGCATGGATTCAAAGAAGTCGAAGAGCTTCAATAAGTTTGGTTATTTTCTTTGCTTCATTATGACTATGATCCTAGTGGAATTATTAGTAGTCATTATATAACAGTGAATTATATGAAATTTGTTACTCATGAGGATCCCCCTTTTGATGATATATTTATAGATATTGATTGCTTTCAGAAGGTTGTTTTTTTCCCTTAGAAAAATCGTAATTTTCATTAAGATAGGAAAATTACATGTTGTAGATGCTATGTGCATATGAAAAATATAGTGGCTGTGTGCCAGCCCAAAATTTAAGAACCAAATATATGTTCTCCACACAAGGATACAGTCTTTAAATAAAGTGTTGTATAAATAAACTTCAAAATTTGTTACTCTACGCAGAGAGTACTCCTGAGGACATGTATTGTTTATGTATAAACATAGTAAATATAAACAGATAATAAAGCGGTCAATTATCGGATGATTTCAGGTTCCTATTGAGCCTAATCTATCTAGTCCATATATGGACAGTAGTAGTACTAGAACTTTTCACCTCCCCATTGTTCTTGGATCATCCAGATGTTGCACGGCCTGATCGCTGCCGCTTTGGGAAGTTTGTCAGTGAGGGTGTTCCATTTCCTATAAATATGTTGACATGCAAAATTGTCAAAATATGTGATGTATATATGCACCTCATCCAATATATGTCACAATGTTAATGCATGACACGTTGATGTTTTATTAATCCAACTGTAGACAATTTTTGAGTCACCAAGAACTTGTAGATTATGACAATATTTTTCAATTGCAAATTGTATGAGGTATCTGGCGGTGATGAGTTCAAAAAATTTCTTCGTGCCATTTCCAAGTCCCATTTGAATATGATAGAAATGTGTATCTAAAATATATAGAGTAGCCACACCTCCACATCTTGTTTCTTATTCTGATCCATCAAAATATGCCTAAGGCTATGAGTAATCAATGGACTCGTGGTGGAGAGGCGGCCTCATCCTCAGGTAGAGAATGGTAGTCAGTTATAATTCTAGCTATGATGGATGGCCATTGGGGTGCGATGTCCTAAAAAATTGTGTGGTTCCTGCCTATCTAGATTTTAGAACTAATGAGTAGGGGGAGGTTCCTAGCTTTGGGTGATGATATAGATGTCCACCAATTTTCCCATACCTCCTTGGTGGTTTGGCTCCTCCAATTGATGGATGAGAGTGTATGAGATAGAATAGAGTTCCATAGATCAATAGTGATGGGGTAGGAGAGGAAGAGGTGATCCAAAGATTCAATGTTTTCCTTACAAAGACAACACCAGTAAGGTCCATATAGCCCTCTTTTATTCATGTTGTCTCCCATCGGTGTAGGTTTTAACCCCATACATAAATTCCCTGCATACGAATTCTAAAACACAGAAAATAAATAATGTGAGAGCATAACACATAAAACACATATACACAGAGATTTCCCCTACATCCCAAAACCAGGACTACTAGCTTGATTTTTCATTATGGTCCTTTCAATGTTATAATGAATATTTATACATGTCGAAGCATCCAATACCATGGACCAAAAACCATCATGTCCAATAACATGGACCGAAAACCATCGCGTCCAAAAAACGTGCGAAAATCATGCACAAAACCATAGGTGGGTCAGCCCAACCTAACATAGGGTCCAAAACCAAAATTTTCTAGGGCACTACCCCAGACCCCATAAAATGGGGTTACAAGTACACCTCAAAACCCTTGTGAACCCCCCCCGCTACACATTCGCCTAACCCCCCAGTTAACCACGCGGGCTAGTCGTCGAAATAATATAACACAACCCAACATTCTCCCACTTGTTGTTTTCTTCCACGGGGGGCCACAAGAGAGCTTAGTCATTTTTCTAGCCCTAAAACACCCATTGTCTCTCTACACCAAGAGAACTTCTCAGAGCTCATAGATTTTGTCAATGCATCTGTAGTATTCTTCAAAGTGTCCACCTTTACTAGCAACACCTTTTTGTCTTCTATCATATCCCTCAAAAAGTGATATTGAACATCAATGTTCTTTATCTTTGAATTATATGAAGGGTTATTTGCTAAGAAAATTGCACTTTGGCTGTCATAGTTTATCCTTATAGCTTCCTATACTAACCCCATACTTGAAAATAATCTCCGCAACCAAATTTATTCCTTGCTTGCATGAGTGGTTGCCATGTATTCTGCCTCTATAGTTGATAGTGCTACTAAATATTGTTTCTTACTCATCTAACTAACTGCACCTCCAAATAGGTTAAACACATACCCACTTGTAGATCTTCTTTGATCCAAATCTCTAGCCATGTCTGCATCAACAAAGCCATGAATATCCAACACTCTAACCAATGTTGGTCTTCCTTAGTAGCACAAACCATAATCACTAGTGCCATGCAAATACTTGAAAACCCGCTTCAATATTGTCCAGTGCTCCTTCCTTGGTTTTGACATAAACCTGCTCAATACTCCCACTGCATGTGCAATGTCTGGTCTAGTACAAACCATCACATACATCAAGCTATTGACTGCACTTGCATATGGAACATGGGACATGTCCTCTTCCTCTTCTTGTGTCTTGGGACACTGTTTAGCAGATAACCTCACATCTACAGGAATAGGAACCTTCACCAGTTTACTATCCTACATTTTAAACCTCTGCAACATTGTCTCGACATACTTCCTCTGGTTTAACCAAAGCTTCCTCTTTGCCTAATATCTTTTAATTTCCATGTCGAAAATATAGTTTGCAACAACAATATCTTTCATGTCGAATTTGGAGGACAGTTGGGTCTTCAAATCCTGGATAATTTCTTTGTCATTTCCAACCAGCAACATATCATTCACATACAAGACTAGATAAATAACACAATCACCAATTAATTTAAAATACACACAATGATCTGATTTTCTTCTGGTGAAGCCAAGTCCCCATATAAATGTATCAAATTTCTGATACCACATCCTTGGTGACTGTTTTAACCCATACAAAGACTTCATTAATTTGCATACCAGTTCTTTCTTACCCTTCACCAGAAAGCCTTCAGGTTGCTTCATGTAGATCTCCTCTTCCAGATCCCTGTGAAGAAATGATGTCTTCACATCCATCTCTTCTACCTCAAAATCAAAAGCAGCAACAATTGATAAAAGTAATCTAATAGAAGTTACCTTGGCAACAGGAGAAAAAATATCACCAAAATCAATTCCCGGCACCTGGGAATAACCTTTTGCTACCAATCGAGCTTTTTATTTCTCCACCTTTCCTTCTGCATTTTTCTTCTTCTTGAACACCCATTTGTTGCCAATGGGTTTCCTTCTAGCCGGTAACTCCACCAGATCCCAAACCTTATTTTTGTGCAAAGATGCCATTTCATCAACCATGGCCTCTTTCTAGAGTTTTCCATCCTCTGAATCTACTGCTTCCTTCATAGTTCTGGGATCATCATCAGTAATAGATAAAGCAAAATTTGAACAGAAAGTAGATGGACTATACCTTTCTAGCTACCTTCTTTCTCGAACTGATCTTCTCACACCTGCAGTTTGTGGCTCTTCATCTTCTGATTCCTCCTCTACTGTAGGATCTGATTCTTCCTCCTTTCTCAGGTTCCTTTGGTTGAACTTCATGTTTAATAAAATCTTTCACCTCTCTAAACACCACATCTTGGTTGTACACAACCTTCCTTGTTACTGGCTTCCAAAGCTTATAACTCTTTAAACCATCCTTATACCTAATAAAGATGCACTTTTCAGATTTACTATCCAATTTGGTTCGTTTCTCCTTTGGAACATGTACATATGCATCACATCCAAATACCCTCAAATGTGAAAGAGAGGGTTTCTTACCAGTCCATACCTCTTGTGGAGTCTTATCCTCCAACGCTAATGAAGGTGACTAGTTGACCAGGTAACATGCAGTATCCACTGCCTCTGCCCAGAATTCTTGTCCTAACCCGACACCGCTGAGCATGCTTCCTGCCCTTTCCATCAACGTCTTATTCATTCTTTCTGCAACTCCATTTTGCTGAGGTGTATATGGAGTAGTCTTTTGTCGTGCTATACCACACTTCTTACAAAATTATTCAAATTCCTTGTTGTAAAACTCTCCACCATTATCTGTCCTCAACACCTTTATCTTCTTCTCTGTCTGATTTTCCACGAGAGCCTTAAATTCTTTAAACCTATCAAAGGCTTCAGATTTCTTCTTAAGGAAATATATCCATGTATTCCTTGAGAAGTCATCTATAAATGATACATAGTATACAAACCTACCCAGGGATGGAATCTTCACAGGTCTAAACACATCACTGTGCACAAGTTCTAATATCTGTTTCGCCCTCTTAGTACTAGAGGGGAAACTCACCCGATTCTGCTTCCCATATACACAATTTTCATAGAAATCAAAATCCATAGAGCTATTACTCATACCTTCTACCATACCTTTACCATGAAGTATTCGAACGCCCTTCTCTCCAATATGTCTAAGACTTTGATGCCACAACATTGTCTTCTCTCCAGAGACCACTAGATTTTCTGCTCCACTTTCAGGAACCACAGAACTGTTGCACCCATCAATAACAGTGCTACCTTGCAGCTTGTACAGAGTTCCAAATCGAACTCCCTGCATCAATACTAGTGCTCCCTGAACCATTTTGCAGGTATCATTCTTGAACACTGTTTTTACACATGCATCATCCAACTCGCTTACAAAAATCAGATGTCTGGCTAATGCAAGAATATGCAGAACACCCGAAAGTGTTCTAACCCTTCCACCTTGCAACTTCAACTTTACTTTTCCATGACCATTGATTCTAGCCTTCATATCATCCCCTAAGAAGACATCACCACCATCGTATTTCTCATACTCGTGGAACCACTCTCTATGGGGAGTGAAGTGAAAGGATGCACCTGAGTCAATCAACCATGCCTCATTGTCTACATGTGTACTTGAAGAAGCCAAGTACACATCCCCACCTTCATTTGAGGTGGTTTTCGCCTCTGCAGAAGGAGCATTATCAGATCCCTTTCCTTTATCAAGAGCTTTAGATTTACAGTCCCTTTTGTAGTGCTCTTCCTTTCCGCATTTTGAACGCACCACCTTTACGGGTTTTCCTGGAGATTTAGATCTCCCTCTAGATTTAGATCTCCCACTCGATGACTTATTTTTGTTTCTGTTTTGGGACCGTCCTCGTACAGACAAGGCATCACCATTCTGGCTCTCCATATTTTTCTGTCTCATCTCCTCCATCAACAAGGATGAGACTATTTCATCAAACTATAAGGCAGTTGCATTGCTACCTATTGCAACCGGACTAGCCCACGAATCTGGTAGAGAACACAACAAATTGATGCACTTATCTTCATCTGAAATTTTAATATCGATAGATGCTAACTGACTTAACACAGTATTAAATGCGTTCAAATGCTCTGTCACTGAGTCTCCATCTTTCATCCTCAGGTTATACAACATTTTCTGTAGGAACAGTTTATTCACGAGAGATTTAGATTGGTACAAAGTCCCTAAATTGTTTCACAAAGCCTTCGTTATAGTTTCCCCTGATACATTCAACAATACTGAATCTGAGATACACAATCGTATTGTTCTCTTTTCCTTCTGATCCAACTTCTTCCATTCTTCATCAGACAATCCTATTGGTTTAGTACCCAGATCTACCACGATCCATTGATCTGTGTCCACCAATAGATCCTCCATCTTGAGTTTCCACAACTCAAAACTCTGACCATTAAATTTCTTGATCTTTATCTTTCCACTGCTCATCATATTCTTTCACCACTAGAATCAATCCTGCAGATCTCCCACTGAACAAGGTCTACCACAGGCCCGAGCGAAACCCCTCAGCAACAAAGGTATCCCCTTGAAGCCAAAACTGCTCCAATACAAGATGTAGGTTTTAACCCCATACAGAAATTCTCTGCATATGAATTCTAAAACACAGAAAATAAACAATGCGAGAGAATAACACATAAAACACATATACACAGAGATTTCCCCTGGATCCAAAAACTGGGACTACCAACTTGATTTTTCATTATGTTCCTTTCAATATTATAATACATATTTATACATGTCGAAGCATCCAATACCATTGATTGCATTGCATCCAAAAAACATGTGCGAAAATCATGCACAAAACCATAGGTGGGTCTACCCAACCTAACATAGGGTCCAAAACCAAAATTTCCCAGGGCGCTGCCCCGGACCCCATAAAGTGGGGTTACAGGTACACCTCAAACCCCCTGTGACCACCCCCCCACTACAAAATCGGCGCAATGAAGGGGGGCTCCGCCCCCCCTCTAACCCCCCAGTTAACTACGTGGGCTAGTCGTGGAAGGAATATAACATAACCCAACAATCAACACCTTATTTTTTAGTGAGTAATCTTGTTAGAGGGGTGATTTGAGCTTCCACATTCCTTTCCACCATGTTTCTATGTGTTGAGGCTTCTGTCAATTGGCCAGTTGTAGATACCCCTTTTGGTGAGTACCAACCATTTTTTATGATGGCCCATGTAATCTCATCTTCCCCTTCTCTTAGTCTAATGTGAGATTTTGTCAGAGTTGTACTGAAATTACTCCAAACTTGATGCCACTGTAAAGGAAGGAGTAAGCTATGGGTTGACTTCCAACCTTGGTGTAGGAAGGTTGATCTTTCCTCGTTCACAATGTGCACTATGTGTGTAATTCATTTCTCGTTAAGGTTTTGGAGTAGGCCTTCAGGTAGTTGGTGTGAATGCCCAAATCCTATCCAAGGGTCACGACCTATTCGAATGGATGTCCCATCAGATATTCTCCAAGTTAGGCCACCCCGAATAAGAGACATTAAGTTTAGAACTTCTTTCCATATATTTGAGACCTCAGTTTGTTCTAGCTTGTTTGTCTCAGCCAGTCCAATGGCCTTAATGGTGCAATATATTTAGCAACTACAATTTGGTCCAGAGACTATTGGAGGTGAATAATTTCCACCATATCTTGGCCATCAGTGTTGATGAGAAATCCACCAATTTCTTTATACCCCACCCACACCATTTCTTAGGGATAAACAGAAGACCCCATTTTTCCCATGCATATATCCTTCATGTTTGTTTGCCTTTCCACAGGAATCCACAACAAAGGTTTTGTATTCGGTTGCGAATGCCTCTTAGGATCCATGTGAGGGAAATCCAATATACCGGGGTGGCCTCCAGAACCTCTTTTATGAGAACCAATCTTCCAGTTCTAGAGAGATGCTTATGATACCATATATTGAGTCCTTTCTTAAGCTTGGATATCAACCATATCCACTCCACAATTTTATATCCAAGTGGTTTTAGCCTATATCCTAGATACTCTATGCCTCCATCTATCTAGGTCAGGGTGAAAGGGAACCTGTGTATCGCAAAGTATATCTCGTGGGGGGGGGGGCATTCTGATACCATTATGGTTGAGTTAGAGTTATTAATGATCATGCCTGTAGCAGTTTTGAAGAGATTGATGGTGTATTGAATGGTGGTGATCTCTACTATCCCTCCATTTAGGAACATTAGTACATCATCCACAAAAATGACGTGTGTTATAGTACATCTGTCCGATATCTTGACTCCCGAGAGAGGCATGGTACACATCCTTGATCAGTTTCCTTAGTCCTTCCATGACTAGGAGAAAAGGTAGAGGAGATAATGGGCACCCTTGTCTGAGACCTCTTTCAGAGCCAAATAAAGGAGATGCAACCCCATTTATCAGTACACTAAAGGATATGTTGGTAATGCAGCACATGATCCATTTAATGACTCCCAGAAGAAATCCTAAATGGGTAAAAAGCATTCTGAGATAAAGCCAACTTACCCTATCAAAGGCTTTTGAGAGATCAGCTTTGAGGATCATTCCTTTCATCTTCTTAATATAAATGGAGTGTAGTACTTCCTGAACTATGCCTATGGCTTCATGAATTTGTCGATCCTGTAGGAAGGAAATTTTTTCGGGAGATATGCGGCTGGATAGGATGGGGTGGAGGCGATTTGCAATGATTTTGGATATGATTTTGTATAGGTAGTTGCATAGGGATATGAGTCGAAAATCATTGAAGGATGATGGATTGTATGATTTGGGGATGAGGGTGATGAAGGTGGAGTTTGTAGCCCTATGCATACATCTAGTCTTCCTACATTCCTTGATGAACTTGAGCAGATCATGTCCGAGGATGTCAAAAAAATCCAGGTAGAACTCTACTAACCACCCATCCAGACCAGGGCTCTTGTCCTTCTTAAACCATTTCAGAGTGACCTCTAGCTCCCCTAACGTGACTTCTCTGATAATCTCCACAACATCCTCATGCTCAATGAACCTAGGGAACAATTGTGCTACTTTAATTACCTCTCTAGGGTAGCATTAGGGGAGCCTGATAGAGGTACTCGAAGTGAGAGGTGGCCAGGGAGGCCAGGTGAGGGAAGGTGTCTACCTCAGCTCCTTGCTCATTTATCAGTTTCCATATGGTATTAATGACCTTCCTTCCATTAGCAAATTTGTGGAAAAAATTGGAGTTATCATCTCCTTCCTTAACCCAAATAGCTCTACTCCGAAATCTCTAGGTTTCCTCCCTCTCCTTGAGAATGTTTCCTCTTTTGACCATTAGTTCAGTGAGCTTGTCCTTGAGCTCATTTGAAGGAAGGTGCCCCCACGGTTGTCCTCTAGGTTGGACATCTCAATTTTGGTCTCATTTAACAGATGCTCAGCGGCACATTGCTTATTGTGAGCCCAAATCTTGGAGAGCTTCTTCAATTCCTTTAGGTTGGCCACAAACCCTTCAATGATGTTCCCTCTTCCTACTGGTGGATGGGCCTTCCAAAAGTCTGTTACAAGGAAAATGTAGGAGTTATATTTCAACCATTTAGAGTTGAATTTGAAGGGTGCTCAAGGTTTGCTAATATTGCCCCAGATATCAAGGTAAATTAGCAGATGGTCTGAGAGTCCGTTGGATCCCACCCATTGCCGATAAGTGAAACCTTGTTCTAGAAATTGTTCCTTGATGAGGCATTGATTCAGTCTCTTGGCAAGGCTATCCGCCCCACTTCTTTTGTTCCTTCAGGTTGGGGCTATTTTGGCAGATGGGATATCAATGAGATTGTGTAAATCAAGGAGCTGCTCAAAGAAACCCGCTAAGGGGTCAGGTTGAGCATGGTGTCCCCAGGATTCTTAGTAACCTAGGGAGAAATTTAGGTCCCCTCCTAGAATGATATTATCATATTGAAATATATTGGCTGCCAAAATCCTTTCCCATAAATTCTCTGTATGATGGCAAGGCCCACATACATTTATCATTCTAATTTCAGTTCCCAGCTCTATAGAGTATATGTCCACCCCTATGAACCCAATACCCCCCCAAGTGCCCATTACATTAATTGAGCGAGGGTTATATCCCAAGGCAATGCCCCCTGAGTGGCCATTAACATCAATGACTTGGAAATGCCATCCTGGGATCGTAGATTCCATTAGAGGGGAAATGATATCAGTTGCACCCAATGTTTCCTGTAGGAAGACCAGATCAATTGGCTCCTTCTCGAGAAGCCTCTTCAATGCTAGTTTTTTCTAGAGACTAGTAATCCCTTTGCAATTGAAGGAGAGAACCTTCATGGGGCAGACTCCTATAGAGGTCTCTATGCTCTAAGGACCCTATCAATTGAAAGATGTTTTCTAGAGGCCACCTCAATACCTACCTTCTGTTTAGCTTTTGAGAGGGACGAAGGTTTGCCTCGGGGGAGCTTCGGAGTGGAGGAGGAAGGGATAAGTCTAATGCCAATAGAATCCAACATTGGTGATCGAGTATGTGATTGAAGATGATATTGTGGGGGGCGGGGTCAAATCCAAGTATTGATACCTTTGATGCCTCCAATAAGGTTGCGGGGGCAATCTAAGAGGGAACAGGTACATGATAATTGAGGGGGAAGACCGGGTGGCTTAGACATGGATGAAGTGTGTCCTAGTTGTGCCTAGGTTCCTTAGAGTTATCCTTATGTGCAATTGAGAAATTTATATATGCAAAGCAATGGATAGGATTGGATATACTCGAAGAGAGTGCGACTCCAGTAGCTGCCTTAGACCTGGTTAGTGGAAGTGAAGGTGGCCAAAGAGGTGCTTACCCACGCTTCTTCGGTGTCGTCAAGGCAACCTAGATCCATCTGCACCAGTGTCCCATCTGATCAGCCCCATCCGAGTGTTCCACCTGTGTCTGAGCTCCCCCCACTGATAAGGTCTTCCCTTTGTTGCCCATCTTTGATTTTACGAGGAGAGAGTAGTCCTTATAGAGGTGTCCAACCTTCTGGTAGCGCCTGCAATAAAAGGGGACCCCTCATAGTCCAGAATCTAGATCTGGTTATGGTTCCTCTAAAAAAGAGTGAATTTTTCTTGCAAACCACCTCTAATGTCCAGGTGAACCAGAAGTCTTACATACGCCATGACCCCCATAGAGAGATAGGATCTGTCATAGTCTAGGTATGTACCCAAAGAATTTCCAATTCTTCTGAAGATATCTTCGGTCCAGAAATGGAGAGGTAGACCATGGAGATGAATCCATATTGGTCCTACCCCAAGTTATTCTCTGTCCGAATCAAATAGCAGACTCCATCTCCTTAACATAATCGGGGCTTGTTCGATGTGCCAAAAGGAGGATAAGGCCCAGTTGGTGTTTTCTTCTCTCGGAAAACACAGGGCGAACTAGCCATGGACAGAAGTTTGAACAATAAGCAGATCAACCAGGTGATGGCCAGAAATTTCCGCAACCCAGTGCTTAAGTCTCGTCGCAGTGTAGTTCTTGCCCTTGAACCTGCCTACTAGGATCGTCGCTGCGATATCCATGGTGTCTTGCGATTGAAATTCTTCTTCCCAATCGATGAACACTTCATGTGCCCTAGGTTTGACACACCTCTGCTTCTTCCTAAGAGTCGACTTTGCTTCCTCTGCCCCCTCAAGGGTTTCTTCAAGATTAGGGTTGGGAGAATTAGGGTTAGGGTTAGGGTTTTGGAGATAATAGATCAGGGCCTATAGAAAAAGTGTATGGGAGGGGAGGGATGTTTTCATAGCTACCAAAGGGTTGTGCAGACTCCAAGGAATAGGTAGTGTGAGAAGAATAGGGTGGGGCTTCTTTAAGCGGGGACTAAGATGGGAAATGAGAGGCCACCGAGGGATGAAGGGAGGATATGTCGGATGACACAACCACCTATTCAAAGCCAACTAGTCTGGAGGCAAAATGATGGGGGATCAATGTTACGGGGGCACAGTGGATGCCAGCCAGGTAACAGGTACTTCTGGGAGGTCGATAACAGCATTGGGATGTCCAGTGAGCGATGAAAGAGGAGTAATGACCTCTGTGAGTTCCCTACTGAATGGAAAATATGCCTCGGAACTGGTCTCCCTACCAAAAATAGAGATGCCCTTGAGGGGGTCCTCTAAATAATCTATAAGTTCAATCTCCATTGATGCCCTAAGGGTTACGCCAACTGTTGTTGTAATCTGGAGTAACCACGATACGCAGGGACCAAACCCTACAGTGTGAAACCAAAAATGATATTTCAATCATTGTTGTAGGAGGTTGGCAGGAAAGCAAAAGCACAGGGGTCACTGGCTAGTTACAGACAAGGAGCTGCAGGGGAATAGACCTAGACTGCAGCCTATACCCAGGTGTACTGCAGAAGGCGTACCCCTTGTCGGGACGTGGTCATGCCAACTCCCTTTCAGAAGGTTGTTGAAAGAGGAAAGCTCTTAAATAGTGAAACAAGAGACCAATTGTAAAAGTTTAGGGATTTTTTTTGGAAAATTAACTAAAAGAAAAGGTTCTTCATCTCAACGTTTCATTTTAAAAGTTAAAGATTTTTGAATTTTTCAGTTTAATTTCAATAAAATCACTTTAGATCCTTCTGTTATTTCTCAAAAGGAAAAAATGGTTGAAATTGAAAAAACAGAAGATTTTGTTGTCACGGGTAAAGAAGTTAAGGTCACAGTAGTGGAAAATCCGGAAGAGAAGCAGGAAAGTACATGAACAACAAAGACACTAGAAAAAGAAAGGACAAATGAACAGGAAATTATTCTAATTAATTATCTTGAGGAAATAGAGCAGATGAAATAAAAAACTACAACAGGAGAAGAAATGGAGGCAGATGAGGAGAAACAAAAACAACATCTAGTGCAACGATCACCAACAAGAATGAGGATAAAATGTAATCACATCAAAAAATGGATACTATTTCTTCTACATCTCCTTAGACATCAGTGACACCCATTTCTACCAAGATTCATTAGGATTCATTTTTGTTTAAACCAATTTCTAAGTTAGAGATAATTCCAAATATAATTCCTTCTTTGACATATTATTATTTCAATACTCAAACAAAATCAGTTGTCAGGAGAACAAAGAAAAGGAAACATGATGCTTTGGAGTTTTCTTCGGAATTTAGCTGGAAAGATAAAGGAGATGTGAAATAAAAAGCTTAAGAATCCTCTCAGGATTTAGGAGCTCTTGTTAATTATAACCAATATCATTTGAATAAGCTTGCAACCTCATATGATAAAAATCTTCAAAAAATCAAAGTTTTAAGAGAAAAAATTAGAGAAAAATGAATTGTTCAATGCAGAAAACTGGCAAAAGTATTATGCAACTGTAATTCAATGATTAGCCCCAAGGGTTAGCCCAACTAGTCAAGTCAATGGCTCACCGTTCGGGAGGTCACAAGGTCAATTCTCCCTGAAAGCCCTTGGGGTCAGGTCTGTGATGGCCGAGGGGCAGGACCCCAAAGATCAGTTCTAGTCTTTACGTGGACATAGCTGGCATCCACTGACCACGGGTGTCCACGAACCACATGAAAAAGAAATTAAAAAATTAAAAAACTAAAAAAATAAAAATAAAAATAAAAAATAAAAAAACTATAATTAAGGGATTCTCTCTAGAAAGAGAAAATCTATAGAATCATTTTCATAAAGAATTGAAAGAGGTGAATGTAAAACATGAACAATACATTCAGGAATTAATAAATTACATGACGAGAAAACCCACATTTGTAAAGAAGAAGCTGAAAATAATTTTGAGATTATGATCACAGCCTTGAAAGAGAAAATAAGATCTCTTCAAATCAACTCTATCATAATTAAGAAGTAGCACAGACTCTAGGAGTTTTTAGAGAGAAATCTTTATAGATTTGTCTAGTTTTAAGAAAAAATAATCAAATTTGTATAAAAGGATGGATAAGATCTCACGATTTTATCAAGAAATTACAGACTTAAATGAGAGGACTAATTCATTAATAGAAGAAGATAAATCTATTTAAAAGAAATAAGTGTTTATTCTTGTCCGGGAAAAGAAATTTCAATCTAATGAAATTACAAAAGTTTAAAAGATAGATAAAAGGTTGATGCTTGCATCCTTAAGTTGTAGGGAAGATGAGGCCAAAGAAATCATAACATGGATACAAACAACACAAAGATAATGTTTAACAATCTGGGAAAAGGGACAAACTTTATAGAAGAATTTTACTTATCAGGTTCCAAACCACTGAAGGAAGCTATTCCAAGAGAATCAAAGAAGCCTACATAAGAAATTGTTGCCAAGGACCAGGTACAAATCAAAAAGATTAAAGTTTTTAAACAACAAACTTTCCATAAGTTTATACAAATGCCTTTTGAACAAATCAAGATTATTGCTAATTTGAAATAAAGTATCAGAAAGAGGAAGAAAAATATCCAATGATTGATTATCAACTACCAAATGCACATTAATCAATTTCCTTCCATTCATTTCTCTATAGTTTCCTAGATATATTCACAAGGCACAAATATATTTAAGTTCATTTACCCCGCCTATTGCTCAGTATCAATTACTAAGATTCTGAAGATGAGGAAAGGTTACATACTTCTCATCCAGATACCAATTGAATGAGGATATAATTTTTATTTTTACAATTAAGCATTTACTTTTAGAAAATATGGTGATTTTGTTGTTTCAAGCCTTATATTATTACTTTTTAGTATTTATAGACCCTTATGTGTTGGTGCAAAGGGATGGGAGTTAGTGAAGACTACATACTTGTATGTTTGAATCAGTTTTGAAGTAACAACATTTTTGAAGACCATTTTAAGTTTTGATGTGTGATAAGCTATGAGATTTATGTCAAAACATCATTTAATTTCTTAATGGATTCCTATGGAATTTCTCTATAACTTGTGTTATTTTATTCTAAATGAATGTTTGATTATTATTTCTAACATTTCTCATGACTTGTTACAATCTATATATTTTATCATCAGGAATTAACAAAAAAAACCATTACTGCTTGATCACGAAGATCGAATGTTCAAGGATAGGAATATTTTCTCTCATTTGCGAGGTGGAAGTTGTTATTTATTTCTTTTAGATAATGCATGCATATATATTTCAGAAAATAACAAAATATCTGTTTGAATAGGATGAAAACCTGAAAATATATTTTCTAAACATTTTTTGCATAAAGATTCAACCATGACTTATCTGTTCATTTTTCTCGATTCAAATTCTAGTTAGGATTTTAAATTTCATGATATTTCACATGGTATTATGCTCATTTATATCCTATGATTTTTGTTGTTAAGATTGATCATATCATAATAGAAGATTATGTTTGTATTTTATAAATTATTAGAATAATTTATATATGTCCCTTGGATTTATACTTTTTGTTAATTTAATTTTAGTTTTAGATAACACAGGCAACTGAGCCCTTGTTCTGGACAGTATACGACCACTTAAATGAAAAGGAGTCTAATTTGGACTGTGTTTGGGAAAATACTCACTACTTGCAAGAGGAATATTTTCACTTGTAAACAAGAAGTCATGCTAACGACGTTGAGAAGGGATGATGACAACATGTTCGTGGATCTTTATTGATCTAGTTTGCAGGCCTATTGACCAAATGTGATAAAATAGCCTATAACATAGAGTTAGAGTGTGCCATCCTCCTTCTTGACAAACAAGGTGGCAGAAATATCCTCATCTTCTTGGTTCTATTTCCTTACCATTCTCACCCCATGCCTTTGCAAGTTACTCTGGGGACATCCTTCTGGGCTTACCTATCCATTGGACCTACCCCAATCCAATAAAATGATGGTTGAGATAACGTGGAGGCCATAGTGTCTTTTCTTACATCAAGACAATTCTAGTGATATAAAATTTTACTTCAGTCAGACTTCTGACCATTTAGTTTCTAATGAATCAGAAGATGCCACATCATCACCCTACAATGTGGCACCCATGTCGCTACCATTGTCAGCGCCACCTGGCAATGGCATACTAGTTGTTGACCCGTTCATTACATGGGTCCTCACTTTACATTACATATATATATATATATATATATATATATATATATATATATATATATATATATATATATATATATATATATAGATATATATATAGATAGATAGATAGATAGATAGATAGATAGATAGATATGTGTGACTTATTCACACAAGTTACACACATATACCTATATACATTTACATTATTTGATACTAACTAATGGACCTCAATTGGCAAAAATATCCTCATCTTCCTGGTTCCATTACCTAGCCATTTTCACCACATGCCTTCACAAGTTACTCTAGGGACATCCTTCTAGGCTGACCTATCTCATGGACTTACCGAACACTAATACAATTATGTCAAAGATCACGTGGAGGCCATCATGTCTCATTTTTCATCATCTTACCCCCTTCCAAAATGTGCTTTAGTATCGTTTCACGAGAACTTGTTTCTAGGCTTAAATGCAAGGTGGATCCACACCACCACTCTGCAGTCATGACATTAATCAATCCATGGCCCCAAATATCACAAATGTCTTAGTAGTCCTTGTTCTACCATGAGATTCTAGTGTTGAGTCATCTTAGCTTAGCCTTCAACAATGTGCAAGGGCATCTTCGGGAGATAGACTACGGGATGGGAATATTCTTTTCAATTTCTAGAAATCATTTTTTTCCTACGTCGACGTGCCTTAGGCTCCCTATTTTTGTGATAAGATTTTCATATGGAGGTTTTATATCCTCCCTACAAATGAAAATCCTCCAACACACCTTGGTTTTTTCGACATCACTTACCATTCCACGCTAGCCTGGTCCTCGTCAAACCAACCTTTCCCTCACACAACTTCTTGTGAACTTCCCAAGATGCTCTATTTCAGATACATCACCCCGTGCTTCCTCTCAGTCATTGATTCCCTCACTTACACTCAATTTTCCATCAGGTTGGACTCACTCTTAGTCTTGTGTTATGGTCTTATGGATTACATACCTAGCTTTCAAGATGGTTGTTATGCAACATAATTAATGCATCCAAGATCATAGATAATGATAAGAGGATGAGGACATGAGATAAGGTGGAAAGATAAGAATTTTTGTGGTTTTATAGCATGAAACCCTTGCAAAGGATCTTGCTGAAGGCTTGAGTACAATGGTTTTGTAATCACTTAGACTTACAAGAGAGCTCTGCATCACCCTTCTATATTTACGAACTATGTTTCGATGTTATCCTTCCTGAGCTTACCACTAGAACATCATCTCTAGGTTCTTATTGACAACAATACCAAACAAATCTTAGGGGCTTGTCAATTAAAGCTAGGGACTTATCCATTTAGTCTTGGTACCTTTCCATTTATCTCCTCTGAGTTCTGCATTCCCTTGGGTCCTCAATTTATTACTGGGAACAAATTGTTCTTGGCTCAGAGATATACAAATCTCTCTTACGGAAGGAATACATATAGAAATATTATAGAATCAACTAGAAAGGATATGGTGCCAAGAATTCCACGAGGGGATCAACATTACATGAAATAATAGAAAATTCCCATTTTTAGTTCGATTAGAAACATAAACCACATATACAGGCACATGAATAACAATATTGCAAGCCTATAATTATTTCATTCTCAAGGGAAGGAATTCTAGGAATGAACCACATAGTTCGTCATCAGATATTCATTTCTACAGGCCTAAAACAACTTAATGATCATTGAATTTTTACACCACACAAAACATTTTTACCCAATGGACACTTCAGCCACACATTTGGCTATATATGAGTGTTTCTTGCATAGAAAACATTGGTACAACATCACAGTATTACTGCACACATGCATCAAAATTCCACCATTCCAATCTTAGTGAACCATGAGTCATTCATGCAATAAATACAATTATTGTTTACAATTCAACTACTGGAAATAATACTGAGAGGGGGGCCAAATTAGTATTAGCAGCTCAATAACTTTTTCATTTCCACAATCAGAATTATATACGCTACATTAGTGAAGGGAACTCGCATGTGTACGCAACTGTTCTTAAGGAAACAAGCGTATATTTAGTGAACTTATGATTTAGTTAATTCATAATATGTTGATCTTTAATCCGTGCATCAATACTTTATTAAACATTAAATAGTAACCATGTGCAGTTAATAATAGAATGAACCATCACACATAATAAACACACATGAACACCAAGATTTAAGGTGGAAACCCAATGTGTGTGAAAACCACTTGCTTCTGTCATCTCTGTCTTCTTTTTAATAATAAGAAAATCCATTTACAACATTGTACTGGTGCAGACTCATACCAGTACACAGGCTTCTACCTACAGAAAGTTACAACCTTCTCTCATTCTCCAACGTCTACTGGAAGGGAGCTACAACCCCCTAGCTCTTGTACTAGCTGATATGTTTACTAGTACATAGGTGCTGACCTACAGAAGGGTATGACCTTCTTTCTTCCTCCAGGGACCACATTTTATAAATTTTTAGACTGGATGCTCCTGTTACACAACAATACACATGAAGGCCTCATTTCATCCAATTTTCATACCTGACCCAGCACCAACATTGAAGCTCAAAATCAATCACCACAGCAATACAATCATCAAATACATCTACATTAACCAATCATTGAAACTCAATCATCAATCTCTGAATCATCCACAACTGAATCACTGAAAGCCCATTGTCAATGAAGCAAATCACAATCAATCAATCTGAACATTCAGTATACTATCATCAAAACATAGTCACCAGAACACAGAGCAGAAACCAGAATTATACAACAACAACCAAATCCGACTGCAACATCAAATACCATATTTCATAATGTATATGCTAGTTATATGTGTTGAACCAGTGTGTATACATGCTTTTATCAAATCCAACTACTGTACATATCTGCAAATATTAATTCATAATTTTGCAGCTATTCTAGACTTCAGTCATACCCAAATCATAACATTACAGAATAACACATGCATCAGTATTCAGATCTAGACTATACATGATAAAACCACATAATGATAATTCATTTCAAGACTTCAGATCCCAATCCATCATTAGATCTTATCCCTCATCAACCACTAACGTTCATCCTTGGTTTAGATCAAGAAAAACACCATAAGTCGATAACCTGCATACTAGATCTCACACTTCATCAGATATTCAGTACATGCTCCACTTGGCCTAATGACTCCTCCTCCTTATATAGTTTTAGGCCTTTCTCAATACTTAGGACCAATACCTTGGACCAAATACATAGGGTCAATACCTCAGACCAAATACCTTGGACCAATACCTTGGATCAAAATACCTTGGACCAAATTCCTCAGACCAAAAACTTAGTTTTCCAACATGTACACTCTTTTACTCTTGTGAAAGTGCATGTATACGTTATACGCTCCTTTTGTTCTGTTAACCCGTGTGCATGCTCTCCTTGGACAAAGTGAACCTGTGTATACGTCTCTTTCTTCATTCTTTGGAGTATGATCTATAATCTTTTGTTGTTAACCTGCTGTACTATGAATTGTCATCTGAGAGAGTTTCCATTGTACATTACTTCTGAACTGATTCCTTTAAACTGCCCTACATTTTGTCACATCTATAAACAAAACCTATCATGCATTCTGTCACATCTAATATTTCTTCTATGGATTCATCTAGTTACCATATACAAGTGAGTTGTTTTGCTACAAGTGGGTTTCCATCAAGTACAACACATGCATCATAATACCAACAATCTCGCCCTTTGGACTTGACGAAAACCATGTTGGTGTTGATTACCGCAAGCTATAGAGACTATTAGAGATAACAAGCAACACCAAAATACTCTCCCCCTTTGAAATCAAGGGTAAAGGGCAGACCAAGGTATTCTCCCCCTTTGATACCAAGGGAAAAGGGCTGACCAAAAAGAAGACTTTTATATCTGAACAGATGAATATAAACATTGATCATGCTCCCCTGTTACAGATTCATTTGGGCACATCAACCCCAACTTGCAGATCGATGTTATTAGGGCCCATCAACCCCTAGTACAGTCGTTACATGCCCTAAAGAAGTTAGCCATCAGAATTCCTTACTCCCAAAGAAGTTCCATCACTGAAGACATCCAAAAACCACCTCTAAGAATATCAGCATAGATAGGCTTTCATTAGGGTGCCCTGCAATGTAAACCATGCATTAAGAGGGTGCCATGCAACATACTTGGTCCCTCTTTGGCCCGTGTTGGGCGAAGTTGAGCAAAGTTCCATGAGAGTTTGAATATTCCTTATCCATTGGAAGCCTCTAGAAGTTTCTCAAATGCCACCTGCTCCTTTGAGTTCACCGTTGGATGAGAAAGGGGATTTGGAGACATCAATCCCCTATCCCTTCTTCCATGGAACTAATTTCTAAATTTAGAAAGGCATTCATTACCTCCATTGATAGCATAACCTCCTTCACTCACCTATAAATAGATCACTCATAGAAGAGATTTGGGCTGAAAAATAAGGTGTTGTAAAGAGAAGCTGGCAGTATGAGACTAGAATTGAGTGCAAGTATTGTAATAGTGTTGGAGTGTCTTAATTTTCATGAGGTGAAGAAGGATTGAACTCGCATTGGTTGTAATCTTTCCTCGTATCAATAAAGATTTCAAGTTTTTTCCCTTATGATTGTGTTATATATTAATGCATTCATGTGTATATCATGTTTTCAATTCCATGTTATTTATAGACAATAGACAATTATGCTTTGACAGGATTTTTGCTTCTATATGTTGTGTAGGTACTTCTCAAGCAACTTAAGTACAGGAAGGAGCAGCAAGATCGGTCAAGGGAGACAAAGAGCTAGCAAAAACTACATGTAGGTTTCTCTCTTCTTTTGTTTTATATGATGTTTACAGGGAAAATTAAGATTACTTTGACTGTTGTTTCTAGATCAACTACTATATCTAGAGGGTTAGGCATTTGTCTAAAAACACTAAATATTCCTAAAACAGACTCCCCCTAAGCACATGCTGAATTCTCTGATTAAACTCCTCCTTTGTACATGTTGAGTTGCACTATATCATCCATTCCCCCCTGAGCATATGCAGAGTCTACAAATATTTTCCAAAAAAATAACATGACTCTATAACTCAACTAAGTGACTTTTACCTTCCTATCACCAATGACTCATACATATATCAATCTCCCAACTAAGTGGGGATATACCAATTGTTTATACATGACATAAATTACATTGTCCATCCCATGCAAAGTGGGGATACAAATTACATCATATGACCAAAAATGACTCATCAAAAGACAAAGACAAATTATTACATCATGGGTCTTTATATATGACCTTTACATCGAATGATATACATGACATTTATAATAGAGACCAAACATCAAAACAATACCATGATAATCATTAGCAACTATCGTACACCATCTATGATCTGCACCATAAGCATCTCTCAGCAACATCCACACCTCTATATGTCCATCATCAATTCTGAAGATATGAAAAAGTAAATATCATCAACCTGTGACTAAGTATGTTGTATATAGATATCAACTCATCCTCTTGATCTCATAAAGATCAACTTGCTTCATTTCCATAGTAGAAAGAGCCTTATCATAACTTTCCATGAATCAACTAATCATATGTGATATCTCCAAGCAATAACACAAGATCATTCACATCATATCATATGTGAAAACACCATAGTCATCACATCATCATCAAGAACTGCATGATCTTTCCACAAGAACCCTTAATATATCTACCATGTATCATCACTAGGGGACATCCCACATCTGATAAGCATCAACAGATGTGAATATAAAACCTATCATCATAAAGTAGGAAGTCTCATCATTATGTGAATAAGTAATCCATGTCTTCGAATATCCATGTCTTCAAATGGCTATGCCTGTAATAACATCATTCTCTTGGCCAACGAACAATATTTATCAATATGCAGCTTAAATAATCATCCATGTATCCAGCATACTATATATCCATCAAGGAGATAGCAATATGTATGTAGCAAACCATGAGTGCATGGTCATTTGTCAAGCAACAATCCTTAACCATGTAAGAACTATAGAAATCCTGCATCATAACTGTACCATATGAACTTTATGCCTCTTTTAAGGCATGATGAGAACAACATAAAAGAAATGAGTGGCTCATCATCAAATAATGAAGTTGTGTACTCAAGCTTTGTACTTCTTCCTTGTCCTTATGAAGATCAACATGTAAGAAACATATATGTACTCTATGCATCATCAAAAAGTCATCCACAATCATCCATAAATCTGATCTGAATATCAACTATGTGAGCCCAAGAAATACAAGTATCATCTAAGATTTCATCATGGGAAACTCATAACCGTAAAATAGCATGATGTATCATTAAAATACTTTAGCCACATAAGCATCATCACCATTGATAAGAATCATTAGGTACCAAAGACTTCTAAACATAATGCCAACAATGCTTTATTAGAAGCATAGTATATTCTCCCCCTGAACTTGTGCCACCTGTTCACTATCAGATCTGATCATTGTATATATCATTAAGAAATATCAAGGAATCATCATACATCAAGTCATCAAAAACTTATGAGGATCAAAATCACTTCTAAATAACATCCACATACTGTAAACATCAATCATCAAGACATAAAAGATAATTGATAATTTTTTGAATCAAATCATTTTTCCGAGTCTGTTCCACTACTTTTTCATCAAACCAACATATACATGACTATGTAGCTTCAAACTCGCATATATACATGACTTGTCTTCATGGAACTTGTGTATGAGAGTTAGAACACTGAAGTTTCACACTCTCAGCTCCCCCTGAGTCTCTTATATCTGTACATTGTGCTATGCCACATCTTTCTGACTATACTTCCTTCTTCTTCCATATCTTCAACTAAGATGATGTTTTCTCCTTTTGGTATGGTACCCACAATTTTCTCCTGCATTCCTTTGCTATATGTCCAAACTTTTTACATGCATAACATCTTACATGTTTTATATTCCTTCTATAGTATTCAATGACTTTGTGTCCTAACATATTGCAAGAAAAACAATATCCCTTAAAGTACCTGGAAGTCGATGATCTTACTGTGTGATGGTCTTCAACCATTTTACTCCTGCATCTTGCTGCAATATGTCCAAAATTATGACATATAAAACATTCAAAATTATTCATTTGAGGAAATAATTGACTATCAATTCCGTAGTTACGAGTAAAAGATTTTCTTTGAAGAATTTCTTTCCTTGGTTGTTGATGGGCTTGACCTCTCATCTCCTTGTTGAGCATTTCATATTTTGCATTAGAGTTCCTTGTCTCACTTTGTGAGCTAGATTCACCTTCAATAGATTCATGAAAACCAAGACCAGTTTTGATGGTAGGAGACCTTTGACTACTAATAATGTCATCCAAAATATCAGTACTATCTTGAAATTGTAACAACTTATCCTTTTCTTCTAATTTACCTTTTATGATATTTACCTCAACCTGATATTGCTCTTCCTTTCCAAGATACTGCTTCTTCATGATTTCTTTAGCTTTTCTTCCTTCTTCCACTTGTTGCCTTAATTCGAGAACTTTGTTTTCTTGTTCTTCAAGAGCTTGGAGTAGTTCTTCATTCTGCTTATTTGATTGTTCAAGATCTTCCTTTAGAGAGAGGATCTTAGCTTCAAGACTTTCATAGTAACATGATCTATCTTTAAGTTTCTTGATTGTTGTGCTCCTTTTATTTACTTCATTTCTTAATGAAGTCACTTCATCCTGCAGCTTTTGACATTGATATTCCTTTTCCTTGTACTTCTTCCTAGCTTTGGTTCCTTCCTCCATTTGAGCTTTTAGTCTGGTAGCTTCTTCTATGAAGGCACACTCCCTTTTGTCCAATAGATCTTGTTGATCTCTAATTTTGTCTGAGTCTTTTAAATTCTACCTCTATTTTATATCTTTCTCTTTCACCCATAAGAGAAAATTTAGTTGTTTTGCTGTCACTTTCATCATGTTCAAATGGATAGAGAAATGTATCACCAAAGGATAACAAATTCATACCTAATAGTTCTTTCACTTATTCATCTTCATTCTAAAGTGATTCTGAATTTGAAGAGTTACTTCCACATAATCCCCAATTGACTCTCCCACTGTCATAGTTCCTTTGAGATACCTTATTCTTTTGAGGTTCTTTCTTCTTTCCCATTGTTTCTACAGATCTCCTTCAAGCGATCAAGCTTCTTCCAAAGGACTTTCTCTGATACCAATTGTTGGAAATAATACTGGGGGGTGGGGGTGAATTAGTATTAGCAACTCAATAACTTTTTCATTTCCATAATCATATTTATATACGCTACTTCAGTGAAGGTAACTCGCTTGTGCACACAACTATTCTTAAGGAAACTAGTGTATATCTAGTGAACTTATGCAGTTAATTCATCATATGTTGATATTTAATCTATGCATCAGTACCTTCTTAAACATTAAATAGTGACCATGTGCAGTTAATAACAGAATGAACCATCACACATAAGCAACACACATGAACACCAAGATTTAAGGTGGAAACCCAATGTGGGTGAAAACCACCGGTTGTTGTCGTCTCTGTCTTCTTTTTAATAATAAGAAAATATGTTTACAACATTGTACTATTGCAGACTCATACCAATATGCACGCTCATACCTGCAGAAGATTACAACCTTCTCTCAGTCTCCAGCTTCTACTGGAAGAAAGCTACAACCCCTTAGCTCTTGTACTAGCCGATATGTTTACTATTACGTAGGCACCGACCTACAGAAGGCTATGACCTTCTTTCTTCCTCCAGGGAACACATTTCATAAATTTTCAGATTTGATGCTCCTAATACACAACAATACACATGAAGGCCTCGTTTCATCCAATTTTCATACTAGACCCATCACCAACATTGAAGCTCAAAATAAATCACCACTGCAATAAAATCATCAAATACATCTGCATTAACCAATCATTGAAACTCAATCATAAATCTCTGAATCATCCACAACTGAATCATTGAAAGCCCATTTTCACTGAAGCAAATCACAATTAATCAATCCGAACATTCAGTATACTATCATCAAAACACAGTCACCAGAACACAGAGCAGAACCCAGAAGTATACAACAACAGTGAGATCCAACTGTAACTTCAAATGTCATGTTTCATAATGTATACACTACTTAGATGTGTTGAACCAGCGTGTACATGCGCTTTTATCAAAGCCAACCAGCATACATATCTACAAATATTAATTCATAATTTTGCAACTATTCTAGACTTCAATCATACCCAAATCATAACATTTACAGAATAACACATGCGTCAATATTCAAATATAGAATATACATTGTCAAACTACATAATGATAATTGATTTCAAGCCTTAAGATCCCGATCCATCATTATATCTTATCCCTCATCAACCGCTAAGGTTCATCCTTGGTTCAGATCAAGCAAAACACCATAAGATAATAACCTGCATACTAGATCTCACACTTCATCAGATATTCAATACTTGCTCCACTTGGCCTACTGATCTTCTCATCCTTATATAGTTCTAGGCCTTTCTCAATACTTAGGACCAATACCTTGGACCAAATACTTGGGGGTCAATACCTCGGACCAAATATCCTGGACCAATACCTTGGATCAAAATACCTTGGACCAAATACCTCGAACCAAAAACTTAGTTTTCCAACATGTACATGCTTTTACTCTTGTGAAAGCGTGTGTATACATTATATGCTCCTTTTGTTCTGTTAACCTGCGTAAATATGCTCCTTGGACAAAGTGAACCTGTGTATATGTCTCTTTCTTCATTCTTTGGAGTTTGATATGTAATCCCTTGTTGTTAACCTGTTGCACTATGAATTGTCATCTAAGAGAGTTGACATTGTACATTACTTCTGAACTAATTCCTTTTAACTACCCTGCATTTTGTCACATCTGTAAACACAACTTTCATGCATTATGTCATATCTGATATCTCTTTTGTAGATTCATCTAGTTACCATATACAAGTGAGTTGTTCTGCTATAAGTGGGTTTCCATCAAGTACAACACATGCATCATAATTCCAACATCAACATGATCTCAATAATGAGGAAAGCATTTATAAACACTTTTCTAGGATTAATACCAAAGTTGGAAACTAAGTTCATGACAACAACTCTCCACCCAACCATAGACAACAAACCCTACTTGCAATTGTCACCCCCAAGCCTGATTCCAAATATAGAGGTGGAATTATTCTGAGTGATTTCATCCAACTAACATGGTTGAAACATGATGTCACAAGGCCATTTCTACCTCCATTTACTAGCTAAGCTCATTATAACTCACATTGATCAGACATATATACAATCATGCAAACATTTCACAATAAAAAGAACTCCAACTCACTTTCAGGAGAATATGTTCCACTATTAGGAATGTTCATTGATGGTTAAGTTATCAATGGGTCAATAAATTATATATCCTAGTGGTTCATCGCTAAGTCAAGCATTAGAAATTCAGGCCCAAGCCAACTTTTGTTGGTTCTTTAGCCCTCACAATCACTTGAGTGATTCTTCCCAAATATAACATGTTCATTAATACATAAACTTCCAATGTGTTCTTCATCCTTACAAGAAAGCCACGCTCTTTGAAAAAATCACATAGTAAGCCTTACTCAGAAGGAAGGCTCCTAAATTGGTGCTCCTTTCTAGGATTCCCTTCCATGTTAGAGACCACTTCATCTCTCTTTTAGCTTTGCATTCTTAGGCAACATTTTTTAACATTGTGTTTGTTTCTCATACCTTTTTGCTATGTGTGTGTAGAGTCCCTACTTTACACCTTATCCTCCATCATTACCTACTATTTTCATCACTTTCCTCTCTCTTTTACCTCATTTTCCACCCAGATCATTACATTAGTTTTCATTAAACATGATCAAGTGAGCTTTTCTAATGGGTAATTGTTTTGTTTAGTTTTTGACATACTTGCAGGTATTCCGCAGCTTTCTGCTGATTCCGCAGCCATCTGCTGATTCCGCAGCCACCTGATGATTCCGCAGCCATTTTGTTGTTCTCAAGGTTCCACGTGATATTTTGCAGAATGAGCCACGTGGGCATGTTGGAATATACATGCTCGAGGTTCCTGTGCCATCAGTTCATCCGGCCACGTCATTTGCACCTTCGGTCAAAGGGGGTCAAGTTTCGGTCAAATAAAGGCAGCTCAACATGGATACGTAAGCTGTTTGATCACGTCGGTGGAAAAGGTGACCTGTCCGTGTTTTGAAAGTCGTGGGGGACATGATCTAATGTTAGATTCATTGCCCATATCGACCAGGACCTCCAGCTTGACCACGAAACCTATGATGTGTTAACAGCACCTTCAATACGCATGCTTTTCAGTTATTTTCTATTTTATGCTTTACGTATTAGGCCATCTTGCAGATGCCTATATATACTTGCGTCTGCATACGCTGATGTTACCTTTTTAGATGCTATAGTGTATGTATTTGTGAGAATTTTGGCACGTTTTCAAACTCTGTTTTTATAAGAGTTGTTCCAGCACTTTTGGATTATGTATCTCTGCATATAAAGTAATGGAAACGCTGTTTTGAAGTCTTAAGAGCATCTGAGTTTTCTGTGGATAATATGAATGGAGGGCCCCTGTTCGTATTAGCCTTGTAAAGTATTTTCATGTTCATATTTCTGCAATTTCTTTATTTTACAAACATAATTTCCTTTCTTGAGTTATGTACAGCTTGATTTCTCTTTATTGCTGTAGCCTTTATTTTCACTGATCAGATTTACTTCTTTGCAGGTTTTCACCCGGGATTAAGTGTGTTGTGTTTGCTTTAATATCTAATGGTACTTGCAGTTGTCTTGTTCATAATGCTGCCCTATTTACTCTGTTTTCTAGACTAGTTTTAGCTTAGTTTTACAAGTTGGATGCTAACTAATTTATGCTCTCTTTATCATGAATGGCTTATGTTTCAAGAGAACAAAACACTAATTAATTGCAGCTTGTATTTGAGTAGTCTTGGCTTGTGATACTAATACTTTTTCCACTTGTTACACATAATCACATATGTAGGAAGCAATATGTTGGAAAAGGCTTAGTAGTGTTACAATTTGTCAATTACAGTAGATTAGAGTTTTTATCAATTCTTGGATTTGTCTTCAGCTACCTCCTAATCGTGTTTTACGCAGTACTATGTGGTAGAAGCAAGGAGTTAGGAGGAGATAATCATTAACAACAATCCTTGAAGTGATTTTCTTGTTTCTTTTATTTGCAGCAGTATGGATAGAGACTAATGCCATTAGAACGTGGTCATTTACTTTCAAGTCATTTTAATTTATTCATTTCTTTCAAGTTCTTTTCCTTTACAAATTCATCAAGTAATTAGAAATCACCTTCACACACACACTTTCACTCATCTAGAACTCACTTTTCACACACTTGCACTCATCTGTCTATAATCATCACTCCATCTTAGGAAGATAAGTTAACCATAAACAACACCCCCAAACGACAAAAGCTCTAAGAAAGTTACTTAAGTACATATAGTACACCCTCACTTCATCAGCTTACGAGCCCCGGGTTGACAATTAATGACATCAATTTAGGAACACTAAATTGACTAAACAGTGTGTGTGAGACCTTTAGGGAGAAATTATCTATCCACAAATGATAATCCTAATCCCCTTCCCCTCCAAATATATTAATCAACAATCACAACCTGACGGCACATGCATGATGCTCTTAAATCTTTGTCATTTTCTTTATTTTTTATTTGAGTTGAAGGACACTTGGAGGAGTCCTTCCTATTTCACTTAAATTCAAAACACAATTGGCACATTTAATTCCATCCAACCAACCAACTTTGATATTTATAGATCAAATGTTTCCTCAAGCAACCCCTTCCTCAAGCAATGGAATTTGCATCCCTTTCTCAAGCATTTTAAAATAATTACAATTATTCACAAGAGGTAAAATGTTAAGCATAGGATGTCACATATACCTATACTATTCATTTTATATCAAATATATACTCAATAATTTTAAAGAAACCATATACTTGAGTAATGAAAAGGGTAGTAAATCACACACTAATTTCACTTACATGTACTACATATGGCTAGTTGTGATTAGAGGTACATTCTACAACTTAGTGAGGTTGATGTGTGATTCTAGCCATGCTCAATGTGGAGTTGACAAACATACTGCTTAAAGTAAAAATAAAATATTCTCTAAATAGAAAAGTAATGTTGGTTGTAGTGAAAAACAAAGATGCATATGCATGTTTAGTTTGTTTTAATTGAAAGCATTATAAATCATCAATATTCCTAAAATTACTATGATCTTTAATTTCTAATTGATATTAAAAACAAATGTGGTAAAAATATTTCACTTACTCTGATGAAAATCTAAATTCGATTTTCTTTAATTAGTTCTTTGGAGTCGGTTCCAAAATCACAAGTAAAATTTCAATCAATGCTGCTTCAACCCTCTTGGATTTAAATCCCCTTTAAATATTGCATTAGATAAATTATTTAATAGTGGAAGGAGTCATAAGGATAGGCGATAGCAACACAACAATTCACACCCACGTGTCTATGATCTCTTACTTACAATTTCCTCGACCTTGGATGTGTGATGCTTCAATTAAATTCCAATTTCAAAACATTTATAGGCTCATACACTCTTGGGTATGGCCCACTCCCAGCTCTCAACTACTTATGAGAGCTCATCGCTGCTATTGTTCACTAGCCCAATTTTCATTTTTAACAATAAAACATCGCCAACCCACTTCTCTACTTGTCGGCCCCACAACTCTTCCTGACTCCTAATTTAAATTATTTCTGGGTTTTGACGACCCTAGATAACAGAAAATTCATTTGAATTGCATCTCGTTCAACTATTGAACCTTGGTGATAAACACTTTTGGAAATGTGATTTCATAAATGTTAAGGGGTTCTGAACTTCGAGGCCTATAGGCCTCCGACCTTCAATGAGCTCTATTACAAAAATCCTTACAGGCTTCTAAGCGTCTGGATCTCTAGGTAAATTTTCATTACGGGAATTTTGAGGTCTAAACTGGACCTCCTAAGGAAATTATAAAATAATAGTGGAAATAATAAAATAAGATTAGATTATGTCATCAAATTTTAGAGGGAAAATAGAAAACTATTTTTTAAACTCTTATTTTTAACTTATCTCCCTATTGGTTTACTCAAATTTCAAGCAACAATGCTTGTTAATTTCAAAATTTGATACCTCATCCAAGTAGTACCCATGTTGCATACTTTTGATGGACCCTGCTACACAAAAAATGATAAATACATGAAAATTTTTATTGCAATTACGTTATTTCATGTATTTCTCATTTTTCGTGTAGTCAGGTCCATCGAAAGTATGAAACATGGGTACTCCTTGGATGAGGAATTACATTTTTCATCCAACGAATACTCCCGCTCAAAATGTGAGTAAAACCTTAGGGAGATAAGTTCAAAATACAAGTTGAAAAAGAAGTTTTAGTATTTTATTATTTTTTATTATTTTTACTTTTTTACTCCAAATATGGTGAATTATCCCCCATGATTGACATCATCATCTTGAATCCTATTGGTTTTTATAAAGTTTATTTTGGTTGTACATTTTTTTTAGGAGGCCCATTTTAGACCTCAAAAGTCCTCTAATGGTTACAGTTCTCGTCGATTGACGACTCCAGGAATTGTTAAGAGATAGACTTCCCCAAAATGAAAATAGGCTAAGTATTGGTATTTTTTCTTACTTCTATAGTTCTACTTCCTCGATCCTCTCGGTTCTCTTGCACTCCTAGAAGCCCACTCTTGGCCTTGTGCCACTCCCTAGGCAAAACTCCTCTATCTTCTCCACTCCTCCTGCAACCACTCCAACAAACTATATATACTCATATATGGCCTCTTGACCCTGTTAATAAAATAAAGTATTATTATAGTTGGATTGTGTATTAATCATAAGATTTGTAGAAGGACTAGTTTGGAATATAATTAAGTCTTCTCACATACTATACATGAACCCATTTTCGTTAAAATCAAAGAGATATAAAATTTACAATATTTCAGTCCAGATCCACAAATGTAGGATCAAAAATACCAATTTAGGGAAAATTAAACAACTATAACAAATTTTCAATAATTTTCCTAAATTAAACATATCACATGGTGATTTCAAACAAATCCTATCCTAAGAAACCACTCATTAAGGAAACAACTCCTCTAGTAAATTGTTTTAACCTTTTGGTCAATGAAATTTACAGATACCCCTACATCATACTCTCAAGGAACAATTATTTCATGGAATCCTATCCATGAGTTCTTCAACAGATTTGTCACTTTTTTGTATGAGTGTGGCAATCATCCAAGTTTCATATAAGACTGGAAGGTTCTTCCACTTAACAAAATATTCAAAAAACTATTTTTCCCTTGTATTCTTAATTAGTATTTTGTCCAAAATATTTTCAAGTTTCAAAGTTTCAACTGTTGGCAACTACTTCTCCCAGTATACTAGATGTTTCTTTTCATGACCACTTGCTAGTTGTTCCATTTCAATCTCATACTTATATAGATCTTCTACATTGAATATTTGTGAGATTCCAACTCCATATCGAAATTCAATTTCATAGGCGTTAGTAGAGAATTTCTTCAAGATCTTGCAAGGTCCTATCTTCTTAAATTTTGACTTGTTTTTCTTACCCTTTGGGAATCTTTCCTTACTCAAATGTGCAAGTACAAAATCTACTACTTCAAATTTATGCTCCTTTATGCTAACATTTTCTCCGCTCTTATATTTAAGACTATTTTCAAGTATTTTATGCTCTACCTTGTCATGGATTTCTCATATGGATGTGGAAAATTCTTGTCCTATTGCACTTCTCTTCTCTATTCTTCCTAGAATTTTGATCTCATGCACTCCTCTTAAATTTATCCATATTTAATTTGGGAAGGAATTTGTCCAGTACTTCTATTAGGAAATTCATTGTATGCATATTCATCTTGTGCTAAAATTTTCTCCCATTGTTTAGGATGACCTCCAATCAAACTACACAGAATGTTTCCCAGGATTTTATTTACTACTTTAGTCTGACCATTATTATATGGGTGATATGCTGAGCTAAGCTCCAATTTTGTGTCAAATTTCTTCCACAAGGTTCTCTATAAATTTCTTAAGAATCTAGTATCTTGGTCTGAGATAATACTCCTAGGAATTCCATGTAGTCTTACCACCTCTTTAAAGAACAAATTAGTGTCACATGGCTATCATGACTAGTCTTAGCACAAGGATTTAAATGAACCATTTTTGAAAATATATCTACAACCAAAAAGATAGAATCATTACCTTTATGAGCTTTTTAGAAAACCAGAAACAAAATCCATACTCACTGGGTTTTAAGTCCTTTTATGGATTGTTAATGGGGAATACAGTCTAGTGTTTTGGCTTCTCCCTTTGGCATACTAACAAGTTCTGCATATTTTTGAAAACGTTTACATATCAATCCTTAACTTTGGCCCATAATAATGTCTTTTCAATAGATCATATGTTTTCTCCTACCCAAAATTTCCTCCAAGGCCTCCACTGTGTTTTTCTTTAATCAAATTCTCCTTCATGGATCAATTGGGAATACATAACTGGTTGTTCTTAAGAAAAATCCATCTTGAATCATATAGCCAAGCCATGGAATTTGATTTTGAGAAGTTGAGTTATTAGAAGCTTCTAAGGCCCCTAAAAATTATAGATCTTTCTCATATAATTCCCTATTAAATCGAATCCCCAATGCCTGAGTTTGAATTTCCTATAATAATAACTGCCTCCTGCTCAAAGATCTACAATTTTATTACAATTTCCACTGATGTGCCTCAAAACAAACATAAAACTCTATAATTAATCGATCCTATTAATGTGTTTTTAGTTTAATCTAGGTTGTTGCATAATATACTGGAGGGAAAGGTTATCAGTGCATAAAATAAATCCCTAAACAATAAATAATAACTCTATTTCTTAAGAGATTAAACTATTGCATATAATTCCTTATCATAGGTTGTATACTTCCTTCTGGACTCAATAAAATGCTCATTGTAGTAAGTAATGGATCTATTGTCCTGCTTGAATATTGCTCCAAGTTCATCCTTGATGGCATCGCTTTTCAATTGGAAAGTCTTGTTAAAATTTGGAAGTGAAAGTACTAGTTTCTCCCTGATCTTCTTCTTTAACATTTAGAACCCCACTTGGATTCAATATTCCACCAAAATTATTGTTGATTCTTCTTAATTGTGTCTACAGTTGGTGCACTCATTTTGTTGAAATTCCAGATGAATTTCCTGTAAAAGCTTTCCAAACCATGAAAACTCTTGAATCAAAAATATTTCTAGGATAGGTTCATTTAAAAGTAGCCTTTACCTTTCATGGATCCATATTTAACCCTTCTCTGAAAATGAAAAATCTTAGATATACAACCTCTGACTTTAAAAAGGAATATTCCTTCAAATTTATAAGAAATTTTTATGTTGTAATTTTTCCAATAGATACCTTAAATGTTGCAGATGTTTCCCCTTTGACTAACTATAAAATAAGATTTCATTGTAGTAAACAATTACAAATTGTTGTATGTATTATTTCATTACTCTATTCATCAGTATCATGAATGTACTGGATGCATTAGACAATCCAAATGGCATAACGATCCATTCATATAGTCCTTCACTAGTTTTAAATGTAGTTTTCTCTCATCTTCCTCTCTTATTCTTATCTGATGGTATCCAATTTTCAAAAAAAAAAATGAAAACCAATTAGAACCACTTAAACAATCCAAAAAATCATCAATATGTGGCAAGGGCAACAATACCTGATTGCTATCTTATTTAGAGCTATGGATTTTGTACACATGCACCATCCACCATCCTTCTTTGGAATCAACACTATAGGCACTGCACTTTGACTAATATTCTCTCGAATCAAACCTTTATCTAACAACCCCTACAATTGTTTCTTGACTTTCTCATTATCCTTAGGTGTCATGCAATAAGTAGCTTTATTGGGAAAACTTGCTCCTGGTATTAGATCGATATGATGAATGATACTCCTTATAAGTGGTATTTCACTTGGTAAATCATCCACAACAATGTCATGGTGTTCCACCAACAATTCTTGAACCTCTAAAGGAATATCAGAAATAGTAGTGGAAGTATGAACTACTCTAGGTTTGCAAATAATAGTAAAATTTACTTCATTTGTCTTTAGTTGTTGCAAAATCTCTTTTTCACTCAACAACAAATCCTTTGGATCAATGGGTTCAGAAGTCCCTTCTTCTTGTAATGGAATAAAATTATTATTGATGCCATCCTTTTAGAACTAATAGGTGTTTTTCTTGTCATCATGTACAAATCCTCTATCGAGTTGCCATGGTCTTCCAAGAAATATATGACATAGGTCAACTGGAATTACATCACACAAGATCTTATCCTTGTATCTTCCAATTTGAAGCTCTATATCACACTTATAATTCACTAAAATTTGATGCCCTTTCTACATCCAAGACACCTTATGGGGTGTTGGATTCTTTTGCTTCCTCAACTTCAGTATTTTCCATAAATTATGTAGAGACCTTGTGGTTAGTATTGCCACTATCAATCACCATCTTAGCACATTTCCCTTCAACTTTGCAAACATTTCAGAATAAGTCTCTCCTTTTATTTGGATCAACCACTTCTTTCTCCAATTTAATCAATATTTTTTTCATCATCAAGGTTTGTCCTAACTCTCACACATATTCAGCTTCATGCACCTCTTCTTTCACTTCCTCTACCAAAGTAGTGACATCGTTCCTTTGGTTTGTTTCCCTATTATTTCGAAAATCATATGCCATGTGTTCAATCTTTCCACACCTATAGCAATGAACCTCTACTCTGCCTCTTCATCATCCTTTGGAAAAGGATATTTGGTCTCTAGATTCTCCCTCTTATTTTCATTGTGGACTTTAGCTGCTAGCTTCATCTCTTGGTGTAGTAGATCTCCCTCTATTTTTTTTCTTCCCTCTTCCTCTAGCAACACCCTTACCTTTTCCACCTTACTTCCTTGCAAGTTTCTCTTTCACCTTCAAAGCTAACTAACATGCCTCCACTAATGTATTGAGTAAAACTACACTAATATCATCATTTATGTCAATTCTAAGCCCATTTATGTACCTTGTCATCTTTTCTATAGAATCCTCTACATATCCTGCCCAAATGTTCACCTTGTAAAATTATTTTGTGTACTCTCAGACTATCATAGCTCTCTGCCAAAGGTTTTGCATGCTCCTGAACAAGGTCAGTTGACAATATTTCATAAAAGCCTTATCTATAAGTTTTTCCACCATCCCGTCCAAAATTTTAATCTTCTACTTGTTCTTTCTCCTTATTTCTAAATGTACACCATCCCACTTGAGAGTTGCATGTCCCTTTATCTTAGTTACAAAAAAATTGAACTTCTTCTCCTCATCTATCTCTTCATAGTTAAATAATTTTTCCATCTGTATGATCCAATCAATAAGCTCTTTTGGATTCATGATTTTTGTGTAGGAAGACAAATATGGTGTGGGTTTCATAACAAATTCCTCCTCTTCTATAGATTCTTCCTCTTCTAGACACACATCTCTTGCAATTGGTTCTATTTACAAACTAGTTTCCATCACATCCAATTTTGCCTCCAATCGTTGTATCACCCGTTGTTTTTCTCTGTTTGAAATCGGTCTTTGTGTTTCCCCTCTTGTGCCTTAACCAATGCCCCTATCAACACTAGGTAGCATGATTCTTTTGTTCCTACATAAGATGAAAGGTATTCTCTGATGCCACTTGATGTAAATCTAAATTATATTCTCTCTAATAGACCCTTTGGAGTCGGTTCCCAAATCACAAGAGAAATTTTTATCGAGGCTCCTTCAACCCTTCAGAATTTAAATCATCTCTAAATATTGCATCAGAAAAATTATTTAATAATGGGAGGACTCGGAAGGGTATGAAATACCCACATAACAATCCTTGACCCTATGTCCTTGTTCTACTATATATTATTCATGTGACCTTGGATGCTCAACAATTCAATTAAATTCCAATTTCAAAATAGTTACAGGCTCATGTCCTCCCAAGTATGGCCCACTTCCACCTATCAACTACTCCCAAGAGCTCCTCACTACTGTTATCCCTTAGAATTTTATCTAGAATTTATTACAAGAAAGAAAATGATTGAGGTAACCACAAACCAACTTTTAGGCTTAGGTTCTAGCCAACCTAAGTCCAAAGAGGGCTCTCTCTATATGCTTTAGCTTTGTTTGCTAGGATATTAGGCTAGTTCTTAAGGTTCAATGGGTTTTTGATTTGTATTGAAGATTGGGTGGTGGGGTTCTTTAAACAGATGGATAGAATGATGTCTCTAGACCATTGGGCATATGGAGTCAAAAAGAAGGGCAATAGAACTAGATCAACTCATTAAAGGGAATGCTCAAAGGGCAAGATAGCAGAGTAGCGTGCAGGTCTTTAGGCCAGAGGGATGGAAAGGGTTTTAACTAGGGTGAGAGAGAAATTAAAAATTCTCAGACTCGGATTGAAATGAGGAACATAAGGCAATCAGAAACAAAGGGCAATTAAGAATGCTTTGATATAGATTAAAAGAAACAACCTAAACTAAGGAGCAACTAAAAATTCTTTAACTTAGATTATCTGTAGAAAACATAGATTTGCCTAATTGTTATAACAAAGTGTAATTAAACAAATTCTGATACAATATTCCAATTATGGCATTCAAATTTACATCAACAGTATGAAAATTAAAGAGATAACAACAACATGGGAAAATACTTGTCTACACTTCACTCAACACATGAATCATTTGAAATATCTAGTCTTTATTCATCAATCCAACTTGCTGGCTCAGTCAATTCTCCAATAGATTTTATAGTATTTCGATCAAGAAGTCTATAGAAATGTCTATGAAGCCACCCTACATACTTCAATTTGTGAAGTATTTATACTAGGGTGTTATTACAAATATCTCAAACTGACTTGAGATTTAATCTATGAAATAGAAATATCTTCTCGCAGGAAGATAGAGGCGGCTATCGAAATGCTTTCATGTTGTCCCTTTTATTGTGGTATTACTAGTTGTTATGGTTTGTTTTTAGCTCTTTATTCTCTTTTTCATTTGACTCATTTACACTGGAGACTTTTTTACTCCTGTCTTTCATCTGATACTCTTTGTCACTAATACTCTTTCACTCTGATGACCTATCTTTATCCTTTACTGTGTTTCTTCCTTTTACTACACAATTTACCTTTTACTATGTTTTTCAATAGTAAATTCTTATGTTTTCTATGTGTCTCAACACTGGAAGTGGATATCAATTAAGTCTCAGTGTGTTTTTCTTGTTTGTCTTCTCACTGCATCTATGGTTTGGTTACTTTGTTTTAACTGTCTATGCTCTGTATAGTTGTCTTTCTTCTCAGCTCAGTGTATGCCTATCTTCATGTTCTGTTCATGTACATTGGTCTTCTTCTTCTATATATAGGATCTTAACAAGTTTCTTGGTCAAGTCTTGGAGTAAACAGGTTTTGTGACTAGTGTCAGAAATTTTTATCCAAGCTCTGGCTTCGTCTGATAACCTAAAAATTCAATAATAATTTAAGAAAGCTTCGGTCTGTATGGAAGGGCGCTTGATGGTTTCATTTACGCTGGAATGCCTAGGAAAGGTCTCAGCATAGTGTTTTAGACATAAAAAGAGGTGAAATTTCATCACAGATGTTCAAGGGTGGCGATGAGGGTTTTATGGGTTTACACTGTAAAACTGGCAAAAGGGAAGAAAACATGGTTTTCATGGTTTAAAAATTTAACGGGTAAATTTTCAAAAATGGTGTAGAAATTGATATTTTAGAGGATAAGTGGTTTATCAGAATGGCAGGGAGGTTGTTTTGAAGTTTGTTGCACCACTTTTAGGTGTGGGTGGTTTTGAGGAGGGGTCACCTGATCTACCTCGGGGCTCGACACGTAGGCATCAGGGGTTGGAGAAAAACTGCCTTATCGAGCGGGTAAAGGCAGTGCATCGATCGTGGCTGATATAGCTTTGGGCCATTGGATCTGAGCAATTGCGATCTGACGGTGGACAGGCGAAGAAACTATGCGGGGGGAAATGAATGGGAGTTGAGGGAGGCAGGGGTTTATTCAAGGCGGTTTGGGATTAGTTTAGGGATTCATCATAGGTTTAAAGTGATCGGGTTGGGTTTAATGATGGATTAGGGAGTTGGGTGAGTTATAATTGCGAGGTTAACTTAGTTTTACTAGGATTAGCTAAAGTAAGTAGAGTTGTATCGAGATAGGGTTGATTTCTATAGTTTTTATTTAAAACTAAGGAGTGGGGTATTTTAAATAGGGATTAAATTTAATACGAGAGAATGGTTATATCGGGGTTATAAAATAATGTTAGTAATTAATATGAAATGAGATGGCAGAGTGAGGTTTTTGCAAAATCAGAAGGGTAAAAGGCATGTGATTTCTCATTTAGCTTCATACTTAGGAAAAAGGCTTTTTGTGGGTTTTTTAAGTGGAAAGGGATTTACATTGGGGGGGTTTATTATTTTTCCTAGGTAAAAAGGTGTTTAACCTTAGGAAAAGAGGTTTTCTTAGGGTGATGAGGGGGAAATGGATTTTATGGAGGGGGGATGATTTTGTGAAGGGGATTCTAGTACTTGAGTCCCTAAGTCATAAAGCTGAGGGTCCGGTCCCTCCAAAAGTCAGAGAAATGTTGTGAGTCTCTTTGACTTGTAGGGTTAAAAGTACTTAGAATATATTTTGTCTTTGAGGCTTCTGCGAGTTTCTTGATTCTGTAGCATATCTTTTGGATACATCGCATTAGGTTTGTTTATAGTCGACGTTTCGAACCAGCAACGATGGTTCATCATCAGGATGTGAAAAATTGTTGAAAGACTAATCCCATTTTTTTTAAATATATAGAGATGTGTGAGATGTTTAGCCGACAGTTATAATTTTACTTGTTTTATTATATTTTGATAATTTTGATTGTATTTGAAATATAGGGTTTTAAAATTGTGCAAATTAATTAATTAATTAATTTTTATTTAATTTTTATTTATTTATTTATTATTTATTATTATTAGGGTTACGGTTATATTATTTTGATTAATTTTGTAATTATTTTAAATTAATTAATTATTTTTGATTATTTTAATTAATTATTTATATTGATTATTTTTAATTATATAATTTTATTAATTATTTATTTTAATTATTTTTAATTAATTCTTAATTTTAATTATTCTAATCCTATTTGTTTTAATTTTATTTTTTTTTCTCGTTAAAACTAATCTATTATATACAGAAGCAAGAAAATAGTTACATCATTCCAAGACAAAAAGAACCAGAGGCCTGTTGTGGCACTTTGGAACAGCCGAGACCAAAGAGGAACAACCCTCGCAGGGGCGCCAGACCAGAGATAAACAACCCTCGCAGGGGCGCCAGACCAAAAATAAACAGCTCTCGCAGGGGTGCCATACCAAAAATAAACAACCCTCCCAGGGGCACCAGACCAAAGAATTACATCCCCCGCAGGGGTGCCAGCAGAACTTCAGCATAATCCCGCGCGGGGGAGACAGACCCATCCCTGAACCAACATACCATAAATAGACTATGTGCCAACATAACATGAACAATAAGACCAAAACAAAACCTGAGCAGCGAGGGAGGCCGAGAGTCCAAACAACTGTGCAACTATTCGTCCGGCTCCTCCTTGACCACCCGACACCATCCATAATTCTCCACCACCACTGCAGTGGGAACAGTGTCCATGTTGACATCATCCCCTTTGCTAGTCGTCGCCTCCTAAGCCAGAGGGAGATTAGAGACATTCTCTAGAACATCCGCAGGTTTCTTCATGACATTATCTGAGCTACCAGCAGGATGCTTCCCCCTACTATCTTGAGAGTCGCCACCATCCAGAGAGTCTTTGAGGAAGAGAACCGACACATGGGCACTGATTCGGGGTCTATTCAGAGAACTGCTAAAATTGGAAATGGCGAAGCCGAATGCAGGCGTGGGAGCCGAATCAGAATCCGGAGCGCTTGAGTCCAGAAATTGGCTAGACTGAAGGGGGTTGGCTTCAGAGGTTCGATGGCAAGAGCAGTGGCAACAATGGCGATAAGGAGCAGCTACTAGAGGGCATGAAGATCCACCACGGGAGGAACCTCGACGGCTGAGAATTCGTTGTCGAGGCTTAACCATATTTGCAGGGTCACCAAGAATATAGTGTAGCTCGAAGTTGAGTAACCGACCAGGCTTAGGACTACCCAAAACAGTCAGCGAATTGGCCCTGATCGCAAGAACCATGGACTGAAGAACCATAGACTGAGCATGAACCAGTACACTAAGAACCATAGACTGAGCATGAACCGGTGCGCAGAGAAACATGGACTGAGCATGAACCGGCGCACAGAGAGCCAAACCACCGCGGCTTTTAACATCCCTGCCGCCACCTCGAAACCCGACCGCCATTACTGCACTCTCCACTCGAGCCAAAGAGCCGGACAGAGCATTGAATTGCCTCTGGAAAAAATCAATCCATTTATTCCTTAGCGGCCGAAGACAGGTCTTCTCGCATGCATGACCCTTGTGACAGCGCATGGCTGGCATGTGGCCTCCATTAAACGCGCGTCCCATCCACATTATCACCCGCATCCGAGGTTTAATTTATTTATTTATTCTAATTATTTATTATAGTTAATTCTTTTTTTTCTTTTTTTTTTTATTTGTATTTGTATTAATTTTAATTATGTTGAATAATTAGAATAAATATTTATGTTTTATTGTAATCATGGTTATATGAATTGAATTAGTATTAATCTTTAATTATATTTCTTTTCATTATTTTAGTTATTTATTTATTTTGATTATTTTATTTCATTAATTATTTTGATTATTTTATTTTATTAATTATTTGTTTTAATTATTATTATTATTATTATTATTATTATTATTATTATTATTATTATTATTGTTGTTGTTGTTGTTTTAATGTACTTATTAATTATTTATTCTCATTATTTCTTATAATAAATCCATTATTCTTATTATATTTGTTTGTGTAATTGTTATTTTGTTTTTGTATTAATTTTAATTATGTTTAATATTAAATAGAGTAAATTTTTATGTTTCATTGTAATCATGGTTATGAATTTGTATTAATCTTTTAAATATATTTATTTAGATTAATTTTATAACTATTTTAATTATATTTATTTTAATTGATTATTTAATTTTAATTATTTTAGTTCTAATTATATAAATTATAATGTTTTAGAACTTTTATGTTTGTTCTAGGTCAATTAGAGGAGGGTTATGGATAGGTGGGGTCGATTTGAATGATCTCTGGGTAAATTTTCATTAGGGGAATTTTGAGGTCTAAACTGGGCCTCCTAAGGAAAATATAAAATAATAGTGGAAATAATAAAATAAGATTAGATTATGTCATCAAATTTGAGAGGGAAAATAAAAAAAAAAAAAACTATTTTTTCAACTCTTATTTTTAACTTATCTCCCTATTGGTTTACTCAAATTTCAAGCGACAACGCTCATTAATTTCAAAATTCGATACCTCATCCAAGGGGTACCCATGTTGCATACTTTTGATGCACCCTGCTACACAAAACATGATAAATACATGAAAATTTTTATTGCAATCACGTTATTTCATGTATTTCTCATTTTTCATGTAGCCAGGTCCATTGAAAGTATGAAACATGGGTACTCCTTGGATGAGGAATTACATTTTTCATCCAACGACTACTCCCACTTGAAATTTGAGTAAAACCTTAGGGAGATAAGGTGAAAATACAAGTTGAAAAAGAAGTTTTATTATTTTATTATTTTTAATATTTTTACTTTTTTACTCCAAATATGGTGAATCATCCCCCATGATTGACATCATCATCCTGAATCCTATTGGTCCTTATAAAGTTTATTTTGGTTGTACATTTTTCTTAGGAGGCCCATTTTAGACCTCAAAAGTCCCCTAATGGTTACAGTTCTCATCGATTGACAACTCCAGGAATTGTTAAGAGATAGACTTCCCCTAAATGAAAATAGCCTAAGTATTGGTATTTTTGCTTATTTCTATAGTTCTACTTCCTGGATCCTCTCGGTTCTCTTGCAATCCTAGAATCCCACTCTTGGCCCTGCGCCACTCCCTTGGGAAACTCCTCTACCTTCTCCACTCCTCCTGCAACCACTCCAACGAACTATATATACTCATATATGGCCTCTTGTCCCTGTTAATAAAATAAAGTATTATTATAGTGGATTGTGTATTAATCATAAGATTTGTAGAAGGACTAGTTTGGAATATAATTAAGGTCTTCTCACACACTATACATGAACCCATTTTCATTAAAATCAAAGAGATATAAAATTTACAATATTTCAATCTAGATCCACAAATGTAGGATCAAAAATACCAATTTAGGGAAAATTAAACAACTATAACGAATTTTCAACAATTTGCTTGAATTAAACATATCACATGGTGATTTCAAACAAATCCAATCCTAAAAAACCACTCATTGAGGAAACAACTCCTCTAGTAAATTGGTTTAACCTTTTGGTCAATGAAATTTACAGATACCTCTACATCATACTCTCAAGGAACAATGATTTCATGGAATCCTATCCATGAGTTCTTCAACAGATTTGTCACTTTTTTGTATGAGTGTGGCAGTAATCCAAGTTGCATATAAGACTGGAAGGCTCTTCCACTTACCAAAATATTCAAAAAAAAAAAAATCCCTTGTATTCTTAATTAGTGTTTTGTCCAAAATCTTTTCAGGTTGCAAAGGTTCAATTTTTGGCAACTGCTTCTCCCAATATACTAGATGTTTCTTTTCATCACCACTTGCTAATTGTTCCATTTCAATCTCATAATTATATAGATCTTCTACATTGAATATTTGTGAGATTCCAACTCCATATGGAAATTCAATTTCATAGGCGTTAGTAGAGAATTTCTTCAAGATCCTGCAAGGTCCTATCTTCTTAAATTTTGACTTTATTTTACTTGCCCTTTGGGAATCTGTCCTTACTCAAATGTGCAAGTAAAAAATATCCTACTTCAAATTTATGCTCCTTTCTTCTAAGATTTTCTCTGCTCTTATATTTAAGACTATTTTCAAGTAGTTTATGCTCTACCTTGTCATGGATTTCTCATATGGATGTAGAAAAATATTCTCCTGTTGCACTTATCTTCTCTATTCTTCCTAAACTTTTGATCTCATGCACTCCTCTTGGATTTATTCCATATATAATTTGGGAAGGAACTTTTCAAATACTTTTATTAGGAGTTTCATTGTATGCATATTCATCTTGTGCTAAAATTTGGTCCCATTGTTTACGATGATCTCCAATCAAAATACGCAGAATATTTCCTAGGATTTTATTTACTACTTTAGTCTGACCATTAGTATATGGGTGATATGCTAAGCTAAGCTACAATTGTGTCAAATTTATTCCACAATGTTCTCTAGAAATTTCTTAAGAATCTAGTATCTTGGTCTGAGATAATACTCCGAGGAATTCCATGTAGTCTTACCACCTCTTTAAAGAACATATTAGTGTCACATGGCTATCATCACTAGTCTTAGCACAAGGATTTAAATGAGCCATTTTTGAAAATAAATCTACAGACAAAAAGATACAATCATTACCTTTTTAGAAACTCCAAAAAAAAATCCATATTCACTGGGTGTTAAGTCCTTTTATGGATTGGTAATGGGGAATACAGTCTACTGCTTTGGCTTCTCCATTTGGCATACTGACAGGTTCTGCATCTTTTTGAAAAATTTTACACATCAGTCCTTAACTTTGGCACATAATAATGTCTTTTCAATAGATAATAAGTTTTCTCCTGCCCAAAATTTCCTCCAAGGCCTCCACTGTGTTGTTCTCTAATCAAATTCTCCTTCATGGAACAATTGGGAATACATAACTGGTTATCTTAAGAAAAATCCATCTTGAATCATATAGTAAAGCCATGGACTTTGATTTTGAGAAGTTGAGTTATTATAAGCTTAAAATGCCCCTAAAAATTATAGATTGTTGGAAATAATACTGAGAGGGGGGGTGAATCAGTATTATCAAGTTCTTTTAATAAATCTTCCTTATTTATACTTTGAATTATTTTTGCATGTCAGTACCATAAAATAATGAGCATGAACAAAGAAGATAGTCACACCAAAGAACACCAGATGTAAGGTGGAAAAGATACTTCCACCTTACATCTGGTGTACTGCAAAAGATACCTTGGCCAAGTGATCTCCTTCCCTATTTATAGTCAAATTAGATCCTATACCATGGGCCAAAACCATAGAAACAAGAACGGCGGGCTTAATACCATGGGCCAAACATAAGAAACCCCAAGTGAGCGCGCTTAATACGCTTGTCTGCCTTGAAGTAAGTAAACTGGGGGTACGCACCTCATGAACGAGTCACATGCGGGTATGAACGCACTTCCTGGCCAGCGTACCTGCGGGTGCGCTCCTTTTGATCTATTCTCCTGCGTACCTATTAATTTCCAACATTTTGAGAGCTTGATCAGAGCATTGCCACCTGTATGAGTTGCCATCAAGTACAACACATGAATCATAGAGCCATACCAGAAACATAATGCCAACAATCTCCCCCTTTGGACTTGATGGCAACCTCAAAATATTCAACGTCATTCTCCCCCTTTGACATCAAGGGCAAAGGGTTATGCTCCCCCTAAGAACATGCTCCCCCTGAATATATAAACCAGATCTGCAAAGAAGAACCATAATCCACCAAACACCATAAATGACCATGAAAGATATAGAGACGTATTGCAGCAATATTCAGACCAGCATCCATGATGTACTTCCTCCATAATGCCAGCAATGCATTATATGCTCCCCCTGAATCTGTGCCATTCGATCTTCGACCAATCCGCAACCCAGCAAGTGCACGCATATACCCCAGATGAACCTTACGTACAGCCATCAATCAAAAGAGATTCAACAACATGATGATGCATCAACAACCCCCAACTTTTGCCTGAGGTATTCAAAGGTCTCCCTGGGCAATGGTTTGGTGAGTATATCAGCAACTTGTTCCTTAGAAGGAACATACTCCAACTTGACCTTTTGTTCAAGTACTTGTTCCTAGAGAAAATGATACTTGATCGGTATGTGCTTGGTCTTTGAATGCATGACTGGGTTCTTTGAAATGCTGATTGCACTTGTATTATCACATAAGATGGAGATGGGTGGTATACAAGTGATTTGAAAATCCTGCAAGGTCTGCATCATCCAAAGGAGTTGAGTGCAGCAAGATGCAGCAGCAACATATTCTACTTCAGCTGTAGACAAGGCAATCGAACTCTGTTTCTTGCTGAACCAAGATACTAATCTGGAACCCATAAAGAATGCACCACCACTTGTGCTCTTCCTGTCATCCACGCTTCCGGCCCAATCTGCATCTGTATAAGCATGAAGTGTGAGATCTGTATCTCTAGGATACCATAAGCCATAGTTTTGAGTTCCTTGAAGATATTTTAAGATTCGCTTTACTGCCTGAAGATGAGTTTCCTTTGGATTTGCCTGAAATCTTCCAACTATTCCTATTGCATGCATTATGTCTGGTCGGGTACCTGTCAAATAAAGTAAACTTCCAATCATAGATCTGTAGGTTGGTTGATGCACTACTGCTGATTCATCATTTGCACTGAGGCTACATCCTGTGACCATGGGTGTACATACTGGTTTTGCATCTTCCATGCCATATTTCTTCAAAATCTGCTTAAGATACTTGGTTTGAGAAAAAAATATCCCTTCTTCTTTTTGTTGGATTTGCAAACCAAGAAAATATGTCAGTTCTCCCAGCAAGGACATTTCGAATTCTTTCTGCATTACCAAGGCAAAGCTTTGACTCATAGCTTCTTCATTGCTCCCAAAGATAATGTCATCTACATACACAACAAGTATTAGCAATTTGTCATTTTCAACTTTTATATAAAGATTTCTATTTGCAGATCCTTTTGAAAAACCTTGTTGATGAAGATATTTGTCCAGGCGATAGTACCAAGCCCTTGGAGCTTGTTTGAGACCATAGAGAGCCTTTTTCAATCTGCACACAAGAGTTGGATCATTTCCAAGAATGAAACCATCTGGCTGCTCAATGTATACTTCTTCTTCCAAGTCTCCATTCGGAAAGGTTGATTTCACATCCATTTGAAATACTTTGAAGTTTTGAAAGCTTGAGAGAGCAAGGAATATTCGGATGGCCTCAAGTCTTGCAACAGGAGCAAAGGTTTCTTCAAAATCTATTCCTTCTTGTTGTGCATACCCTTTACAAACAAGTCTGGCCTTGTTTCTAATTACTTCACCATTTTCATTCAATTTATTTTTGAAGACCCATTTTGTCCCTATAACATTCTTATCCTTTGGTCTAGGAACTAGCTCCCAAGTGTTGTTCTTTTCGATCTGCTCAAGTTCTTCATCCATTGCTTTGATCCAACATTCATCTTTTCATGCCTCTTTCACATTTTGTGGTTCAGTGGAAGAGAATAATGCCAAATAGCTTGAAGCTTCTGCAACTGTTCTTCTTGTTTGTACACCTGCTTCTTTCTGTTTGTGGTTCCTTTATTCTCCATGTTTTGGTGCTTGAGGCTTGTTTCTTTGTCTGCTGAAACCTGCTCCTACATTCAGAATCTTCATGACCAAAGTTATTGAAAATAGAACATTCAACTTCATTTTCAAGAACCGAAAAGTTGGTATAGGTCCTTTTTGTAATCCCGGTCATACTTCTTTGTTTTTGAGCTTCTCTAGTCATGATTGTTTTATATGCAACACATTGAGCTGCTTTGTGACCAAAGTTATTGCAAGAGAAGCATTGCCCATTGAAGAAACTTCTGCGGTTATTAAATCTTCTAGCCAAATGATTGTAATTTTTATTGTCATCCATTCTTGAAGCAAATTGAGAGAATTTTACCTGTGGCTGGTTCATCCTTAGGACGGATTGCCCCTGGTTTACCTGATAGTCTTTGTTTGATGTAATTCATCCCTGCTTTACCTGGTGATCTTCATTGTGCTTTTGCTCATTCCTTCTTGATGCATCAAGATAACTCTTTGAGGTGGATGGTTGAGAAGTTTCTCCATTATAGCCCAGACCTGTCTTATTTAGAGGAGAACGTTGTATATTGATGATCTCATCCAGAGTTTCAGATCCTTTGACAAACTTAATATTAATAGCCTTTGTTTTCTCAATCTCTTTTCTAAGACCAACAATTTCACCTTCTAAATTTTTAAGATATTTTTCTTTTTCATCAATTTGAGATTGTAGTGTATCAGTGATCATATTATTTTCTTCTATACATGTCTTGAGTCTAGAAATTTCTTCATAAAAGCTATCCACATCTATAGCATCCATGTAATCATCATCTTGAAATTCCATTAAAAGTTTATAGTCATTACCTCGTTCATCTTCATCACTATTTGATAGGCCATCACTATCTTCATGAGTATAGTAGCTTTTCTTATTTGCATTTTATTTCTTGTACCATCTAGCAGGTTCCTTTCCTTTCTCAATCTTATCATTATGCGGATATTTCGCAGCATAATGACCTACTCTTCCACAAGCAAAACATTTAAAAGGCAACTTACCTCTGAACCTTCCAGTACCCCGTTGAAGATTTCTGACAAAATTTGATTCTTCTTCTTCTTCTGGCACGTGACTTGCTTCATAGTAGTCTCCTTTGCTTGAAGCCTTGAAATCAGCTTCTCTCCTGTCTGATGGACCTCCCTTTCTCATTTCATAAGCAATTAGAATTCCGTGTAGCTGAGACATAGTAAGAATTCGTAGCTTTTCCTTTTCTTCTATTGCAGACACTTTAGATTCAAACTTGGGGGACAATGATCTTAAAACTTTTTCAACCACAATAGCCTCTTTTATTTCTTCACCCAAGTTTTTCATGCAATTAAAAATCTCGTCTACCCGAAGAAAATAGTTAGCCACACTTTCATCGTTATACATTCTGAGAGTTTCATACTGAATCCTGAGGGTTTGAAGTTTAGCACGCTTTACCTATTCATCTCCTTCGTAGCTCAAGACAATTTTGTCCCATATTTCCTTTGCGGATTTATATTGCATAACCTTTACGAATTCTGTTTGAGATAAGCATCCCAACAGAGTATTAACTGCTTTAGCATTTGTTTCATATTTCTTTTTCTCGGCTGTATCTGTAGGAGTAGCTGAAGGAAAAGTGTAGCCTGTATCTATGATATCCCAAACTTCTGTACCAAGAGATTGAAGATAGGCAGTAACTCTTACCTTCCAATAATTGAAGTTTGTCCCATCAAAAATTGGTGGCCTGATTGATGCTTCCCTCTCGTAGTTGCTCATGATGAATGATCTTCCTTCAAGCGATCAAGATTCTCTAAAGGACCTGCTCTGATACCAATTGTTGGAAATAATACTGAGAGGGGGGGTGAATCAGTATTATCAAGTTCTTTTAATAAATCTTCCTTATTTATACTTTGAATTATTTTTGCATGTCAGTACCATAAAATAATGAGCATACTCATGCTCTGCGTACTCATGCAGTGCGCCTTCTTCTGCTCTGCGTACCCTTACACTTGCAATGTTAATCACCTGCGTACCTCTGGTTAGGGCCGAATTGGCAATCCCCTAGTGTGCCACCGATAGTCAGATGCCCAGATCTGATCATGCGCCTGGGAGATCACACTTCATAGATTCACTTTTGAACTTCACTTTTATATAGATCAAGCTTTTAAATCGATAACCCAATATTTAAGATGTTAAGATATTCAATTTGCAAAACATACCTTGGCCAAGTGATCTCCTTCCCTATTTATAGTCAAATTAGATCCTATACCACGGGCCAAAACCATAGAAATAAGAACAACGGGCTTAATACCACGGGCCAAACATAAGAAACCCCACGTGAGCGCGCTTCTCTGCCTTGAAGTAAGTGAACTGGGGGTACGCACCTCATGAACGGGTCACCTGCGGGTATGAACGCACTTCCTGGTTGGCGTACCTGCGGGTACGCACCTTTTGAACTATTCTCCTGCGTACCTATTAATTTCCAATATTTTGAGAGCCTGATCAGAGCATTGCCACCTGTATGAGTTGCCATTAAGTACAACACATGAATCATGGAGCCATACCAGAAACATAATGCCAACATAGATCTTTCTCATATAATTCCTTCATTAAATCAAATCCCCAATGCCTGAAATTGAATTTCCTATAATAATAACTACCTCCTGCTAAAAGAATCTACAATTTTATTAGAATTTCCACTTATGTGATTCAAAACAAACATTAAACTCTATAATTACTCGATCCTATTAATGTTTTTTTGGTTTAATCTAGGTTGTTGCATAATATACTGGAGGGAAAGATTATTAATGTGTAAAATAAAATCCCTAGACAATAAATAATGACTCTATTTCTTAAGAGATTAAACTATTGTATATAATTCCTTATCATAGGTTGTATACTTTCTTCTGGACTCATTAAAATTATCATTGTAGTAAGCAATGGGTTTATTGTCCTGGTTCTCCAATTTCATCATTGATGGCATCGCTTTTCAATTGGAAAGGCTTGTTAAAATTTGGAAGTGTAAGTACTAGTTTCTCCCTGATATTCTTCTTTAACATTTAGAACCCCTCTTAGATTCAATATTCCACCAAAGTTATTGTTGATTCTTCTTAATTGTTTCTACAGTTGGTGCACTCATTTTGTTGAAATTCCAGATGAATTTCCTGTAAAAGCTTTCCAAACCATGAAAACTCTTGAATCAAAAATATTTCTAGGAGAGGTTCATTCAAAAGTAGCCTTTACCTTTCATGGATCCATATTTAATCCTTCTCTAAAAATGAAAACTCTTAGATATACAAGCTCTGACTTTAAAAAGGAATATTTCTTCAAATTTATAATCAATTTTTATGCTGTAATTTTTCCAACAGATACCTTAAATGTTGTAGATGTTTCTCCTTTAACTAACTATAAAAATAAGATTTCATCATGGTAAACAATTACAAATTTTTTTATGTATTATTTCATTACTCCATTCATCAGTATCATGAATGTACTAGGTGCATTAGACAATCCAAATGGCATAACGATCCATTCATATAGTCCTTCACTAGTTTTAAATGTAGTTTTCTCTCATCTCCCTCTCTTATTCTAATCTGATGGTATCCACTTTTAAAAAAAAAATGAAAACCAATTAGAACCACTTAAACAGTCCAAAAAATCATCAATATGTTGCAAGGGGAAGCAATACCTAATTGCGATATTATTTAGAGCTATGGATTCTGTACACATGCCCCATCCACCATCCTTCTTTGGAATCAACACTATAGGCACTGCACTTTGACTAATATTCACTCGAATCAAACCTTTATCTAACAACCCCTACACTTGTTACTTGACTTTCTGTTAAATTGGCAACTAGGGCAAAACTCCATGTGGGTCTGTTTATTTATGGCAGATGATATTTTTATTGGATCCCTCTCGTCGAGAGGTGTAGGATTGATCCAAAGATCATCCGATTCCGATAAGTATTTATGGAGATATGAATTTATTTTGTTTACGCAATTATTATCAAGCAGACCAGCACTTATGTAGGCTCTAGAAGCCCAAACGTCGTGTCTATTCATCATCTACACATTAGTATAAATAGATGAGGTTTGATGTCATTTTAAGACACAATTCTTGAGTGATCTCCTCCTCTCCACGTCTTGGGTTTTTGTAGAAGGAGTGAGACACCAAGAGAAACACACGCTGGTCTTAAGATGATGCCCTACCAACCCATGATGATGCCATAAATGATAATGCAATCATGAAATCACAAGCAATGGAGATGATACGTGAAGGGTAAGTCGTAGTTACATGAAGGATAGTCGCAGGTAGCTGCAGTAGAAGCTCAACGTTGTAACGTTAGGCACTTACCATGCAGTCCATAGAAACATTGGACACTTACACGCAGTTGATACGCTGGTAATGAACTGCCGTGATGAAGAGGTGTTGTAGTCTATCATGGCAAATGTTGTTCATGACTAGGACGCAGGCAATATATGCACCAAGTGAAGCTGAGCCACAGTAGTGAAGAGGCAACGCAGTTATACATTGGGCAGTCTGATATATGGAACGTTGTCTTATATTTGGAACGCATACATGTAAACGGTCATATACATCAACGCAGTTATACATTGGGCAGTCTGATATATGGAACACAATCTTATACTTGGACCGTTGTCTTATACTTGGAATGCATACATGTAAACGGTCATATACATCAACGCAGTTATACGTTGGGCAGTCTGATATATGGAACACAGTCTTATACTTGGAACGATGTATTATACTTGGAACACATACATGTAAACGGTCATATACATCAACGCAGTTATATGTTGAGCAGTCTGATATATGGAACGCAGTCTTATACTTGGAACGTTGTCTTATACTTGGAACACATACATGTAAACGGTCATATACATCAACGCAGTTATACGTTTGGCAGTCTGATATATGGAACGCAGTCTTATACTTGGAACGTTGTCTTATACTTGGAATGCATACATGTAAACGGTCATATACATTGTAAATGCCACATTCTAGATATGGAATGTAGTCATATATGGCCCCCACAGTTTGGAACACGCAGTCATATTTGAAACCCACTATTTGGAATGCAGTCATAGAACCTGCAGTTATATATGGAAACACAGTCATGTATGTAAACGTAGTTAGCCACAACCAAGGTATGAAGCCACAGAGGTATCGGGTCAAGGCATGACTAAACGCTGTTATAAAGACTCATATACATAGTTAATGAAGACAGTTACACGCTCATGGAGTTTTGGTCTTCTTGCCTCCTCCCAGTCTTAATGTCTTGGCACACCATTGATGAAGCAAATCCAGGAGCCGAAGAAATGATGAAGTAAGGATGCAGCATGATGGGCAAGTTAAGTAAGGAACAACATGATGTATGGGCAATATGATGTAGATCATGGACACCATGATGTATGGGCAGCGTGATCTATGAGATCATGAGCAGCATGATGGTGATAACAGTAAGGTGCAACAAATGGATGAGATGCAACACGATGATAGGTATCAGTTGAAGTAGAATGTCTTCAACTGATCTCATCATTATAGGAGATGATCTATGCTCATATCTAGATAATTCAAATTGTTGACTTCTGTTGTAAATGTACTCTCTCTCTCTTTCTCTGCTGAACTTTGAAGATAAAAGAAGATTTGATCAAAGGGTTTCCCCACTCATTGTGGGGTTTTTCCCTAGCTTGCGCCACATCTTGTGTCCTCTTGTCTTGGCTTGTCTTCTATGTTTTATATTTATGTTTTATCTGCAGTTTATCGTAATGGTGATGTGATTGGTAACTGTGAAAATTTAAATAAATTGCTCTAGCATAGAACATACCTAAATTTAACATGGTATCAGAGCTGAGGTGAAGACAATGCCCAAGCAAGATTGAAATAGCAATCACCGAAGACAGTTGGGACAAGGCAGAAGGATCAATGGGTTCCTCATAATTCACTGAGGGTGAATTCAAAGAAAAGAATGTTATCAGAATGGCGCAGCGGAAGATTTTGATGGTCCATCTTAAGATCACTTCATTGGGAATTTCGGATCTAGGGGTGGAAGGAAAGGCGGATGCCTTGTTGAAATAATTTCGGCTTTTATGTGAAGGAGTGTCCGAATGGCACAGACACATCTCTTGATGAAGATAACAATCATTCCTGGGACATCTTCAATGATCAAAAGAATGACTAGTAATGCAGGTCATCAAGGAAATGGTCGACTCTTCCATGAAAGCAAGGAACCCCAAAATCTCTTTTATGTACCTGTTCGAACCTAATGCCCATCTCGGAAATGGAAGTCAAAGGTTGCAGGGTGGCTCTTATCGATGGAAAGGTACGTGTTTGAAAATAGATCTTTTAAAGATGTTTTTGAGTTCAGGTTGTATCAAGTTGCAGGAAGTCCATTGGGGACCATGTCCATTGACTCAGCTCTAGAGGTCTGCGAGTCAAATGGTGACTAGGATGCCTGAATTCAAAAGGAAGCATGAAGGTACATGTCTGAAATGTACCAAAGGAAAATATTATAAGGGTACCATTCCCCTTATGCAGCAGGTTCACAGGTTTGGAACAACCCGAGGAGTTTGAGAATCATGATCAAGGAATCTCATGTATACAGGTGGAAGAAAGCCCTCTATGGCTTGAAGAAAAACACCTCAGGCATAATATGAGAGGATTGATAGCTGTCTAATGCAGCTGAGATTCACTAGGAGTGAAACTAATCCAAACCATTACTCGAAGGTTGTGGATGATAAACCTCTCGTACCGGCACCTATGTCTGACAGGTGCAAACCGTCTCATTTATAGGAGACAGAGGGAGTTGGATTCTGAATTTGGGAAGATAAGATGCAAGCTTGTGACTGCCTCGAGGATCTTAACTTTCAGAAGTTATATGGTAATGATGTCGGACCGATTTGGGAAATGCCTCTGAGTTTCATAAACTCATTCGCGTTGATGTTCTTGGAGAACCTCTGTCCGGACATCTGTGTTGCAGTTAGCATGGTGAGCTCATATTTGGTTGAGCCTCACTAGATTGGTCCCAAGAATCTTCTAAGATATCTTCAGTGCACAATCTCTCATGAATTGAGATACACTACCGGAAATATGAAACCACATGATTATTTGAATGATGAGTGGGAAGGAAGTATGGAGGATCACTAGAGCACTTCTCAGTGCTATTTGGAATCTGCCTCGATATCCTGGATGAGAAGGAAGCAGAAGTCGGTGACTCTGAACACCACCAAGGAAGAATACATTGCTGATAGCATGGCCTTCTGTGAGGCATTCTGGTTGCTGAAGCTCTTCAGTGAGCTGTTTGTACACATGATGAATACCACTCTGAATCTCTGTGACAACCAGAGATGGGATTCGATTATTGAGGAATCCCGTATTTGACAATTGCTCCAGCAGATAGACATCAATTACTGCCTTATCTGGGATATGGTAAGTCGATGATCAAGGAGGCTCCATCACACTGAGATGATGTATAGGACAGAGCCCTAAGGAAAGATCAAATTTGTGATTTTCCCGAACGACTTGGAGTCGTCGAGAGACCTTTGTAAAAGGGTCCTGCATGCTGCATACATTGAGCTCTAAGATCTTTGGGGGACTTGTAGTTCTATTGGAGCAACATACAACCACAGGGTGACTCACCCTCCCCTGGTGGTGCGCACTGAAACAAGATGATTCGCTCTCTTGTGGGACAAGATGATTCGCTCTCTTGTGTAGCAGGATGATTAGTTCTCCTGTGAGGCCTGGATTGATGTGTTCTCCATGGTGATTGTAGCAGGATTGATGTGTTCTCCTGTGAGGCCTGGATTGATGTGTTCTCCATGGCAGCCTGGATCGATGTGTTCTCCATGGCGATTGTAGCAGGATTGATGTGTTCTCCTGTGAGGACATCATCGATTAAGTTCTCCTGTCGAGGCTTCCTACCCATGCAGTCTGGGTCTCATGGGAAGTACCTCTCATCTGATCAATGAGTAGGTAAATGAAGTTAGGGACCATAGTAATACCGATGGATGCATCGTTGTATCTACCGTACTCCCTACGCTAGGATTTCCTCCATTGATTTGGGATCAATGATACTGGTTTGGGACCAATGGTAGGAGTTGTACATGCTATGATGTTGACTTCGGGTCGGCTGAGACTGGTCTAGGACCAGTGGTACATACTCAGAGACTAACTTCATGTCAGTGCAGTACTGGTCTGGGACCAGCGAGAGTGGTACATACTATGACGCTGACTTCGGGTCGGTTGAGACTGGTCTGGGACCAGTGGTACACACTCTGAGACTGTGATACTGGTCTGGGACCAGTGGTAGGAGTGATACTTACTATGAAGCTGACTTCAGGTCAGTTGAGACTGGTATGGGACTAGTGGTATGTACTCTAAGACTAACTTCAGGTCAGTGGAGAATGATATGACTCACTCTCGATCAATTCTTCTTCTTCATAGTTCAGCGGAGATGAGCAGAGCAGAGCAGAGCCAGCAGAGCAAAGCTAGCTGAGTAGAGCTGAGCAGAGAAGAGCTACCAGAGCCAACAACACTGAGCAGAGCAGAGCCGAGCCAGTAGAGCTGAGCAGAGTAGAGCAAAGCCAACAGATCTGAGTAGAGCCAGCAGAGCTAGGCAGAGTAGTGCTAGGCACTAATGGCAGAGATAGTACAATCGTACATATGGATCAGCAGATGTAGTTCTCCCTAGTTGAGAGGGAGTGTTAAATTGGCAACTAGGGCCAAACTCCATGTGGGTCGGTTTATTTATGGTAGTTGATATTTTTATTAGATCCCTCTCGTCGAGAGGTGTAGGATTGATCCAAAGATCATCCGATTCCGATAAGTATTTATGGAGATATGAATTTATTTTGTTTACATAATTATTATCAAGCCGACCAGCACTTATGTAGGCTCTAGAAGCCCAAACGTCGTGTCTATTCATCATCTACACATTAGTATAAATAGATGAGGTTTGATGTCATTTGAAGACACAATTCTTGAGTGATCTCCTCCTCTCCACGTCTTGGGTTTTTGGAGAAGGAGTGAGACACCAAGAGAAAGACACGCTGGTCTTAAGATGATGCCCTACCAACCCATGATGATGCCATAAATGATAACAAAGTCATGAAATCACAAGCAATGGAGATGATATGTGAAGGGTAAGTCATAGTTACGTGAAGGATATCCGCAGGTAGCCGCAGCAGAAACTCAACGCTGTAACGTTGGCCACTTACCATGCAGTCCATAGAAACGCTGGACACTTACACGCAATTGATACGCTGGTAATGAACCGCGGTGATGAAGAGGTGCTACAGTATATCATGGCAAACGTTGTTCATGACTAGGATGCAAGCAATATATGCACCAAGTGAAGCTGAGCCACAGTAATGAAGAGGCAACGTAGTTATACGTTGGGCAGTCTGATATATGGAACACAGTTTATACTTGGAACGCATACATGTAAACGGTCATATACATCAACGCAGTTATACATTGGGATGTCTGATATATGGAACGCAGTCTTATACTTGGAACGTTGTCTTATACTTGGAATGCATACATGTAAACGATCATATACATCAACGCAGTTATACGTTGGGCAGTCTGATATATGGAACGCGGTCTTATACTTGGAACGCATACATGTAAACAGTCATATACATCAACGCAGTTATACGTTGGGCAGTCTGATATATGGAACACAGTCTTATACTTGGAACGTTGTCTTATACTTGGAACACATACATGTAAATGGTCATATACATCAATGCAGTTATACGTTGGGCAGTCTGACATATGGAACGTTGTCTTATACTTGGAACGTTGTCTTATACTTGGAACGCATACATGTAAACGGTCATATACATCAACGCAGTTATACATTGGGCAGTCTGATATATGGAACGCAGTCTTATACTTGGAATGTTGTCTTATACTTGGAACACATACATGTAAACGATCATAGAGATTGTAAACGCCACATTCTAGATATGGAATGCAGTCATATATGGCCCCCATAGTTTGGAACATGCAGTCATATCTGAAACCCACTGTTTGGAACGCAGTCATAGAACCTGTAGTTATATATGGAAACACAGTCACGTATGTAAATGTAGTTAGCCGTAGCCAAGGTATGAAGCCATAGAGGTATCGGGTCAAGGCATGACTAAACGCTGTTATAAAGACTCATACATAGTTAATGAAGACAGTTACATGCTCATGGAGTTTTGGTCTTCTTGCCTCCTCCTAGTCTTAATGTCTTGGCACACCATTGATGAAGCAAATCCAGGAGCCGAAGAAATGATGAAGTAAAGATGCAGCATGATGGGCAAGTTAAGTAAATAACAACATGATGTATGGGAAGTATGATGTAGATCATGGACAACATGATGTATGGGCAGCGTGATCTATGAGATCATGAGCAGCATGATGGTGCTAACGGTAAGGTGCAACAAATGGATGAGATGTGACACGATGATAGGTATCAGTTGAAGTAGAATGTCTTCAACTGATCTCATCATTATAGGAGATGATCTATGCTCAGATCTAGATAAGTCAAAGTGTTGACTTCTGTTGTAAATGTACTCTCTCTCTCTTTCTCTGCTGAACTTTGAAGATAAAAGAATATTTGATCAAAGGATTTCCCCACACATTGTGGGGTTTTTCCCTGGCTTGCACCACATCTTGTGTCCTCTTGTCTTGGCTTGTCTTCTGCATTTTATATTTACGTTCTATCTGCAGTTTATCGTAATGCTGATGTGATTGCTAACTGTGAAAATTTAAATAAATTGCTCTAGCATAGAACATACCTAAATTTAACACTTTCTCATATCCTTATGTGTCATGCAATAAGTAGCTTTATTAGGAAAACTTTCTCATGGTATTAGATCAATATGATGAATGATACTCCTTATAAGTGGCATTTCACTTGGTAAATCATCCACAACAATGTCATGGTGTCCCTCCAACAATTCTTGAACCTCTAAAGGAATATCAGAAATAGTAGTGGAAGTATGAACTACTATAGGTTTGCAAATAATAGTAAAATTTACTTCATTTATCTTCAGTTGTTGCAAAAACTCTTTTCCACTCAACAAAAAATCATTTGGATCAATGGATTTAGAAGTCCCTTCTTCTTGTAATGGAATCAAAGTATTATTAAAACCATCCTTTGGGAACTAATAGGTGTTTTTCTTGTCATCATGTACAAATCCTATATCAAGTTGCCACCGTCTTCCAAGAAATATATGACATAGGTCAATTGGAATTACATCACACAAGATCTTATCCTTGTATCTTCCGATTTGAAGCTCTATCTCACACTTATAGTTCACTAAAATTTGATGCCCTTTCTACATCCAAGACACCTTATGGGGTGTTGGATTCTTTTGCTTCCTCAACTTCAGTATTTTCCACAAATTATGTAGAGACCTGGTGGTTAGTATTGCCACTATCAATCACCATCTTAGCACATTTCCCTCCAATTTAATCAATGCATTTTTCATCATCAAGGTTTGTCCTATCTCTCACACATATTTAGATTCATGCCCCTCTTCTTTCACTTCCTCTACCAAAGTGGTGATAACGTTCCTTTGGTTTGTTTCCCTATTCTTTTGAAAATCATATGCCATGTGTTCAATCTTTCCACACCTATAGCAATGAAACTCTACTCTACCTCTTCGTCATCCTTTGGAAAAGGATATTTGGCCTCTAGATTCCCCCTCTTATTTTCGTTGTGGACTTTAGTTGTTAACTTCATCTCTTGGTGTAGTAGATATCCCTCTATTTTTTTTCTTCCCTCTTCCTCTAGCAACACTCCTACCTTTGCCAACTCACTTCCTTGCAAGTTTCTCTTTCGCCTTCAAAGCTAACTGACATGCCTCCACTACTGTATTGAGTGAAACTACACTAATATCATCATTTATGTCAATTCTAAGCCCCTTTATGTACCTTGTCATCTTTTCTATAGAATCATCTACATATCCTACCCAAATGTTCACCTTGTAAAATTATTTTGTGTACTCTTTGACAATCATAGCTCTCTGCCAAAGGTTTTGCATGCTCCTGAACAAGGTCAGTTGAAAATATTTCATAAACTTTTTATCTATAAGTTTTTCCACCATCCCGTCCAAAAATTTAATCTTCTACTTGTTATTTCTCCTTCTTTCCACATGTACACCATCCCACTTGAGAGTTGAATGTCCCTTTATCTTAGTTACAAAAAAATTGACCTTTTTCTCCTTATCTATCTCTTCATAGTTAAATAATTTTTCCATCTGTATGATCCAATCGATAAGCTCTTTTAGATTCATGATTTCTGTGTAGGAAGACAAATCTGGTGTGGGTTTCATAACAAATTCCTCCTCTTCTATAGATTCTTCCTCTTCTAGACACACATCTCTTGCAGTTGGTTCTCTTTATAAACTAGTTTCCATCACATCCAATTTTTCCTCCAATCATTGTATCACCTGTAGTTTTTCTCTGTTTGAAATCGGTCTTTGTGTTTCCCCTCTTACGCCTTAACCAGTGCCCCTATCAACACTAGGTAGCATGATTCTTTTGTTCCTAAATAAGATGCAAGGTATTCTCTGATGCCACTTGATGTAAATCTAAATTATATTCTCTCTAATAGACTCTTTGGAGTCAGTGCCCAAATCACAAGAGAAATTCTTATCGAGGCTCCTTCAACCCTTCGGAATTTAAATCACCTCTAAATATTGCATCAGAAAAATTATTTAATAATGGGAGGAGTCAAAAGGGTATGAAATACACACATAACAATCCTTGACCCTATGTCTTTGTTCTATTATATATTATGCCCGTGACCTTGGATTCTCGACAATTCAATTAAATTCCAATTTCAAAATAGTTACAGGCTCATGTCCTCCCAATTATGGCCCACTTCCACCTATCAACTACTCCCAAGAGCTCCTCACTATTGTTATCCCTTAGAATTTTATCGAAAAGTTATTAGAAGAAAGAAAATGATCGAGGTAACCACAAACCAACTTTTAGGCTTAGGCTCTAGCCAACCTAAGTCCAAAGAGGGCTATCTCTATATGATTTAGCTTTGTTTGCTGGGATATTAGGCTAGTTCTTATGGTTCAAGGGGTTTTTGATTTGTATTGAAGATTGGGTGGTGGGATTCTTTAAATAGATGGATAGAATGATGTCTCTAGACCATTGGGCATATGGAGTCAAAAAGAAGGGAAACATAACTAGATCAACTGACTAAAGGGAATGTTCAAAGGGCAAGATAGTAGAGTAGAGTGCAGGTCTTTAGGCCATAGGGATGGAAAAGGTTTTAACCAAGGTGAGAGAGCAATTAAAAATTTTCAGACTGGAATTGAAATGAGAAACATAGGGAAATCAAAAACGAAGGGTAATTAAGAATCCTTTGCTATAGATTAAAAGAAACAACCTAAACTAAGGAGCAATTAAAAATTCCTTAACTTAGATTATCTGTAGAAAACATAGATTTTCTTAATTGTTATAAGAAAGTGTAATTAAACAAATTCTAATAAAATATTCCAATTATGGCATTCAAATTTAGATCAAAAGTATGAAAAATTAAAGAGATAACAACAATGTGAGAAAATACTTGTCTACACTTCGCTCTGCACATGAATCATTTGAAATATCTAGTCTTTATTCATCAATCCAGCTTGCTCACTCAGTCAATTCTCCAATACATTTTACAGTCTTTTGATCAAGAAGTCTATAGAAATGTCTATGAAGCCACCCTACGTACTTCAATTTGTGAAGTATTTATAGTAGGGTGTTATTACAAATATCTCAAACTGACTCGAGATTTAATCTAGGAAATAGAAATATCTTCTCGCTGGAAGATAGAGGCAGCTATTGAACTGCTTTCATGTTGTCTGTTTTATTGTGGTATTAATGGTTTTTATGGTTTGTTTTTAACTCTTTATTCTCTTTTCATTTGAATCATTTACATTGGAGGCTTTGTTACTTCTGTCTTTCATCTGATACTCTATGTCACTAATACTCTTTCACTCTGATGACCTATCTTTATCCTTTACTGTGTTTCTTCCTTTTACTACACAATTTACCTTTTACTATGTTTTTCAATAGTAAATTCTTATGTTTTTTATGTGTCTCAGCACCGGAAGTGGATATCAATTAAGTCTCAGTGTGTTTTTCTTGTTTGTCTTCTCACTGCATCTATGGTCTAGTTACTTTGTTTTAACTGTCTATGCTATGTATAGTTGTCTTTCTTCTCAGCTCTGTGTATGCCTATATTCATGTTCTGTTCAGGTACATTGGTCTTCTTCTTCTATATATAGGATCTTAATAGGTTTCTTGGTCAAGTCTTAGAGTAAACAGGTTTTGTGACTAGTGTCAGAAATGTTTATCCAAGCTCTGGCTTCATATGATAACCTGAAAATTCAATAATAATTTAAGAAAGCTTCGGTCTGTATGGAAGGGTGCTTGATGGTTTCATTTACACTAGGATGCCTGGGAAATGTCTTGGGGCAGTGTTTTAGACATAAATAGAGGTGAAATCGCATCGCAGATGTTCATGGGTGGCGATGAGGGTTTTATGGGTTTACACTGTAAAACTAGCGAAAGGTGAGAAAACATGGGTTTTCAGGGTTTAAAAATTTAACGGGTAAATTTTCAAAAATGGTGTAGAAATTCATATTTCAAAGGATAAGTGGTTTATAGGAATGGCGAGGAGGTTGTTTTGAAGGTTTTTGCACCACATTTAGGTGTGGATGGTTTTGAGGAGGGGTCACCTGATCTACCTCAGGGCTCAACACATAGGCATCGGGGGTCAGGGGAAAACCGCCTTATTGGGCTAGTAAAGGCAGTGCATCAGGCGTGGCCAATATAGCTTTGGGCCATTCGATCTATGCGATTACGATCTGACAGTGGTTGGGCGAGGAAACTGTGCGGTGGGGAATGAACGGGAGTTGAGGGGGGCCAAGGGTTTAATCAAGGCGGTTTGGGATTAGTTTAGGGATTCATTGTAGGTTTAAGGTGATCGGGTCAGGCTTAATGATGGATTAGGGAGTTGGGTGAGTTTTAATTGCGATATTAACTTATTTTTACTGGGATTAGCTATAGTAAGTAGAATTGTATCGAGATAGGGGTGTTTTCTATAGTTTTTATTTAAAACTAAGGAGTGGAGTATTTTAAATAAGGATTAAATTTAATACGGGAAAACGGTTATATTGGGGTTATAAAATAATGTTAGTAATTAATATGAAATGAGATGTCAAAGTGAGGTTTTCCAAAGTCATAAGGGTAAAAGGCATGTGATTGCTCATTTAGCTTCATACTTAGGAAAAAGGCTTCTTGTGGGTTCTTTAAGTGGAAAGGGATTTACATGGGGGGGTTTATTATTTTTCCTAGGTAAAAAGGTGTTTAACCTTAGGAAAAGGGGAATTCTTAGGGTGATGAGGGGAAAATGGATTTTATGGAGGGGGGATGATTTTGTGAAGGGGATTCTAGTACTTGAGTCCCCAAGTAATAAAGCCAAGGGTTTGGTCCTTCCAAAAGTCAGAGAAATGTTGTGAGCCTCTTTGACTTTTAGGGTTAAAAGTACTTAGAATATACTTGTAGATAGGAAATTAGTAAGTAAAGGGGAAAAATGAATGAGGGGAAGTTAATCACATGAACTTGTAAACCTTTTTCTTTGCCTTCATAGTTGACCATGCATGTTGAAAGATGTATCTAAGCATGATGCACATTCTTTGATCCAATTAACTTTTTAGTTCAACAACCTTTCTTCTAATTACCCATTTCTTACCTCTAACATATTTTCTTCATTTCTTAGGGTGCATTTAGGATAAAAAACCCTTATTCATCTATTTTTATTTTGGAAAGTAGTCTATCTAATTCTAACCTTATATCATCCAAGGGCTCAGATTAGGCTTATGAGCTCCTTTTATTTTCTCTACCTAACTATGATCTGCCAAGGTTAAATTGTTTGGTCAAATTTTATTCTCTAATCTATAAACATAAAATTCAAAGCATGGAATAACCAAGATCAAATTGTTTGATTACCATGGATTGTGGCATGAATAAAAAGTTGCACACAATCATTATTATGCATAAAAATAAATAGTAGTGGCATTTTGACTTGCACACTTTCATGGTGTTTTTGTTTTTTGGGTTCATATATTTTCATTTTTTTTTACCTTCTCTTATTCCTTTTGTCCTTTGATTTATCTTTTAGGACATACCCTCTTTACACTTTTTAATTTTTATAATATGGAAAACATTTGCAGAAAGAAAAGGTATGAACAATATTACAAGGCTTAACCTTAGACATTCAAAACTATGACTCCTATTGGTATAGGAACCTAATAGTGGCTCCACTTGGGGATGGAATTTCCTTGTGAAATGTCAAGAACTTTGGATATTAGTAGCCTTCGAATTGTTGTTGATGTTTCCTTGCAAAGTGTCCTTCTATGAATTTGCATTATTCATACTTATGATAGTGAATATTTTGAAGCTTAGGGCCTTCTCTTCGGGCTTCAACTTCAAATATCATTATCCAATCCAAACTAGACTTTTGAAAATAGAATATGTTGGGTCCCTATAATACTAGTGATTACCCCATTACTATTGTAGTTATAACCCTTATTTATATTGATGTACCCATGTAGTGCCCATATTGTTACTATTGTGCCACATAGAAGCCCACTATTGTTATTGTTGTGCCCTACAATATTATTGTTATGTAGGCTTTGATTGTATTGGGACCACTTAGACTCCTATATATAGAAAGGAGGTATTTTCATTTGTATCATCCAAGAATTGTTCATTTATGTAATGTAAAGGAGGTTTCCCCCTCGAAGAGGCTGAATTCTAAGGCGTGGATCTCTCTTTTCTATCTTTTTGTGAGCTGGTTTCATAACATTTGGTATCAGAGCTTTGGATTCTAGGGTTTCGCTGCTCCAAACAGGTCATCGTGGCATTTTCGCTATAACTGTTTTTATGTGACGTTTCAGAAGTCGCAAAAAAAACCCATTTGAGAAGAAATCGCGTTGAACCTTGGGTCTGACTTTCAGATCGTTTCGCGCGATATTTTTGGAGATATGATCTCAGGACGTTGGTCTTTTTGCAGACTCCTGAATTACACTCAAAACAGGTGACCTGGGGAAAATCGTCATAACCTTCTTTCTGAGCATCGGATTGAAATTTCGTAAGAAGTTACAGAAAGAGGACGAAATCTAGTTTTATTTTATATATTTTTCAGAGTCAAGGGTTGAAACAGTGACACGTGGAACTTCATACAAGTTCACTCTACTGAACCAGTCTATAATCAGGTCACTGCGGGAGATTGTGCATAACTCTTTCTTGGAGAATCCAATTTGGTTCAGACTAGTGGCATTGGAAAGAGGACACAGAAAGCTACTACAGATCACAATTTCAGAACTGGATGATTCAAAATTATAGAGGTACATCAGATTCAATATTAGGCTTCTACAAAGTAAAAAAAGGTGTGTAGTTTTTATTTTTTATTTTTGCATAAGCTTGGTTTGAAGGAATTCAAAGGGCCTAATAAAGCATTATTATCGGTAACTAATGCCCCGAGGAAAGAAAATGCAAATGCCTAGTAAGGAACCTGAAAGCTCTAGCATGACTCATGAAGAAGAGGAAGAAATGCTACATGATATATCAAAATTACAAGAACAAGTGCAACAAATGTCACGCTCACAAAAGCTAACAGATGCTAAGATAAATGGCATGGAAGCTAAGATGGACGATTTGAAGACAGATTTGAAGAAAGATTTGAAGAAATACATGGCAAGTTTGAAGACAGATTTGAAGACAGACATGGCAGATTTGAAGACAGATTTGACAAATTTTCTACAAGAGATACTTACTAATGGTGAAAAGGTTGTAAATGAAACTCATGATGTGAAAAAAAGTAATGTTAATCATGATTCCATAGATTCTAATGTTGGATCGAAGACCCACCATATTCCAAAAATCGATATGAGGAAGTTTGATGGGAAGGATCCTGCCACATGGATATTACAGATGGAGCAGTTCTTTGATCTCAATAATGTGCAAAACACACAAAAGGTACGTATGGAAACTTTATATTTGGAACCAAATCAATTTGTATGGTATCAATGGCTTTGCTCTCGTAAACAATTTATCACTTGGGCAATTTTTACGGAAGAAGTGATAGCACATTATGAGGATACAAAAAGCAACACTTTTTTTAGCCAATTGATAAGTCTCAAACAAAAGGGTTCAATAATGGAGCACATTGAGGAGTTCCAAAAATTTAACATAAGGGTAAAAGATATTCCAGAGCAGCATAGGATTGATGTGTTCATAGGGTCTTTAAAGGATAATATCCAACATGATGTTCGCCTTTGGGAACCTGATTCATTAGAGAAGGCATTCAGGTTAGCAAGAAAAATGGAAATCAAAATTATGGCAACTAGGAAGCATACCATTCACAACTATAAAGATGGAAGTGTTGTTGCCCATAGTCTTCCACAACCTACAAGGTTGACACCACAACAATTGGAAGAAAAAAGAGCAAAAGGGGTTTGTTACAATTGTGATAGCAAATACACAAAGGGTCATAAGTGTGGTGAGAAGAAATTATTCTACATAGATTGTGAAGAGGAAGAAGAAAAGGAGCAAGAAAGGTCAAAAGAAGAAGATATACTCCAGGAACAAAGCCTAGATGAAGAACAAATAAATCCAACCATATCTTGTAATGCATTGGCGGGAATTACCACTCCTCAAACCATCAAGATAGAAGGACAAATCAAGAAGAAAAAGGTGATAGTGTTGATTGATTCACGAAGCACCCACAATTTTATTCATTGTAGGGTAGCAAAAGAATTGAATTGCTTCCTATATCCAGCACCAGAGTGTCAAGTGATGATTGCAAATGGAGGAACAATAAATTGCTCTGGAAAGTGCCATAATATCAAGCTATCCATGGGAGAATATGTATTGACTAGCCCAATGCTTTCCATTCCAATGGGAGGTGTTGATGTTGTACTAGGAGTCCAATGGCTACAATCCTTGGGTACAATAGCTTTCAATTTTCAAGAACTTTTCATGAAATTTTCTTTGGAAGGAAAGGAAGTTGAATTAAGGGGTATTGCAGGGAAACCAGGAAAGATAATCAGCTCTAATGGTATGACAAAGCTTCTAAAAAAGGAGCAAAGGGGTGTAATTGCACAATTATGTTCGCTAGATGTTTCCACATTAGAATCATCTATTTCTCCAGATCTCCAAAAAGTCCTGGAAAATCATTCCAAGGTATTTGAGACTCCCAAAGGTCTCCCACCTATGCGTGATCATGATCATGCTATTCATATGATTCCAGGAAGTGTTCCTCCAAACATCAGGCCGTACATATATCCCTATGTCCAAAAAAGTGAAATTGAACGTATGGTTGCAGAAATGCTAGAGGCTGGTATAATTCAACCGAATCAAAGTTCTTTCTCTGCTCCAGTAGTATTGGTGCACAAGAAGGATGGATCATGGCGCATGTGTCCAGATTATAGGGAGCTCAACAAGCTCACTATTAAAGATAAGTTCCCCATTCCTGTCATTGATGAATTACTGGATGAATTGCATGGATCAATTTACTTCACCAAGTTGGATTTTCGTTCAGGATATCATCAAATCAGAATGAAGATTGAAGACATTCCGAAAACGGCATTTAGAACTCATGAGGGTCATTATGAATTTTTTGTCATGCCTTTTGGCCTTACCAATGCACCTTCAACATTTCAAGGTTTGATGAATTCAATTTTCAAACCATTCCTTAGAAAATTTGTGTTAGTATTTTTTGATGATATACTTATCTACAGCAAGTCTTGGAAGGATCATGTTGAACATGTCGACAGGGTGCTACAACTATTGGAAGAGAAACAATTATATGCCAAAATATCCAAATGTTTCTTTGGAGTCCAGGAGGTGGAATATTTGGGTCATATTGTATCTCATGAAGGAGTTAAGGTAGACCCTACAAAAATTAAAGCCATTAAGGAATGGAAAATCCCCACATCCATAAAGCATTTGCGCGGATTTCTTGGGTTGACAGGGTATTATCGCAAGTTTGTTAAGAATTATGGGAGAATAGAAGCACCTCTAACGACATTATTGAAGAAAGATGCATTTTCATGGACTCCGGAAGCAACAAAGGCCTTTGAACATCTTAAAGAGGCAATGTGCCAAGCACCGGTCTTAGCTACACCGGACTTCACAAAAACCTTTACTATGGAATGTGATGCTTCAGGAAATGGAATTGGTGCTGTTCTAATGCAAGATGAAAGACCCATTGCTTTTGAAAGTCGTCCAATCAAGGGAAAGTTTCTAAGCAAAGCTATTTATGAGAAGGAAATGTTGGCAATACTCCATGCACTTAAGAAATGGTGACCCTACCTAATGGGAAGACACTTCAAGGTAAAAACAGATCATGATAGCCTTAAATACTTTTTAGAACAAATATTATCCTCTGAAGAGCAACAAAAGTGGGTCACAAAGATGTTGGGTTATGACTTTGAAATCATCTACAAAAAATGGAAGAAAAATGTGGTGGCAGATGCACTCTAAGGGAAGGATGAGGATGTGGAAGCATTGTTGTGCGCTATTTCTATCATCCAACCAGATTGGATAAATGAAGCAAGGGAGGAATGGAAGAATGACGAAGAAGTGTGGGAACTTATTCGAAAGCTACAACAAGATTCCAGTACGTCTGATACATTTAGCTGGAAAAATGATTCGTTATGGTACACAGATCGCTTATACCTCTGTAAGAATTCCCAGCTAAAACAAAATATTCTTATGGAATTGCACACTTCTCCCTTAGGAGGGCACTCAGGATTTTTAAAAACTTACCACAGGGTTAAGAAGGAATTTTTTTGGGATGGCCTTAAATTAGATATTCAAAAGTTTGTGGCAGAATGTTTGGTTTGCCAATAAAATAAAGTTGAAACAATTAAGACACCGGGTCTATTACAACCTTTACCCATTCCGAGCCAACGTTGGGAGGAGGTATCAATGGATTTTATCATAGGTTTACCCAAGTCTGAGGGAAAGAGTGTCATCATGGTGGTAGTTGACAGACTTACCAAGTATGCACACTTTTGTGCATTATCACATCCATTTAAAGCCAGTACAGTTTCTACTGCATTTATGGAAACAATTCAAAAGCTACATGGAAACCCAAAGATTATTGTAAGTGACAGAGATCCCATTTTCACTGGAAATTTTTGGACAGAATTATTTTCTTGTCTTGGTACTCAGTTAGCTCATAGCTCATCTTATCATCCTCAATCTGATGGGCAAACTGAGATACTAAACAAATGTTTGGAAGGATATCTTCGTTGCTTTGTATCTGATAAACAGACACAATGGGTCAAATGGTTGCCTCTGGCTGAATGGTGGTATTACACTTCCTTTCATACACCAACAAAAATGACCCCATTTATGGCACTTTATGGGTATCAACCACCATCCATCACATCATATTTAAGAGAAAATTCTAAGGTTCAGGCAGTGGAACACCACATCGAACATCAACAACAAGTCCTCCAACTCTTAAAGGATAACCTTGTCTTGGCACAGAATAGAATGAAACAACAGGCAGATCAGCATCGCAGTGAAATAAGTTTTGATGTAGGTGATTGGGTATTCCTACGGCTACAACCATATAAGCAAATGTCCCTCAAGCAAGCTAAGAAGGATAATAAATTATCACCAAAGTATTATGGTCCGTACAAGGTGTTGCAAAAGATTGGTACTATGGCATACAAATTGGAGCTTCCTGCAGCTTCTCGATTGCACCCAGTTTTCCATGTTTCATGCTTAAAGAAGGTTATAGGTGACAAGCTCCCAGCTCAAACAATATTGCCAGAACTTGACGAAGAAGGAAAAATTATATTGGAACCAGAAGCAGTTATAGAAACAAGAACTCGACAGCTACGAAATCGATCAATTTCAGAGTAGCTTATCAAGTGGAAGAACTTATCCGCTGAAGATTCCACATGGGAGGATGAGAATTTTATGCAGAAGTATCCTGAACTACTCAAGCGTTGAGGACAACACTTTTTTGAAGGAGAGGGGCATGTTGGGTCCCTATAATACTAGTGATTACCCCATTACTATTGTAGCTATACCCCTTATTTATATTGATGTACCCATGTAGTGCCCATATTGTTACTATTGTGCCACATAGAAGCCCACTATTGTTATTGTTGTGCCCTACAATATTATTGTTATGTAGGCTTTGATTGTATTGGAACCACTTAGACTCCTATATATAGAAAGGAGGTATTTTCATTTGTATCATCCAAGAATTGTTCATTTATGTAATGTAAAGGAGGTTGCCCCCTCGAAGAGGTTGAATTCTAAGGCGTGGATCTCTCTTTTCTATCTTTTTGTGAGCTGGTTTCATAACAGAATATATACAAATGAAAATAGTAATTAGGTTCAAAGTAATGTTTCAGCATTTGGCTATTCACTGGCCCACCTTCTACATCTGTACCATCAATTTCTCTCAAGAAGAAAGAATTACTTCTTTTGTAGGCATAAATGACATAGGGACCTTTCCATAGGAAATCAAATTTCCCATCTTTTCCTTTATCTTCCCTCCTTGAGTCCCACTTTAGCACTTTGTCACCAATGTAGAAATATTCAGCCTTGGTTCTCTTGTCAAAAATCTTATTTATCTTTTCTTGTACAACTTGAGACTTGACATAGACCTCTTCTCTTGTTTGTTGTAGATGAATGGTTTGGTTGATTCTTCTTTGGATACTATTTGGTTCAACCTGTATTTCTTGAAGTTACTTGATTACTGGCACTCCCAAAGAGGATGGAAAGACAACTTCCATTCCATAAACTAGTTGATAGGGAGAAGTACCAATTGATTTCTTAGTAGTCAATCTGTCTGCCCATAAGGCCTTGACTAGATTTTTATTCCATGTTTTCTTATTGTCCTCTAGTAACTTCTGGATGATATTTACTAGGATTTTGTTTGAGGATTCTGCTAATCCATTACCTTGTGGGTAATATGATATGGAATGGCGAAGGTTGATATGGTATTTATTGCAGAAATCTACCATTCTTTTGGATTTAAAGGCTGCTGCATTATCCGTTATGAGCTTCATTGGGCATCCAAATCTTTATAGAATATTGGTTTCAAGGAAGCTTATGATAATAATAATTGTGGCTTGCCTTGAAGCTATGGCCTCTATCCATTTTGTAAAGTAGTCTATGGCAGTAAGGATCCATTTGTGTTGGGCAGAGGAGGGTGGGTGAATTTCACCAATGAGTTCTAGACCCCATTGTTTTAAAGGTATTTCAACAGAGATTGGCTTGAGGGCTAACGGTAAGAGCTTTTTCTTCCCTTAAAAAATTTGACATTTGTGACAGGGAGTCACATATCTCTTGACATCAGTAAACAAGGTAGGCCAATAGAAACCAGCTCTAAGGATTTTATCTGGAGTAGTCTTCCAGTAAAGGTGTCCCACATAGTCACCTGCATGAAACTCTTGTAAAACTTTGTTAGCTTCTTCTTTTAATAAGAAATTGAGAAGAATACCTTCATGGTATCTCCAAAATAAGACATTGTCTAATATACAAAATCTTAAGGATTTCATATTTAAAAACCAACTTTTAGTCCTAGTTAATTTAGGAGGAGCTTGTAAATTAAGTAAAACATAACAAATATCAGCGTACCATGGTGATTCAAGAAAGGCCTGACTAATTAGTGGAGTGGCCATATCCTCTTCATTATCTATTGCTGCAATAAAGTTAATATCCAAGGTCTGACAATTCGATTCAGTCATGAGGTTGGCTAAACCTTGGCCCTTGATTAACTTTGTTGGTTTAATTTCTATGTCATACTCTAAGATAGTAGCAATCCATTTCCCCTCTTTCCATTAGGACCATCCTGAGTTAGGATGTCTTTTACTACTGAATTAGGAACGTAGGCTACTATGTGAGGATATAAGATGTATACCCTACAATCTTTAATGGATTTGACCAAAGCCAAGGCCTATTTTTCCATTATATTGTATTTTAAAGGGGCATCTCTCAAGGATTTTCTAAAGAAAGTAATGGGTTGTTCATAGCCCTGGTCATTTTTTTGTAATAGGAGAGTAGCTATTGTTTGATCTGAAGTAAAGGAAAATAAAATGAAATCTCTATCATACTTGGGACTTATTAGTACAAGTGTTTTAGTTAAGGATAGTTTAATGTCTTCAAAGGATTTCTTAGCCTCAATAGTGCATTTTATTGTGGAGTCTTTTTTCAACATATTGTTAAGTGATCTAATTAATTCTCCTAGGTTAGATATAAATATTCTAAGAAAATTTATTTTTCCTAGGAAAGCTTATAATTTTCCAATGTTCCTGGGGTGTATTATTTGTAAGATGGCTTCTATTCTCACTGGGTCTATTCTTATACCATCTTTCGAGATTATGTGACCTAATAACTTTCCTTCCTCTAAGCCAAACAAGGACTTTTTGGGGTTCAAGGAGATTCCAAACTTCGTACCTTTAATAAAGACTCGCCTTAAATGATCTAAATTTTGATCGTCTAACTCTGAAAAAAATTAATGTCATCTAGATATATCACAAGGAAATCATGAATTTCTTTAGCAAAGGTTATTTCCATAGCCCTCTAGAAAGTAGCCCCTGCATTCATTAGCCCAAAAGGAATTTTCACATACATAAAAGTGCCCCAAGGAGTAGTAAAGGCAATTTTGGGTTGGTCATCAGGATGAACTAAGATTTGATTATAACCAAAAAACCCATCCAACAATGAGATCCTGGTTGATCAAAATACTCTCTGTAAAATGTGAGCCATTTTGGGGAGAGGGTAATTGTCTTTTAGTGATACTGTATTGAGGTTTCTGAGATCCACACATAGTCTAATCTCACCAGTTTTATTTCTAGTTGGCACTAAGTTTGAGATCCAATCAAAGAATCTAATTGGTGCAATTATTTTAGCATCATACATCCTCTGAATTTCCTTTTCTATACTAGGTAATAAGACAGGACTGATCCTTCTTAGTTTTTGTTTGAAAGGCTTTTGATTTTCTTTTATAGGAATAGTGTGTTGGATGATGTTGGTGTCATAGGATTTAAGGTCCTCGTAACTCCAAGAAAAAATATCCCTAAATTATTTCAATAAGTCAATTTATTTCACTTCTTCAGTTGGAGGTAATTATTTTGAAAGTTTGATCATTTTTGGATTTTCATCAGTGCCTATGTTGCATTCCTCAATGTCAAATCTTAATGGTTCCATTTTAGGTCTCCTAGGAACATCATTTGAATCAAATAAATCTTCCAGAGGGGTTAATCCCTTTGGTAAGAAGTTATCCGTAAGATTAATTATTTCAGTTTCTTTGTTGATCATTTCATCAATTTCCATTAGCTCTAAGTTATCTACATCTAATTTTGTGAATTTAGTTGTGTTAAGTCTATCTGTTTTATCATCGTCTATCTCATTTATTTATATCTTATCCTTAGTGTCAAGTTCAATGGATGTATCAATACCTATGTTATTATTTACAAATTCTTCTTCTGAAAGTAAAAAGTTATTGATCTGTTTATCATTAGTAAATATTTGCCAATTCCTCAAATTATCTGGAATTGCAGGTTTGTGCCTAACTTCAGCAGTGTACTAATGGTTATGTGGGAAGGGTAATTTACAAGTGTTGGAAAACTTGCTAAACTATGGGCTTGCATGTTACGTTTCCTAGGGATGACTGCGAGCTTTGTTTCTAAGAAAGTGTTAAGTATTTATACAATAATGTCTCTATGGCAACTTAATCTAGGGTATTTAGTCATATATATAGCATCAATTTGTTTCACAATAAATTCATAGTCTCCCATAATAGAAACTCTTTTAGCTCCTAGATTCATAACTAACTGAAGACCTAAAATTAATGCTTCATATTCAGCTATATTGTTTATACATCTAAAATTTAATCTATGTGCATGGCCTTCTAAATAATTATTCTCTAAACTATATATCCGCACTCCTACTCCTACTCCTAACTTATTTACTGATCCATCAAACTATAAATGCCATAATATCTCATGATCATAATTTTCACAATCTGGTGGAATAAAATTTTCATCATTCACAACAATTAGACCTTCTATTTCATTGAATAACTCTGTAATCTGATTAGTCTCATCTAGTATAGAAACTGCAATTTCTTTTGGTTTTGTATCGTGTTGTCTAAAAGTGTTTCTTGTGTTTGATCAACATTATACAAAATAAGAGAGTCAATATTTGAGTGCATGGAGTAGATGGGAAAGTTTTGAGGTCGATCTTGGCTACTTACCATATATTTCATTAAGGTTTATCAATATAGTTTCTTAGATTGTCCAAAAACAGAAATTGTTTCATTTAAGACATATTTAATTGAAGAGATCCCTGAAGTTTGGATCCCCATGATATTGATAACAACATTCCATACTTTGGTGGGATTTTAGCGACTACAATTTCCATAAGAATTCTTTTGGGAGGATATTGGACTAAAGTAACACATAGGTCTATGATTAACCCTAGACACTTCACTTGAGAAGAGTAAAAAGAGAATAAGTCTTTGTAGGGTCTTATTATGTCTAGGTTCAAATTTTCCATTATTGATTTGGGCATTAAATTGTGAGAGGCTCCAGAATCCAACATTGAATTGTGTAGAATTTTGTCATGGATGATAAGGCTTATATAAAAAGGTGGAATTACTCATAATGGTTTTCCATTAACATCAGGACGAAATATAAGTTTTGGTTTGTAATCAAACAAGTTAACTGAATCTTCATTTTCAGAAATGTTTAAGGTCTAGCTTATCTTAGATTTGTGAGGTTCATCCTTGATTAGTTCTGTTAAAGGGACTGGAATCTTTATCTTTGCTATCTCTGCTCCCAAATTGAAAGGCAAAGAATCTTTTTCTGATTGAAGGTTTTGAGTTTTAGCAGCAGGGATTTGAGTATGATTGTTTTCTTTTTCTTTACGGGGGATCTCTTTATGTGGATTTTCAAGTGGAATTGAAGTGGATGGTTGATTGGCAGAAGGTTGGTAAGAGGTTATATCTACAATTATGGGGCCATACGGATTTGGGTTCGGCCTAGGGAGAATTTGGAGGATCTTTGATACATGGGCTTCTTTTATCTTTTTGGGTTGATTTTGTGTTGTTTTCTTTGTTTGGTCAGGGAAATCTACATTCCTTTTGCTTCTTACATTATATTTCTTGTGAACTTCGAAGATATCAAATTCATATCATCGTTTATAATCAAATGATTCACCAGACTATACCTGTAATTGCTGCAGCATATACAGTTCCTGCTCATCTTGGGTTAGAAAAACAGTGTCTTCATCATTTACTCCCATTAGGTTAATTTGTGTATCATGCTCTGGATTTTCTGGATTGGATGTTTCTACATAATTTTCTTGAAAAGGAGGCCTTATGTTCTGATCTAGTCCATTTTTCCCTATGTTTTAGTTATTTCTGAAATTTGGGTTTCTAATTAGAGGTGCTTGTTGGTTATCCCATTGGGGTTTCCATTCCATGTTACCTATTCTTTCCATTAGTCTTTCCATGTTTTTAGCCAATTTATCTATTTTAAGATCAGATGGTGAAGTTTCTTCCTTAGTAGTTCTCTTTTCATTTCTAACTCTAGCCCTTTTAGCTAACAAATTTGCTTCTACACTAACAGCTACACTTTGCATTTCTTCTAAAGTAGGTGGGTTTCTTTCCCTAAGTTGGTATGGCACATCAGTATCAAAACCATCAGGGAACTTTATTAACGCTAAGTCAAGTGGGGGTCTAAGGTTAACTAGGATTTCATTATATATATTATTGAATCTAGTGTAGTAATCTTGAATTGTTTCATTAGGTCCTCTCTTAATATTCTCATATTCTGAAAGGACTTGTGAGGGATTGTGTTTCCTTTCCCACCTATCAATAAAAAACCTTTGGAAGTTTGCTAGGTCTGCTATATGGTTGGAAGGGAAGGCTTTAAACCACTTCTTGATATCACCAGTCAAAGATTGGGCAAAGAGTCTCATCTGGAAATTAGCTTCGTCTAACTCGTGTAGTTCAAAGAAGTCAGACATCCTATTTACATGGTGTTGGGCAGTGTACTAGCCAATAGCATCAAACTAGGGAATATTAATCTGATAATCTACAGCCATAGCATGAAGTTGGGCAGGTAAAACAAGAGGAGGATATCTGTTTTCCATTGCTATTATTTTCGATAGGATAAGTTGTGGGGTTGATATAATTGGGATTAATGCAGTAGTGGATGAAGAACCTTGACTAGTATGTGGTGAATGAGTAATGATAGGCTGGCGAGGGATTCAGTTGGTATTGAAGTCAAATGGAATAATGGTGAACTTAAAGTAGTGGAGATCTGTTCAGAAAACTCAGGGGTAGTAGTGGTATTAATGGATGATTCTGGAGATTTCAGAATATACTCATCAATGGATTTGTTGGACTTCAAGGTCTGCAATGAAATCAAGATCTAGAATAGTTTCATATATTTCACTTTCAAACTTTGTTTTAAATAATGAAAGACCAAATTGCTCATTAAAGGGAAGATCTTCTAAAAATAACCACTCATCAGGACATGAATTATCTTTAACTAAAGGTGTGTGACTAATTGAACTTTCTTTTTTTTTATTTTTTCTTGAAATCGGGTTGGGATTATCAACTACTAGGGGAGGATTGGGATCTGGGTTAGCCCTAGTAAAATGAGTCTTCCTAGAAGCTGAAATGTCAAATTCTAATTGTTTTTGTAATATTTTTCAATATAAGTTCTAACAAATGACTTTAAGAGGCTCAAACTATAGAATTAAAATTTTCTTAAAGCTTTATTAGGACTGAAGAATTGTTGACTCCCCAATGGACTTGCCATTATGTTATCGCTCAGAATTTTCTCTAGAAGTTATTAGAAGAATGAAAATGATTGAGGTAACCACAAACCAACTTTTAGGCTTATCTCTAGAAAACCTAAGCCTAGAGAGGGCTCTCTTTATAAGATTTAGCTTTGTTTGTTGGGATATTAGGCTAGTTCTTAGGGTTCAGGGGGTTTTTATTTGTACTGAAGATTGGGTGGTGGGGTTCTTTAAACAGATGGATAGAATGATGTCTCTAGACCATGGGGCATATGGATTCAAAAGAAGGGAAGCATAACTAGATCAACTCATTAAAGGGAATGTTCAAAGGGCAAGATAGTAGAGTAAAGAGCAAGTCTTTAGGCCAGAGGGATGGAAAATATTTTAACTAGGGTGAGAGAGAAATTAAGAATTCTTAGACTGGGATTGAAATGAGGAATAGAGGGAAATCAAAAACAAAGGGCAATTAAGAATCCCTTGCTATACATTAAAAGAAACAAGTTAAACTAAGGAGAAATTAATAATTCCTTAACTTAGATTATCTATACAAAACATATATTTTCCTAATTGTTATAACAGATTGTAATGAAACAAATTCTGATACAATATTCCAATTATGGAATTTAGATTTAGATCAACAGTATGAAAAATTAAAGAGATAACAACAATGTGAGAAAATACTTGTCTACACTTCACTTAGCACATGAATCATTTGAAATATCGGGTCTTTATTCATCAATCTAGCTTGTTGGCTCATTCAATGCTCTAATAGATTTTATAGTCTTTCAATCAAGAAGTCTATAGAAATGTCTAAGAGTCCACCCTACATACTTCAATTTGTGAAGTCTTTATACTACGGTGTTATTACAAATATCTCAAACTGACTTGAGATTTAATATAGGAAATTTAAATATCTTCTCACAAGAGGATAGAGGCAGCTATTGAACTGATATCATGTTGTCCCTTTTATTGTGGTATCATTGGCTGTTATGGTTTTTTTTAATCTCTTTAAGCTCTTTTCCGTTTGAGTCATTTATGATAGAGGCTTTGTTACTTCTGTCTTCCATCTAATACTCTCTATCACTGATACTCTTTCACTCTGATGACATGCCTTTATCCTTTACTGTGTTTCTTCCTTTTACTACACAATTTACCTTTTACTGTGTTTTTCAACAGTAAATTATCATGTTTTTTTATGTGTCTCAGCACTAGAAGTGGATATAGATTAAGTATCAATGTGTTTTTTTTGTTTGTCTTCTCACTGCATCTCTGGTCTGGTTACTCTATTTCAACTATCTATGCTCTGTATAGTTGTCTTTCTTCTCAGCTCTATGTATGTCTGTCTTCATGTTCTGTTCATGTACATTGGTATTCTTCTTCGGTATATAAGATCTTAACAGGTTTCTTTGTCGAGTCTTGGAGTAAACAGGTTCTGTGATTAGTATCAGAACTATTTATCCAAGCTCTAGCTTCGTCTAATAACCTGAAAAATTTAATAATAATTTAAGAAAGCTCTGATCTGTATGGAAGGGTGCTTGATGGTTTCATTTACACTGGGATGCCTGAGAAAGGTCTCGGTGCAGTGTTTTAGACATAAATGGAGGTGAAATCACATCACAGATATTCGAGGGTGGTGAGGAGGGTTTTATGGGTTTACACTATAAAACTGGCGAAAGGTGGGAAAACATGGGTTCATAAAATTTTCAAAAATGGTGTGGAAATTCATATTTCAGAGGATAAGTGGTTTATCGGAACATTGGAGAGGTGGTTTTGAAGGTTGTCGCACCACTTTTAGGCATGGGCGATTTTGAGGAGGGGTCACCCGATCTATGTCAGGGCTCGACACGTAGGCATCAGGGGTCAGGAGAAAAATACCTTATCGGGCAGTTAAAGGAGTCCATCAGGCACGACTAATATAGCTTTGGGCTGTTGGATCTACGTGATTACGATCTAATGGTGGTCGAGGGGAGAAACTGCAAGGGGGGGGGGAATGAACAAGAGTTGAGGGGAGCCCAGGGGTCTAATTAAGGAGGTTTGGGATTAGTTTAGGGATTCATTGTAGGTTTAAAGTGATCGAGTGGGGTTTAATGAGGGATTAGGGAGTCAGGTGAGTTTTATTTGTGGGATTAAATTAGTTTTACTGGGATTAGGTAAAGTAAGTATAGTTGCATCAGGATAGGGGTGATTTCTATAGTTTTTATTTAAAACTAAGGAGTGGGGTATTTTAAATAGGGATTTAATTTAACACAGGAAAAATGGTTATATCGAGGTTATATAATAATGTTAGTAATTAATATGAAATGAGATGGCAGAGTGAGGTTTTCCAAAGTCAAAAGGGTAAAAGGCATGCAATTGCGCATTTAGCTTCATACTTAGGAAAAAGGCTTTTTGTGGGTTTTTTAAGCAGAAAGGGATTTACATGGGGGTGTTTATTATTTTTCCTAGGTAAAAAGGTGTCTGACCTTAGGAAAATGGGTTTTATTAGGGTGATGAGAGGGAAATGGATTTTATGGAGGGGGAATGTTTTTGTGAAGGGGATTCTAGTACTTGAGTCCCTAAGCCATAAAGCTGGGGGTCCAGTCCCTCCAAAAGTCAGAGAAATTCTCTGAGCCTCTTTGACTTGTAGGGTGGAAATTACTTAGAATATACTTGTAGATAGGAAATTAGTAAGTAAAGGGGAAAAGTGAATGAAGGGAAGTTAATCACTTGAACTTGTAAACCTTTGTCTTTGCCTTCATAGTTGACCATGCATGTTGAAAGATGTATCTAAGCATTATGCATGTTCTTTGATCCAATTAACTTTTTAGTTTAGCAACCTTTATTCTACTTACCCATTTCTTACCTCTAACATATTTTCTTCATTTCTTAGGGTGCATTTAATCTAGCAAACCCTTATTCACCTATTTTTCTTTTGAAAAGTAATCTATATAATTCTAACCTTATATCATCCAAGGGTTCAGATTAGGCTGATGAGCTCCCTTTATTTTCTCTACCTAACTATGGTCTGCCAAGGTTAAACTGTTTGGTCAGATTTTGTTCTCTAATTTATAAACATAAAATTGAAAGCATGGAATAACCAAGATTAAACTATTTGACTACCATGGATTGTGGCATGAATAACAAGTTTCACACAATCATTATTATACATAACAGTGAATAGTAGTGGCATTTTGACTTGCACACTTTCATGGTCTTTTTGTTTTTTTGGGTTCATATTTTTTCATATTTTTTGACCTTCTCTTATTCTTTTGTCCTTTGATTTATCTTTTAGGACATACCCTCTTTACATTTTTTAACTTTATAATATGGAAAACATTTGCAGAAAGCAAAGGTATGAACAATATTACAAGGGTTAACCTTAGACATTCAAAAATATGATACCTATTGGTATAGGAACCTAACAACTACTATTCTCCACTAGCCCACTTGTCGTTTATAATGCGAAAAATCCATGAATCCACTTCTCTACAAGTTGGTCCCAAAAATATACCACGATCCTATTTTAAATTAATTTTGGGCTTTGATGGCCATGGGAAATACGAAAATTTCCATCACTTACAACTCAACCAACTATTGAACCCTGGTACTCAACGCTTTTTGGAAATGCGATTTTTAAATGTTACGGTGTTCCATGCTTATGAGCCTTCCAGGCCTTTGGGCTTCCGACCTCCAATGAGCTTTATTACATTAAGTATTATAAGATTCTAGGCATCCAAATCTTCAAGTAAATTATGTTATAGTTCTTATCGATTGACTACTTCGGGTATTGTTAAGAGACATACTTTCCCACAACTAAAATATCCTAAGTATTGATATTTTTTCCTTTTTCCATAGGTCTACACCCCTACTCCTCTCGCCTCTCTTGCACTCTTGGAATCCTCCTCTCAACCCATTTCATTTGAAAAGTTAAACACTTTTGAATTTTTCAACTTAATTTCAATCAAATCACTTCATATCCTTTTGTTATTTCTCAATAGGAGAAAAGGGTTGAAATTGAAAATATAGAAGATTTTGTTGTCATGGGTAAAGAATTTGAGGTCACAGCAATGGAAAATCTGAAAGAGAAGCGGAAAAGTACATGAACAAAAAAGACACCAGAAAAGGAAAGGACAACTAAACAATAAATTATTTTGATTAATTATCTTGAGGAAATAGAACAAATGAAATCAAAAACTACAACAGGAGAAGAAATGGAGGTAGATGAGGAGAAAGAAGAACAATATATAGTGCAACCATCACCAAGAATAATGAGGATAAAACGTAATCACATCAAAAAATGGATACTATTTCTTCTACATCTCCTTAGACATCAGTGACACTCATTTATACCAAGATTCATTAGGAGTCATTTTTGTTTAAGCTATTTTCTAAGTTAAAGGCAGTTCCAAATATAATTCCTTCTTTGACATATTATTATTTCAATACTCAAACAAAATCACTTGTCAGGAGAACAAAGAAAAGGAAACATGATTCTTTGGAGTTTGATTCCGAATTTAGTCGGAAAGATCAAGGAGATGTGAAAGAAAAAGCTTAAGAATCCTCTAAGGCTTTAGGAGCTTTTGTTAATTACAACTAGTAGATTTTTAACGAGATTGCAACTTCATATGATAACAATCTTCAAAAAATCAAAGTTATAGAGAAAAAATTAGAGAAAAATGGATTGTTCAATGAAGAAAATTGGCAGAAGTATTATGCAACTGTAATTCAAGAATTCTCTCTAGAAAGGGAAAATCTACAGAATCATTTCCATAAAGAATTGAAATAAGGTAAATGCAAAACATGAACAATAAATTCAGGAATTAAGAAAATTACATGAATAGAAAACCCACATTTGGAAGGAAGAAGCTAAAAATAATTTTGAGACTATGATCACAACCTTGAAAGAGAAAATCGGATCTCTTCATAATCAACTCAATCAGAATTAAGAAGTAACATAGAGTCTAGGAGTTCTTAGAGAGTAAGATTTATAGATTTGTCTAATTTTAAGAAAAAAATCAATCAAATTTCCATAAAAGGATGGATAAGATCTCACGATTTTATCAAGAAATTACAGACTTAAGTGAGAGGATTAATTCATTAGTAGAAGAACATAAATTTATTTGAAACAAATAAGTGTTTATTGTTGACTGGGAAAAGAAATTTCAATCTGATGAAATTCCAAAAGTTTCAAGGAAAGATAAAAGGTTGATTCTTGCATCCTTAAGTTGCAGGGAAGATAAGGCCAAAGAAATCAGAACATGGATACAAACAACACAAAGATAATGTTTAACAATCTGGGAAAAAGGGACAAACTTTATAGAAGAATTTTACTTATCGGGTTCCAAACCACTGAAGGAAGCTATTCTAGGAGAATAAAATAAGCCTACAGAAGATATTGTTGCCAAGGACCAAGTAGAAATCAAAAGAATTAAAGTTTGGAAACAACAAACTTTCCATAAGTTTCTACAAATGCCTTTTGAACAAATCAAGCTTATTGCTAAATTTGAAATCAAGTATCTGAAAAGGGAAGAAAAAGATCCAAGGATTGATTATGAGCTTCCAAATGCACATTAATTAGTTCCTTCCATTCATTTCTCTATAGTTTCATAGATATATTCACAAGGCACAAATCATATTGAAGTTCATTCACCCCACCTATTACTCAGTCTCAATTATGAAGATTATAAAGATGTGGAAAGGTTACATACTTCTCAGCAAGATACCAAATGAATGAGGATATAATTTTTATTTTTAGAATTAAGAATTTACTTTGAGAAAATATGGTGATTTTGTTGTTTCAAGGATTATATTATTATTCTTTTAGTATTTATAGTGTTGAAAATATCGAAAAGAAATGCTAAAAATAGAACCTCTATAAATAGCAGTTCAACTAGTGTTGAACATAGCAACAAGGAATGAAAAATGGAAATGCTAAAAATAGCATTACTATAAATAGCATTTCGGGATACCTTCCTATTTTAGTCAGTCCCTAAACAAAAATAGTGAAGTAAAATTCGAATTTGATCTTACCAGTTGTTTGTAAAATAATTAATTAATTCATCTTGAGTTAATTAGTTAAGGAAAATCAAACATGAAGTCTATGTGGGGACATGCAACAATGTCTCCATTAATTGAGGAATTTATCCATCAGTTAAAGAGATAAGGATGAGTTGTAATATTGAGTTGTGATTAGTTGGCTCAATCAACTGAGTCAAGTCCAAATAGATTAATTCAAATAGTTTGTCGAATTAATGTGAGTTCAGTTAGTTAGTGCATGCATGCATGTAAATACTACACTTCAGGTAACTGAATATTCTCTCATAAATAACTCATGCATGTCAGTTCAGACAGAGACCCAGTTGACATTAGGTGGAGGGGTAGTGTACTATCAGTTGCTAGAATATTCCATTGTGAATATTCCTTTCATGTAGAAGGAATTCTTTCCTTGAGGATTGTGCAGTTACCTCTTGAGGTTTTGTGAGTGTGATGAGGCCAATTCAAACATGTGGCTTCACTGGACCCAAGAAAAACTGCGAAAGGAAATAGGAGGCTTGGAGGGCTTGAGGAGGACATATACTATGTCTATTCAATCTATGAGTTGTATTGTTTGATTGCAGAGAGAGCAAGATAACTTGAGAGCTGATTCTTTTTGTAACTTGAACAAGATCTCCACTTGTGTGATAATACAGATATTGGGGTCTTAGGCTAAGGATTTCCCTGAGTTATTTCTTATGTGTTATGTGTGATTGAGTTCTCATTATCAATTATATGTGTTCTCTTGATCTTGATCAATTTTGTTAAGCTTTCGCAAAGTGTTGTAGAAGTAGATCTTGTGTTGGGTTTTACTATATTGCATAATCTGTTGATCTACAGTGGGAATTTCTACATGGTATCAGAGTAAAGGTGATCAAGGCAAAGACAATATATATGAAGGAGAAGTTCAAATTTTGTGGTTCCTGAATATAGAAATTGATTTCTTATCACATCTCAATTTCACTAATGGTGTTCAATGGTTTGAGACTCGAGTATGCCATTGATGGCAGCTCCAATTATATAGCATGGAAGGATTACATGGAGGAAGTATTATAGGATAATGGTCTAAAGGACTTGATTCATCAAGAAGTCCCCAAGCTGAGTGATTCTACTCAACTAGCGGAATGGAAGAAATGTGTGGCTAGAGCAAGGAGAATCCTCCTAGAGGGAGTTCGAGACCACATTGGCTCAAGCCTCCATGGGAAGGAGACACCATTTTTGATGTGGAAAACACTGGAAGATCTATATGAAAACAAAAATGATCAAAGGAAGCTGGGACTGAATTACAAGCTTTGTAAGATCAAGTGTGAAAAGGGTGACACGATCTCTACATATCTGAACAAGCTCACCATCTACAGGGATGAGCTTGGAAGTGTAGGGATCATGACCGTTGATGATGACATGGTGAGTCTTGCACTCCTCATTCTTTCTAAGAGCTAGAATAGCTACCGAGACTCATTTAATGAAAGAGAAAAACTACCAAATTGGGAACGACTTTGGTTGGATCTGATGCAGGAGGAAATAAGAAGCACCAGAGATGGATCCTCATCGAATCAAGATGATGAGGAAAATATAGCCTTAGTGAGTAAGGAAAGGAAAGGGAAAGGGAAGGCATCGCATCCTAAATCGGTTCTTCCCATGGTGGGAAGAAGATTGACAAATTGAAAGTGTGATGCTTTCATTGTAATGAAGTGGGCCCTTATGCTACGAATTGTCCACAAAAGAAATCCAAGAAGGGTTTCTTGAAGGGATCTCATGGTGAGGCACTGGCCTCATAGTTTGAGCTAGATTTCTCACTTATAACATGTGTGGTTTAATCCATGGTGGGATGTGTGTGGTACCTACACAGTGGAGCTTCATTGCACATGTCAGGTGACAAGAATCTTTTCAGTACCTTAGAGGAGAAGGATCTTCAGATGCGGATCAAGATGGGTGATGATGGAAAGTATTGTGTTTCAGGTGAAGGTACGGTTGTGTTTCAGAGGAAGCATGGAGCTCCCCTCACCCTGGCTAATGTAAAGTATGTACTGGGTCTAAAGAAGAATCTTGTGTTTGTCACTATGCTAGAAGATAAAGGCTATGATGTAGTCTTTAGTAAAGGAAAAGTATTCCTGAGGCATATCAGTACTGGATAGACAAACGGAATAGGGATTCGAGTTAAGAATCTCTACAAGTTAGAGGTAGATGATTGTACTACATTGAGTTCAAAAGCTGAGATGGTGCAGAGCCAAGATGTTGGCGAGATATGGCATAGAATACTGGGCCACTTGCACCATGGAGCACTAAAGATCATGCAGCAGATTTCTACCGGATTACCCAAGGGAAAATTTAAGCAGACAATTACATGCAAAGGTTGTACCTTGGGTAAGTATGTGAAATATTCCTTTACGGATCGAGACAATAGAGCTAGAACAATCCTAGAGCGAGTTGATTTAGATGTTTGTGGACATTTCTCTATAGCCTCCACCGTTAAACAAAGGTACCATGTTATTTTTATTGATTATTTTTCTTGTAGATCCTGGATCTACTTTACGAGAAATAAGGATCAGACCTTCTTGAGGTTTTCTGAGTTTAAAGCCTTCGCAGAGAAAGAATCTGGAAAGAAAATAAAAGTCTTGCATAGCAACAATGGTGGAGAGTATGTCTCCCAACAGTTTAAAGAATTTTGCATTGCAGAAGGAATTAAAAGGGAATTGATGGCACCCCATAACCCACAACAGAATGGGATGGTCGAAAGGAAGAATAGATCGATTGTGGGAGTAGCTTGAGCAATGTTGCATGTCCAAAGCCTACCACTGCATTTGTGGGCTGAGGCATGAAATATAGCAGTATACTTGCAGAACAAAAGCTTGCACCGTATACTGGGAATAAGGCACTTATGGAGGCCTATTCCAGGAATCAACCTGATGTAAGTCACTTCCAAATATTTGGATCATTAGTTTATTTTCATGTCACCAAAGATGCCAGGAAGAAGCTAGACCCAACAGCTGAGTTGGGAATACTTGTGGGGTACACAGATACACCCCACAACTATCGAGTGTACTTGTCTTCCACTCAGAGGACTGTGGCATGCAGGGATATGAAGTTTGATGAGAAGAAATCCATGCAAGTGTCACTTGATAGGGAGCTCAAGTTTCATGCAGAGGAGGAACTTTCAGTTCCTAAGGAGGAGGAGCCTCAGATTGATGTGGAGCAGCCACATGTAGAGGATCCGAGAGTGGAGACATCCACTCATGTTGATACTTCCAGAGATGGGTGAAAACACTCAAGGGAAGCTGACAGGTTGATGCTAGATGTGTGGAAGAATGTGGGACAACCATCTTCTCAGCATAAATAGAGGAGGTTGGCCAAGCAGTACACTAGGCACATGGCCCTTGTTGGGGAGTGTGTAGATACCAAACCTTCTTCATTCGAGGAGGCAGTGCAGCAACCAGTCTAGGTTGTTGCAATGGTAGAGAAATACGACTCTATCATTTGGAACAGTGTGTGGGATGTTGTCCCAAGACCTTAGGGTAAGTTAGTAGTGAGCTCCTGATGGCTTTACAAGGTAAATCAGGTAGCTGATGGCAGTGTTGAGAAACATAAGGCAAGGTTTGTTGCCCGGGGTTTCTCACAGGTCGAGCGGATCGACTATGATGAGTCTTTTACTCTCGTAGTAAGGTACTCATCGATTAGATCGATAATGGAACTATTAGCTCAGATGGGGTGGAAGATCCACCAGATGGACATGAAGACAACATTCCTCAATGGGAAGATTGAGGAGGAGGTGTACATTGAGCAGCCTAAGGGTTTCGAGACCTTCAATCGTGAGTCGCATATGTGCTGACTCAAGAGGGATTTATATGGGCTGAAGCAAGCACCCCGTTTTTGGTACACTAGGATTGATAGCTATTTCACTGAGTTGGGCTTTACCAAGAGTGAAGCAAATGTGAACCTTTACCACATCATGGTAGAAGGTAAACCATTAATCATTTTTCTTTATGTTGATTTTCTGATTTTGACAGGTGATGACCAGCTGATACAAACTTGCAAGGAGGACCTTGCAAGAGAATTAAAAATGAAATACATGGGTCTTATGCACTACTTTCTAGGCATGGAGGTGTGGTAGAAATATGGTGAAGTATTTGTGTCTCAAGGCAAGTATGCCAATGAGATACTTAGGCACTTTCACATGGAGAAGTGCAAGCCCATGTAGACTCCTCTAGTTGGGAACTGGAGGAAGGAGGATGCTACTTCAAGTGAGTTAGTAATTGCTACTTTTTATCGGCAACTGGTGGGTTAACTTATGTATCAAGTGAAGACACAACCCGACTTATGCTTTGCAGTGAACCAGCTGAGTCAAGCTATGGTTCAGCCTACCAAGTTGTTTTGGAAGGCAGCAAAGCATGTGCTGAGATACCTCAGAGGCACATCTCAGTTCAAATTATGGTACAGATGGACAGAGGGAGTGAAGCTTCAAGGCTTCATAGATGCAGATTGGGCAAGGAGTCCATCAGACCGGAAGAGCACTTTTGGAGGAATCTTCACCCTTGGTTCAGCGGAAGTTTCCTAGTACAGCAGGAAACAGAGATCAGTTGCACTTAGCTCAGCAGAGGCTGAATACGTGGCTACTAGTCAGGCTGCATGTGAGGCCATTTGGATGCGGAAGATTAGAGTGGGATTGTTTGGTTAGAGGATGGATCCTACAGTGATCTACTGTGATAGGCAAAGTTATATCAAACTCTCTGAGAATCCAGTTTTTCATGACAGGTCCAAACACATTGATATCCGATATCACCATCTTCGAGACTGTGTGGTCAACAGGATCATGTTGTTGCTATATGTTTCGACCGAGGAACAAGATGCCGATATTTTTACGAAGGCATTATCAAAATGCAAGTTCGAGTTCCACAAAGACGGGATTGGGGTTACTGATAATCCCTTTCTTGTTGAGAGGAAGTGTTGAAAATAGCAACAAGAAATGCTAGAAATAGAAATGCTAAAAATAGCACTGCTATAAATAGTAGTTCAACCAGTGTTGAACATAGCAACAAGGAATGAAAAATGGAAGTGATAAAAATAGCATTACTATAAATAGAATTTCGGGATACCTTCCTATTTTAGTCAGTCCCTAAACTAAAATAATGAAGTAAAAATCGAATTTGATCTTAGTAGCTGTTTGTAAAATAATTAATTAATTCATCTTCACTTAACTAGTTAAGGAAAATCAAACATGAAGTCTATGTGGTGACATGCAACAGTTTCTCCATTAACTGAGGAATTTATCCATCATTTAAAGAGATAAGGATGAGTTGTAATTAGTTGGCTTAGTTAACTAAGTCAAGTCCAGTTATATTAATTCAAATAGTTTGTTGAATTAATGTGAGTTCGGTTAGTTAATGCATGTATGCATGTAACTACTGCACTTCAGATAACTAAATATTCTCTCATAAATAATTCATGCATGTCAGTTCAAACAGAGACCCAGTTGGGATCAGATGGAGGGGCAGTGTACTATCAGTTGCTAGAATATTCCATTGTGAATATTCCTTGCATGCAGAAGGAATTCTTTCCTTGAGGACTGCGCAGTTACTTCTTCAGGTTTTCTGAGTGTGATGAGGCCAATTCACACATGTGGCTTCACTCGACCCCAAGAAAAACTACACAAGGAAATAGGAGGCTTGGGGGGCTTGAGGAGGACATATACTATGTCTATTCAATCTCTGAGATGTATTATTTGATTCCAGAGAGAGCAAGATAGCTTGAGAGCTGATTCTTTTCATAACTTGAACAAGATTTCCACTTGTATGATAATAAAGAGATTGGGGTTTTAGGCTGAGGCTTTCCCCAGGTTATTTATTTTTTGTTATGCGTGATTGATTTCTCATTCTTAGTTATATGTGTTCTCTTGATCTTGCTCAATTCGCTTAAGCTTCCGCAAAGTGTTGTAGAAGTAGATTTTGTATTGTGTTTTAGTATATTGCATAATTTGTTGATCTATAATAGGAATTTCTATATATAGACCCTTATGTGTTGGTGCAAAGGGTCGAGAATTAGTGAAGACTACATACTTGTATATTTGAATAAGCTTTGATGTAACAACTTTTTTGAAGACAATTTTAAGTTTTATGTGTGATAAGCTATGAGATTTAGTCAAAACATCATTTAATTGCTTAATGGATTCCAATGGAATTTCTCTATAAATTGTGATATTTTACCTTAAATGAATGTTTGATTATTATGTCTAACATTTCTTGTGACATGTTACTATCTATATCTTTTATCATCAGGAATTAACAAAAAAAAATAAAATTATTACCTCTTTATCACGAAGATTGAATGTTCAAGGATGGGAATATTTTCTCTTGTTTGCGAGGTAGAAGTTGTCATTTATTTCCTTTAGATAATTCATGCATATATTTTAGAAAATACCAAAATCCCGGTTTGAATAGGATGAAAATATAAAAAAATATTTTCTAACTTTTTTTACATAAAGATTCAACCATTACTTATCTGTTCAGTTTTCTGGATTCAAATTCTAGTTAGGATTTTAAATCTCATGATATTTCACATGGTATTATGCTCATTTAAATCCTATGATTTTTGTTGTTAAGATTGATCATATCATACTAGAATATTGTGTTTGTATTTTATACGTTATTAGAATAATTTATATGTCCCTTAGATTATTTACAATTTTTGTTAATTTTATTTTATTTTTACATAACATATGCAACTGGGCCCTTGTTCTGGATAGTATACGACCACTTAAATGAAAAGGAGTCTAATTTGGACTTTGGTTGGGAAAATACTCACTAGTTGCAAGAGGAATATTTTCACTTGTCAACAAGAAGTCATGCTTATGACATTATGAAGGGATGATAACAACATGTTTGTGGATCATTATTGATCTGGTTTGCATGCCTATTGACCAAATGTGACAAAATGGCCTATAACATAGAGTCAGAGTGTGTCATCCTCCTTCTTGACAAACAAGATGATAGAAATATCCTCATCTTTTTGGTTCTATTTCCTATCCCTTCTCACCCCATGCCTTTGCAAGTTACTCTAGGGACATCCTTCTAGGCTTACCTATTTGTTGGACCTACCCCAAGCCAATAAAATTATGGTTGAGATCACGTGGAGGTCGTCGTGTCTTTTGTTACATCAAGACAATTCCAGTGATATAAAATGTTACTTCAATCAAACTTCTGACCTAGATATATGACCATTTAGTTTCTAATGAATCAGAAGGTGCCACATCATCACCCTACCATGTGACACCCATGCCGCTACCATATTCAGCACCACTTTGCAATGGATACTAGTTATTGACCCGTTCATGACATGGGTCATCACTTTACATATATATATATATATATATATATATATATATATATATATATATATATATATATATATATATAGAGAGAGAGAGAGAGAGAGAGAGAGAGAGAGAGAGATACATATATATATATATGTGTGTGTGTGTGTGTGTGTGTGTGACTTATTCACACTAGTTACACACATATACCTATATAATTTACATTATTTTATACTAACTAATGGACCATCAGTTGTCAAAAATATCCTCATCTTACTGGTTTCATTACCTAGCCCTTTTCACCCCATGCCTTCATGAGTTACTCTAGGGACATCCTTCTATCAAGTGAACTTGTTTCTAGGCTTACGTGCATGGTGGGTCCGCACCACCACTCTGCAATCATGACACTAATCAATCCATGGCCCCAAATATCACACTAGCCTTAGTAGTCCTTGTTCTACCACAAGATTCTAGTGTTGAGTCATCTTAGCTTAGCCTTCAACAATGTGCAAGGCCATCTCCAGGAGATAGACTACAGTATGGGAAGATTATTTTCAATTCCTAGAAATCATTCTTTTCCTATGTCAACGTGCCTTAGGCTCCCTATTGTCATGATAATATTTTTGTATGGAGGTTTTATATCCTCCCTACCAATGAAAATCCTCCAACACACCTTGGTTGTTTCCACATCACTTACTATTCCATGCTAGCCTCATCCGCATCAACCCAACCTTTCCCTCATGCGACTTCTCGTGAACTTCCTAGGATGCTCTATTCCGGATACATCGCCCCATGTTTCCTCCCAATCATTGATTTTCTCGCTTACATTAAGTTGTCCATCATGTTGGACTCACTCTTAATCTTGTGTTATTGTCTTATTGACTAGATACCTAGATTTCAAGATGGTTATTATGAAATTTAATAAATGCATCCAAGATCATAGATAATGATAAGAGGATGAGGACATGAGATAAGGTTGCAAGATAAGATTTCTGGTGGTTTTATAGCATGAACCCCTTGCAAAGGATCTCGTCAAAGGCTTGAGTACAATAGTTTTGTAATCACTTAGACCTACAAGAGAGCTCTGCCATCACCCTGATAGCTTTATGAACTATGTTTTGACGCTATCCTTCATGAGCTTATGACTAGAACCCCATCTCTAGGTTCTTGATGAAAGAAATACCAAATACATTTTAGGGGCATGTCCATTTAGGCTAGGGACTTGTCCATTCAAGTTAGGGAATTATCCATTTAGTCTAGGGACCTTTCCGTTTAGCCCCTCTAAGTTATGCATTCCCTTGGGTCCTCAATTTCTTACTGGGAACAAATTGATCTTGGATCAGAGATCTACAAATTTCTGTTGTGGAACAAATACACATAGAAATCTTATAGAATCAATTAGAAAGGATATGGTGCCACGAAGGCCACAAGGGGATCAAAATTAAATGAATTAATAGAAAATTCCCATTTTTAGTTCAATTACAAACATGAACCACATATACAGGAACGTGAATAACAATATTGCAAGCCTATAATTATTTCATTCTCAAGGGAAGGAATTCTAGGCATGAAACACATAGTTGGTCATCAGATATTCATTTCTACATGCCTAAAACAACTTAGTGGTCATCCAATTCTTATACCACACATAAAATTGTTACCCAATGGATACTTCACCCACACATTTGGTTCTATATGAGTGTTTCTTGCATAGAAAAAATTGGTACAACATCACAGTATTACTGCACACATGCATAAAAATTCCACTATTACAATCTTAGTGAACCATGAGTCATTCACACAATAAATAAAATTATTGTTTAGAACTCAACATGATCTCAGTAACGAGGAAATGATTTATAAACAGTTTCCTAGGATTAATACCAGAGTTGGAAAGTAAGTTCATGACAACGACTCTCCACCCAACCATAGATAGTTGCAGACAAACCTTACTTGCAATTGTCACCCCCAAGCCTGATTCCAAATATATAGATGGGGTTATTCTCAGTTCTTTCAGCCAACTAACATGGTTGAAACATGATGTCACAAGGCCATTTCTACCTCCATTCACTAGCTAAGCTCATTACAACTCACATTGATCAGACATATATACAATCATGCCAACATTTCACAATACAAGGAACTCCAACTCACTTTTAGGAGAATATATTCCACTATGAGTAACGTTCAATCATGGTTAAGTTATTAATGGTTAAATAAATTACATATCCTAGTGGTTCATCACTGAGTCAAGCACTAGAAATTCAAGCCCAAGCCAATTTTTGTTGGTTATTTAGCCTTCACAAACACTTGAGTGATTCTTCCCAAATATAACATGTTCATTAATACACAAGCTTCCAATGTGTTCTTCATCCTTACAGGAAAGCCACGTTCTTTGAAAAATTCACATAGTAAGACTTACTGAGAAGGAAGGCTCCTCAACTGGTGCTCTTTTCTAGGATTCCCTTCCATGTTAGAGACCACTTCATCTCTCTTTTAGCTTTTCATTCTCAAGAAACATTTTTGAACATTGTGTTTGTTTCTCATACCTCTTTCCTATGTGTGTGTGAGACCTCTAGGGAGAAATTATCTATCCACGAATGAATAATCCTAATCCCCTTCCCCTCCAAATATATTAATCAACAATCACAAACTTGACAGTGCATCCATGATGCTCTTAATTTTTTTTCATTTTTCTTGTTTTATATTTGAGTCAAAGGACACTTGGAGGAGTTCTTCCTATTTCAATTAAATTCAAAATACAATTGGCACATTTAATTCCTTCAAGCCAACCAACTTTGATATTTAAAGAGCAAATGTTTCCTCAAGCAATGGAATTTGTATCCCTTTCTCAACCATTTTAAAATAATTACAATTATTTACAAGAGGTAAAATGTTAAGCATTGGATGTCACATATACCTTTATTATTCATTTTATATCAAATATATACTCACTAATTTTAAAGAAACTATTTACTTCAATAATGAAAAGGGTAGTAAATCACACACAATTTCACTTACATGTACTATGTATGGCTAGTTGCAATGAGAGGTACATTCTACACCCTAGTGAGGTTGATGTGTGAATCTAGCCATGCTCAATGTGGAGTTGACAAACGTATCGCTTAAAATAAAAATAAAATATTCTCTACATAGAAAAGTAATGTTGGCTATAGTGAAAAACAAAGATTAATATCCATGTTTAGTTTGTTTTAATTAAAAGAATTATAAAACATCAATAATCCTAAAATTACAATGATATTTAAATTGTAATTGATATTACAAACCAATGTGGTAAAAATATTTCAGTCACTCTGATGCAAATCTAAATTCGATTTTCTTTATTTAGCTCTTTGGAGTCGGTTCCAAAATCACAAGCAAAATTTCAATCAATGCTCCTTCAATGCTCTCGGATTTAAATCCCCTTTAAATATTGTATCGGATAAATTATTTAATAATGGGAGGAGTCATAAGGGTAGGTGATAACCACATAACAGTCTGCACCCATGTTACTATGTTCTCTTATATATTGTTCCTGTAGAAATTTCTCTATAGATCATCTAGCTCTAATACCATGTAGAAATTCTCATTGTAGACTAACCTGAAAATGCAATATACTAAAGCAAAATACTTTAATCTACTTCTACAATCAAACTTGCTAAAGCTGAATAGTTTTGAGCAAGATCAAGCTGAACACATATAACTAGAAGAAGAATCAATGCACATGAAAACACATAATAATACTTAGGGGAAAGCCTCAACTAAAAACCCCACTATCTATATTATCATACAAGGTGGAAATACATCAAGATTACGCAAAGATTTAGCTCTCAGTACAATCCTCCTGGATGCTCACAAGTGAACAAGGCTTCTCACAAACCTTCTCCTCAGCCCTGCAAGCCTCCTATTTCCTTACGCTCTTTCTCCTTGGTGATCCTCCTGTTACCAAGTGTAACACTGATCTCACACCCTGTAAACTGCTCAATCCTCAAGGAACCTTATTCCTTCTACATGGATGAGTTTCATTTATAAGAAAAATCCTCCAACTAATAGTACATTATCCTTTTCTTTTATCTCATCTGGGTCTTTGTCCGAACTGACATGCATGAGTTATTTATGAGAGAATCTCCAGTTATATGGGGAACACTAGTTTGATGCATGCATGCATTAACTGAATGAACTCACAATTAGTTCCTCAAACTGTTTGGAACTAATCTAACTGGACTTAACTCAGTTAACTAAACTAACTAATTACAACAAAAATACAAATCATCCTTATCTCCTTAATTAAGGGATAATATCCTCAATCAAAGGGATAATTGTTGCATGACTTCACAAAGATTTCTAGCTTGAGTTTCTCCAACTAATTAATCCATAATGAATTAATTAATTATTTTTCAAGTAGTTGTTGAGAATAAATTCAAATTTTAATTCTCAATTTTAATTCAAGGACAAACTAAAATTGGAATATATTGAATGTTATTTTTAGCATTTCTTGTTGCTATTTTCAACACTCCTTCTCAACAAGAAAGGAATTCAAATCGATCCCAATCCTGAACCTTTGGAATGTTCTACATGCAACACTCCTCCCTAGTGTTGTTGCTCCAACAACTCTAGAAAAAAAAATATCCAACCTGAATCAGAATGATGCCTCTGTCATCAAATTCTTTGACTACTATTGCCTTTGTCGACTGAAAACTCTATGGTTATGATGATTCACCCTTTCTACACTGTTTTCAATCCTTCGCTGCGCTCTTCAGTATCTAACTGCTCTAGCATTTGTCACTTTGATATCCGACTGCATCAATCACACTGGTTCCTTTCACTACTGTGTACTTTTGGCTCCCATAGCAAGGTACAATCCATGAGATAAAACCTCTCAATGGACCCTGCCCAGTTTCAGCCTTCTTGAGGCTATCACTTCACATTGCCCCACCTCACATGTGGAGGTATGGCTGCATGTGATCCCTCTGCCCACTTGGCTCAAAATTTCCCCCTACTGGAGGTTTTTTCATGAGTGGATTCCTCCACTCGTTCTCCTCTCAGCATCTCCAATTGTGGATCCTCCACAATTATCTGAGACTTCTTCTAAGACTGCATGTTGAGAGGCAATTTACTATCCCTCTCAACCACCAAGTCTCTAGCCTTTGCATTTCTCCTCAAGTCTTTGCATTCATCTTGAACCTCAAGAGCATACAGGTTCTTGACTCATGAACCAATTTGCTTCAGCTGTCTGGTGGTGATGTGTCCAAGGAAAACCTTTCCCTTACTGAAGACAACATCGTAGCCTTTGTCCTCCAACATCACAATCGATACCAAGTTCTTCTTCAATCTAGGCACATACTGCACATCTGTAAAGGTGATAGAAGCTCCATGATCCCTTTGAAAAGCAACTATGCCCACTCCTGAAACATTAAACCATTCATCATCACCCATCTCTATGCACATCTTGAGGTATTTCTCCTCCAAGGTACTAAACAAACTTTTATCGCTGGTCATGTGGAATGAGGCTCCACTATCAAGAAATCAACCACAACCCATCATTGATGAAACCATGCATGCAATGAGGGTAAAATCCAATTCGAACTGACAGGCCAATGCCTCACCTTCAGATCCTTCCAAGGATCCCTTCTTGGACTTCTTCGATGGGAAATTAGTTGCATAATGACCCATCTCATGACAATTAAAGCATCTCACTTTAGACTTCTTAACCTTCTTCTCTCCATGAGAAGAATTCGATTTGGAATGAGAATCCTTCTCCTTCCCTTTCCTTGCCTTACCTGCTAAGGCTAGATTTTCTTCATCATCCTTGAATGAAGAACCATCACATGTGCTCCTCCTGTTCTCCTCATGCATGAGATCTGACCACTGTCGTTCCCAATTCGGTAGTTTCTCCCTTCCATTCACAGAGTCCTGGTATCTATTCCAACTCTTTAGAAGGTTGAGGAGAGCAAGGCTCACCATATCTTCATCAATAGTAGTTATTCCCACACTACCAAGCTCATCTCTATAGGTGGTGACCTTGTTCAGATATGTAGAAATAGTATCGCCCTTTTCCATCTTGATTTTCTGAAGCTTATTCTTGAGCGCCCGTTTCCTTTGGTCACTGTTGTTCTAATATAGGTCCTTCAATGTCTTCCACATTGAAAATGGAGTCTCCTTCCCATGGAGACTCGAGACAATATGGTCTTGAACTCCATCCAGAAGAATCTATCTTGCCTTCGCCACACGCTCTTCCATTCAACCAATTCTTGTGCATTAGGTACAGTTGGCTTGGGGATTCCTTTATCAATGAAATCCTTTAAACCATTGTCTTCTAATATTTCTTCCATGTGATCCTTCCATGCTATGTAATTCAAGCTGCCATCTAGAGCATACTCGAGTCTCAAGCCATTGAAAGCCATTGGTGGACTTAGAAGTATGATAAGAATTCGATTTTACTCCTCCAACCAGGAACTTCAAACTTCGAAATTCCCTTCTTCAGTATATTGTTCACAGCTTCGATCACCTTTGCTCTGATACCATGTATAAATTTCTCTATAGATCAGCTAGCTCTGATACCATGTAGAAATTCTCACTGTAGATTAACCTAATAATGCAATATACTAAAGAAAAATACTTTAATCTACTTCTACAATCAAACTTGTGGAAGCTTAATAGATTTGAGCAAGATCAAGTTGAACACATATAACCAGAATAAGAATCAATGCACATGAAAACACAGAAGGATACTCAGGGGAATGCCTCAGCTAAAAACCCCACTATCTATATTATCATACAAGGTGGAAATACATCAAGATTACACAAATCTTTAACTCTAACAGCTAGCCATCTGTCAGTACAATCAAGGCTTCTCAAAAACCTTCTCCTCAGCTCTCCAAGCCACCATTTCCTTGCAATGTTTCTCCTGGGTGATCCTCCTATTACCAAGTGTAACACTAATCACTCACACTGATCTCACACCCTGTAAAACTCCGCAATCCTCAAGGAACCTTATTCCTTCTGCATGGATGAGTTTCCTTTATAGGAAAATTCCTCAAACTGATAGTACATTGTCCTCATTTGTAATCTCAACTGGGTCTTTGTCTGAACTGACATGCATGAGTTATTTATGAGAGAATCTTCAGTTATCTAGAGAACACTAGTTTGATGCTTGCATGCATTAACTGACTGAACTGACAATTAGTTCCTCAAAGTGTTTGGAACTAATCTAATTGGACTTAACTCAGTTAACTGACATAACCAATTACAACTCAAATACAACTCATCCTTATCTCCTTAATTAAGTGTTAAAATTGGTAACTAGGGCCAAACTTCACGTGGGTCATCTTATTCATGGCTGATAATATTTTTATTAGATTCCTCTCATTGAGAGGTGTAGGATTGATCTAAAGATCATCTTATTCCAATAAGTATTTATGGAGATATGAATTTATTTTGATTATGGAATTATTATCAAGCCTACCTACAACTCATGTAGGCTCAGAAGCCCAACAGTCACATCTATTCAAACATCAATGTTATGTATAAATACAGGATGACTTTTCCTCATTTTCACTCACCCATCTCATTACATCTCTCTCTCTCTCTACTGCGCAGAAAAGAGTCTCTTCTCTACTGCACAGAAAAGGGTCTCTCTCTCACACATGTGGAAGGAAGCTACTGAAACTAAAGCTGCAACTGCAAATCCAAAATTTTACCAGCGTTGACCATCAGATCTCCTCCTCAGAACTGCACTGTAGGTCCATATGGATCTCTTCTAAAGGCCACATTTTTTGGTGGTGGAATCAAGCCAATCCAACGGTCGGTTTGTGAGATATTGACTGCCCTAGTTTTGATGATGAAGTTGCTAATGTTGATTTTGTTGATCTAGGGTTTGCTACTGTTGATATAAATTAGATTTATTGTACTATTTCTCTCTGCTAAATTATTGAGGATAAAAGAAGATTTGATCAAAGGGTTTCCCCACACATTGTGGGGTTTGTCCCTGGCTAGACACCACATCTTGTGTCTCTTGTCTTGGCTTGTTTTTTGTCGATCGTTTAATGTTCTATCTGAACTTTAATTTATGTACATGTGATTGCTAATCTATGGAATATAATAAGAAAAAGAAGTAAACTATTATAAGCATAGAACATACCATAACTTAACATGGTATCTTAAGGATCATTGAAATCAGGAACGATCTCCTATCTATTGGGGAGGCTATTACTAACAGGGAAATGGCACTCACGACTCTTGGAGGATTACCATCCGAATGGTACATGTTCAAGACTACTCTTATGAAAAATAATGTAATTCCTAGTTTTGAGGAATTAATGGCTAGATGCATTCAAGAAGAAACAAGGGTAGAAGAGCAAAAAATTCCCATGCCTAAAGGTCCTCCTGCTGCCTTTTATTCTCATGCTAAGAAAAGAAATAAGTTGGGTGCGTCTGGAAAGAAAGGAATTTTCATGGGCTATGGTGAAAATACTAAAAGCTATAGAACCTATATAGCCGGTCAAAGGGAAGTCCTAATTAGTCATGATGTTACCTTTGACGAAGATATTGCTCTCAGCAAGGTGGAAAATCTTCGGACTTTGAGGAGCTCTCAAGAAGTCGACACCAGGGAACTGAAAGAAAAGGATGATGAATCAATGACTGATGTGGAAGAACCCATGGACCCGATTGATACTCCTCCACATGGGCCTTCCTCTTCTAGGAAAAGGCCTACATGGCTTAGGGGGCTACTTGATAATGCTAAAGGACATGCTACACCTCAAGGAACCTTCTGTGAAAGTAAAGACAAACCTAACAGGTGTCAGGGATACCTGACCATCATGAGCACAATTATACAAAATGAGACTTCATCATTCTTAGATGTCGTCAAGCATCAAGTATGGAAGGATGCTATGACTGAAGAATATGAGTCTATTATGAAGAATGATGTCGGGGAAGTAGTTCCCAGACCACAAGACAGTTGTCACATTAAAATGGCTTTACAAGATAAAACATGCAGCAGATGGAAGTACAGAAAGGTATAAGGCTCATTTTGTTACTCGTGGTTTCTCCCAGAAGGAAGGTATAGACTATGATGAGATATTTGCACATGTTTCCAGATATACGACCATCTACTCGATCATAGACCTTATGGCTTCACAAGGATGGAACCTACATCAGATAGATGTCAATATCGTGTTCTTACATGGTTCGATCAAAGAAGAGGTCTAAGTGGAGTAATCCGAAGGATTTGAGATTTATGATCAAAAATCTCATCTATGCAGGTTGAAGAAGGCTCTCAATGGGCTGAAGCAAGCACCCTAAGCATGGTATGAGAGGATCGATAGCTACTTGATGAAGCTAGGATTCACTAGGATTGAATTCGATCCTAACCTTTACTTTAAGGTTGAATATGACAAACCTCTCATATTGGTGTTGTATGTGGATGACCTCTTTCTAATAGGTGCAAACCCTCTCATTCACAAATGTAAGAGGGATATGGCTTCTAAATTTGAAATGAAGGACCTAGGACTGATGCAATATTTCCTAGGACTTGAAGTGTGGCAGAAGCCAAGGGAAATTTTCCTATCTCAAGGAAAATATGTTGTGAAAATATTGGAAAGATTCTGTATGGTGGACTGCAAGCCTGTAACCACCCCGATGGATTTTGACTTCAAGAAGTTAAGCGGTAGTGTTGCTAGACCTGTTTTATGAAATGCTACCAAGTATCATCAACTGATCAAAGCATTAATGTTCTTAGTGAACTCCCATCCAGATATATGCTTCATGATCAACACGTTGAGTCAACATATGGTTGAACACCACCACATACATTGGATTGGTGCCAAGAATCTGTTAAGATATATTCGAGGCACAATCACTTATGGGTTAAGATACACTGTTGTAGATGTGAGACTACTTCGATACACAGATGCTAATTGGGTAGGAAATGTGGAGGACCGTAAGAGCACTTCTGGGTGTTGTTTCTCCTTGGGATCTGCTTCGATATCCTGGATGAGCAGGAAGAAAAAGTTGGTGGTCTTGAGCACCACCGAAGCAGAGTATATTTCTGCTAGCATGGCCTCCTATGAGGCAGTCTGGTTGAGAAATCTCTTTAGTGAGTCGTTTGGATTTACATTGGATACCACAGTGATCCTATGTGACCAATAGAGTGGGATTCATTTGTCAGAGAATCCCATATTTCGTGATCGCTCCAAGCATATTGATATCAGGTACCACTATATTCGAGATATGGTGCAGCAGAGAGCTATAAGGCTCCAACATATCGGTACAGATGAACAAGTTGCCGACATTCTGATAAAGCCCCTTGGGAAAGTAAAATTCCCCAATTTCCGAGAACAACTTAGAGTTGTTAAAAGACCGTCTAGTGAGGGTCTTGTATGATGCATTGAGCTCTGGGAGCTCTGTGGGGGTGCGGAGTAATTCTTGGAGCAACATATGACCACAAGATGATTCACTATCCCATGGTGGTATATATGTACACCCTATGGCAACTATGTAGCAAGATGATTAGTTCTCCTATGAACATTAGATGGTGTATTCTCCATGGCGATTGTAGTAGGATTGGTGTGTTCTCCTATGAGGATGTGATTGATTAAGTTCTCTTGTCGAGGCATCCTACCCATGCAGTTTGGGACTCATGGGAGGTACCTCTCATCTGATCAATGAGTAGGTCAATGAAGTTAGGGACCATAGTAGTACCAATGGATGCATCATTGTATCTACCGTACTCCCTATTCTAGGATGAAATCCATTGATCTGGGATCAATGATACTGGTCTGGGACTAGTGGTAGGAGTGGTACATTCTATGACACTGACTTTGGGTCAATTGAGACTGGTCTGGTGTTGGGTTGTGTTATATTCTTTCCACATAGTTAATAGGGGGTTTGAGGGGTACTGGTAACCCCACTTTATGGGGTCCAGGGCAGCGCCCCAGAAAATTTTGATTTTGGACCCTATGTTAGGCTGGGCGGACCCACCTATGGTTTTGTGCATAATATTTGCACATGTTTTTTTGACACGATGGTTTTTCGGTCCATGGTATTGGACGTCATGGTTTTCGGTCCATGGTATTGGATGCGATGGTTTTCAGTCCATGGTATTCGATGCTTTGGCATGTATAAATATGTATTATAACATTGAAAGGAAAATAATGAAAAATCAAGTTGGTAGTCCCGATTTTGGGATCCAGTGGGAAAATCTCTGTGTATATGTGTTTTATGTGTTATGCTCTCGCATTGTTTATTTTTTTGTGTTTTAGGAATAGTATGCAGGTAATTTCTGTACGAGGTTAAAACCTACATTTGGTATCGAAGCTGTTTTTGCCTTCAAGGGGATGCCTTTGTTGCTAAGGGGTTTCACTCAGGCCTATGGAGACCCTGTTTAGTGGGAGATCTAGGAGATCGATTCTAGTGGTGAAAGAAGATGGTGAGTGGTGGAAAGATAGAGATCGAGAAATTTAATGGTTAGAGTTTTGAATTGTGGAAACTCAAGATGGAGGATTTATTGGTGGATTAAGATTAGTGGATCGCGGTAGATCCAGGTACTAAACCAATGGGAGTGACCAATGAAGAATGGAAGAATTTGGATCGAAAGGCAAAGAGCACAATACGATTGTGTGTCTCATATTTAGTATCGCTGAATGTATCAAGGGAAGCTATGGCAAAGGCTTTGTGCGACAACTTAGGGACTTTGTACCAATCTAAGTCTTTGGTGAATAAACTATTCCTGCAGAAAAAGCTGTATAACTTGAGGATGAAAGATGGAGACTCAGTGACAAAGCATTTGAATGCGTTTAATACTGTGGTAAGTCAGTTAGCATCTGTTGATACTAAAATTTCAGATGAAGATAAGTGCATCAGTTTGTTGTGTTCTCTACTAGATTCATGGGATACTCTTGTTATTGCAATAGGTAGCAATGCCACTGCCTTGCATTTTGATGAAATAGTCTCATCCTTGCTGATAGAGGAGATGAGATGGAAAAATATGGAGAGCCAGAATGGTGATGCCTTATCTGTACAAGGACGGTCCCAGAACAGAAATAAAAACAAGTCACTGAGTGGGAGATCAAAATCTATAGGGAGATCTAAATCTCCAGGAAAACCTGTAAAGGTGGTGTGCTAGAAATGTGGAAAGGAAGGGCACTTAAAAAGGGACTGTAAATCTAAAGCTCCTGATAAAGGAAAGGTATCTGATGATGCTCCTTCTACAAAGGCAAAAACCACCTCAGATGAAGGTAGGGATGTGAACTTGGCTTCTTCAAGTACACATGTAGATCATGAGGAATGGTTGATTGACTTAGGTGCATCCTTTCACTTCACTTCCCATAGAGAGTGGTTCTATGAGTATGAGAAATATGATGGTGGTGATGTCTTCTTCAGGGATGATAGGAAGGCTAGAATCATTCGTTGCGGAAAAGAAAAGTTGAAGTTGCAAGGTGGAAGGGTTAGAACACTTCTGGGTGTTCTACATATTCCTGCATTGGCCAGAAATTTGATTTCTGTAAGTAAGCTTGATGATGCAGGTGTAAAAAACAGTGTTCAAGAAGGATACCTGCAAGATGGTTCAGGGAGCACTGGTATTGATGCGGGGAGTTCAGTCTGGAACTCTGTACAAGCTACAAGGTAGCACTGTTGTTGATAAAAGTGGAGTAGAAAATCTAGTCGTCTATGGAGAGAGGACCATGTTGTGGCATCAAAGGCTTCGAAATATTGGAGAGAAGGGCCTTCAAATACTTCATGGTAAAGGTATGGTAGAAGGTATGAGTAATAGCTCTTTGGATTTTGATTTCTGTGAAAATGTGTTGAAAAGTGTGCAACAAGAAATGCTTGTTGAGAATGCAAAAAGATGATGGAGCTTAGTGAAAAGAGTCGCCTTCACTAAGAGGGCCCGCAGGAAAATTATGGCACAAGTTCTATTTTTTATCACATTGTGGATGATCACAGTATGAGTGATCACAGTGTGGGTGATCACAGTGTGGGTGACCACAGTGTGAGTGATCACATTGTGAGTGATCAAAGTCTATTTTTGGACTGGCTGTAAAAAATAGAAAAGTCAAATATTATTGTCTCATAATAATATTTGGACTATAAACTTGATCTTATTCTCTTGGAGCACTTCAGGATGAGCTACGGATGTGGTACATGCAGATCCCAGAAGGAAATACATGGTTACCAATGGGATGACTAATATTTGCATGCAGGACTTCAGTTAGAACTCAAGTGAGTTGAGTTTAGTGGATTGGAGGTGCAGTTGATGGAGTTCTGTTCAGTTTAACTTTGTTAAACTAGTTATATTTAGTGTAACTGATCAATAGACTAGAGATGAGTTGGGTGAATTAGTTATTAATTAATTCACAAGTTATTAACTCATAATGCAACTATATAATACATCAGTTAACTCAGTTGCATGTCAGTGCATGTTCAGTTCAACAGGGACAGGTGTTATAGGATCATATTGCTATCACTTGTGACTATATCTGTGCATGATGATTTGCACAATCAGAGGGATTGAGTATGCCAATGAATTGGCCAATATCAAGAATTGTAGCTTGTGCTCACATCCAACACAGTGTTATTAACCAGAGTTTTTAGTCGACAGAGATTATCATGATTATACACTTATAAGCGGAACATGCATAATACATAACCTCTTCTACGTTGATCATCAATTTATAGATGCAGAAACATTCACAGGCGCACATAGAAGCATCAATCAAACTCATTAACACAGTATGTATCCGGGGGAAAGCATCTCGCTAAAAACCCCAACTATCTGTATATTATATTGATTGAATCATGTAACAATACATAGTACAATACTCCTCACAAGTACTCAGTACTATCTCCACATGCTACACACAATACAGCTCTGATCTGATCTCCAAATCTATTCCACTGCTTGCCTACCTCCACAGCTCAATACCTGCTCAAGAATTGATGAGAATGGTTTACCAAACTCGTATTTGACTTGAAAATAATCACTCACACTCTGTTGGACGTGAGAACAAGCTACAATTCTTGGTATTGGCCAATTAATTGGAATACTCAATCCCTTTGATTGTGCAAATCATCATGCACAACTATAGTCACAACTGATAGAAATTTGATCCTCTAACACCTGTCCCTGCTGAACTGAACATGCACTAACATGCAACTGAGTTAACTGATGTATTCTATAGTTGCATTATGAGTTAATAACTTGTGAATTAGTTATTAATTAATTCACAAGTTATTAACTCATAATGCAACTATAGAATACATTAGTTAACTCAGTTGCATGTCAGTGCATGTTCATTTCAGCAGGGACAGGTGTTAGAGGATCAGATTGCTATCAGTTATGACTATAGTTGTGCATGATGATTTGCACAATCAGAGGGATTGAGTATGCCAATGAATTGGCCAATACCAAGAATTGTAGCTTGTGCTCACGTCCAACAGAGTGTGAGTGATTATTTGCAGGTCAAATACAAGTTTGGTAAACCATTCTCATCAGTTCTTGAGCAGGTATTGAGCTGGAGAGGCAGGCAAGCAGTGGAATAGATTTGGAGATCAAATCTGAGCTATATTGTGTGTAACAGGTGGAGCTGGTACTGGATTGTTTGTGATAAGCATTGTACTTTGTAATGTTACATGATTCAATCAATATAATATACATATAGTTGGGGTTTTTAGCGAGATGCTTTCATCAGGATACATATTGTGTTAATGAGTTTGATTGATGCTTCTATGTGCGCCTGTGAATGTTTCTGCTTCTGTAAATTGATGATCAATGTAGAGGAGATTATGTATTATACTTGTTCTGCTTATAATTGTATGATCAGGATAATCTCTGTGAATATGTGTCATATTATTCAAAATTTCTACATGGTATCGGAGCTAGATGATTTGTAGAAAAAGTTTCTACATGGTATCAGAGCTGCTTGATTTGTAGAAGAGATTTTTACAGGATATCAAGTGAGGATTGATCATCTGATCTACTATTTAGGAAGTGTTTACATTCTATGTCTTCAGGCAGAGTTTGTGATTGGGCCAGGTAGCCTCTGGATTCATCCTTCTTTTGGAAGGTGAGATATCCGGTGAATTCCCATACAGTCGATCTCTGTATGAGAAATACTTTGTTCTCACAAATTCTAGATCAGAAGTGGTTGAGTTTTGAGCTGGTGGAATTTGAATTTAATTCCAAAGCAAGAGATAAAACTCAGAAACATTCAGTGTGAGAATGGAGATAGTATGCCCCAGTATCTCACGAAGTTCACCCAATGCCAAGATGAACTGGGAAGTGTGGGGGTGACTGTCGGATGAGGATGGTGAGTCTAGGACTCCTTGACCTTCCTAAGAGTTGGCATAGCTACCAGGACTCGGCGAATGGAAGGGAGAAACTACCAGGATGGGAGAGACTTTGGTCAGACTTGTGTAGGAGGAGATTAGACGGAGCACCAAAGATAGTTCTTCATCCATGCAGGATGAGGAGAACTATGCCTTAGCGAGTAAGGTGAAGAAGGGGAAGGAGAAGGGTTCTCTTTCCGAATCCAATTCTTCCAATGATGGGAAGAAGGTTGACAAGTCGAAGGTGAGATGCTTTTGTTGTCATGAGGAGGGTTCACGGGTCAAGAACCTATATGCTCTTGAGGTTCAAGATGCATGTGAAGCCTTGAGCAATGAGGCAATTGATGGAGACTTGGTGGTTGAGAGGGAGGGTATATTACCTCTCAACATGTAGAGCCAGAAGAAGTCTCAGACGATTGTGGAGGAGCCACGACTGGTGCAACAGCTTCAGGAGGTTGTGGAGGAGCCACAATAAGGGAAGCTGAGAGGAGATCAAGTAGAGACATCTACTCATCCAGAGACCTCCAGTAGGGGGAAACTTCGAGCCAGGTGGGCTGAGGGATCGCATGCAGCCATACCTCCAGGTAGGAGGTGGGGTGATGTGGATTGATTGTCCCAAGGAGGAGGGGCAGGATCCTTGAGGTACCCAACCTCTTGGATGAGACCTTGCTACAGGAGCCCCAGATGTGTAGTAGCAGGAACTGATTGATTGGGTAGAGACAGATGCGGATGGAGCGGCAGAGAGAGCGACAGTGCAGGGTATCCCAGGATAGTGCATAGCTAGCATGCTGCAGCAATGCAAGAGGCACAAGTGTTTTACACAGTGCTAGGTGGCACAGAGAGGTGTGTAATGGTGCGAGATGCATGGAGATGTTGCAGTAGCGCAGATGTCAGAGAGGGAGCACTTGTCAGCAGCAGGTAGAGCTTCAGCATTAGAGGGTGTTTCTAGCCCAACAGGGAGGTCAGTTGGGAGGTGCAGTGCGGATGCAATGCTGGGAGATAGAACTAGCAGCAGCACAGATGCAGTCAGATATCAAAGTGATAGAGGCTAGAGCAATCAGATACTGAAGAGCACAGAGATGCAGAGTTTTCAGTCAACAGAGGCAATAACAATCAGAGACTTTGATGATAGAGCAAGTGGACCGGCCAGATGTGTTGCATGGAGAACATTCCAGAGTTATAGGATCGAGTTTGAGAGGAAGCCTTTCTTGTTGAGAGGGAGTGTTGAAAATTGTGCAACAAGAAATGCTTGTTGAGAATGCAACAAGATGATGGAGCTTAGTGAAAAGAATCGCCTTCACTAAGTGGGCCTGCAGGCAAATTATGGCGCAAGTTCTATTTTTGATCATAGTGTGGATGATCACAGTATGAGTGATCACAGTGTGGGTGATCACGGTGTGGGTGACCACAGTGTGAGTGATCACAGTGTGAGTCATCAAAGTCTATTTTTAGACTGGCTGTAAAAAATAGAAAAGTCAAATATTATTGTCTCATAATAATATTTGGACTACAAACTTGATCTTATTCTCTTGGAGCACTTCGGGATGAGCTACGGATGTGGTACATGCATATCCCATAAGGAAATATGTGGTTACCTATGGGATGACTAATATTTGCATGCAGGACTTCAGTTAGAACTCAAGTGAGTTGAGTTTAGTGGACTGGAGTGCAGCTGATGGAGTTGTGTTCAGTTTAACTTTGTTAGACTAGTTGTGTTTAGTATAACTGATCAATAGACTAGAGATGAGTTGGGTGAATTAGTTATTAATTAATTCACAAGTTATTAAGTCATAATGAAATATAGAATACATCAGTTAACTCAGTTGCATGTCAGTGCATGTTCAGTTCAACAGGGACAGGTGTTAGAGGATCAAATTGCTATCAGTTGTGACTATAGTTGTGCATGATGATTTGCACAATCAGAGGGATTGAGTATGCCAATGAATTGGCCAATACCAAGAATTGTAGCTTGTGCTCACGTCCAACAGAGTGTGAATACAAGTTTGGTAAACCATTCTCATCAGTTCTTGAGCAGGTATTGAGCTGGAGAGGCAGGCGAGCAGTGGAATAGATTTGGAGATCAAATCTGAGTGTATTGTGTGTAATAGGTGGAGCTGGTACTGGATTTCTTGTGATAAGCATTGTACTTTGTAATGTTACATGATTCAATCAATATAATATACAGATAGTTGGGGTTTTTAGCGAGATGCTTTCCTCGGGATACATACTGTGTTAATGAGTTTGATTGATGCTTCTATGTGCACCTGTGAATGTTTCTACTTCTGTAAATTGATGATCAACGTAGAGGATATTATGTATTATACATGTTCTGCTTATAATTGTATGTTCAGAATAATCTGTATGAATATGTGTCATATTATTCAAAATTTCTACAAATTGTGTATATGGAAAGCAGAAACGGGTGAGTTTCCCCTCTGGAAGTAAGAGGGAGAAATAGATATTAGAGCTTGTTCACAGTGATCTGCTTGGACCTGTGAAGATTCCATCACTGGGTAAGTCTGTGTACTATGTATCATTTATAGATGAATTCTCAAGGAATACATGGATATATTTCCTTAAGAAGAAATCTAAAGTCTTTGACAGGTTTAAAGAATTCAAGGTTGTGATGGAAAACCAGAAAAAGAAGAAGATAAAGGTGCTGAGGACAGATAATGGTGGAGAAAGAATACACCTCAGCAAAATGGAGTTGCAGAAAGAATGAATAAGACGTTGATGGAACGGGTAAGAAGCATGCTCAATGGTGCCGGGTTAAGACATAAATTTTGGGCAGAGGCGGTGGATACTACATGTTACTTGGTCAACATGTCACCTTCATCAGCATTGGAGGATAAGACTCCATAAGAGGTATGGACTGGTAAGAAACCCTCTCTTTCGCATCTGAGGGTATTTGGATGTGATGCATATGTACATGTTCCAAAGGAGAAATGAACCAAGTTGGATAGTAAATCTGAAAAGTGCATCTTTATTGGGTATAAGGATGGTTTGAAGGGTTATAAGCTTTGGAACCCAGTAACAAGGAAGGTTGTGTACAACTGAGATGTGGTGTTCAGAGAGGTGAAAGATGTTATTAAACATGAAGTCCAACCAAAGGAACTTGAGAAGATAGAGTTTGAGCTAAAGGAGGAAGAATCAGACTCTACAACAGAGGAGGAATTAGAAGATGAAGAGCTAGAAACTTCGGGTGTAAGAAGATCAGTTAGAGAAAGAAGGAAGCTAGAAAGGTATAGTCCATCTACTTTCTGTTCAAATTTTTCTTTATCTATTATTGATGATGATCCCAGAACTGTGAAGGAAGAAGTGGATTCAGAGAATGGAAAACTCTGGAAAGAGGCCATAGTTGATGAAATGGCATCTTTGCACAAAAATGAGGCTTGGGATCTCGTGGAGTTGCCGACTGGAAGGAAACCCATTGGCAGCAAATGGGTGTTCAAAGAGAAGACAAATGTAGAAGGAAAAGTGGAGAAATGCAAAGCTCGGTTTGTAGCAAAAGGTTATTCCCAGGTGCCGGGAATTGATTTTGGTGATATTTTTTCTCCTGTTGCCAAGGTAACTTCTATTAGATTACTTTTATCTATTGATGCTGCTTTTGATTTTGAGGTAGAACATATCTATATGAAGACAACATTTCTTCACAAGGATCTGGAAGAGGAGATCTATGAAGTAACCTGAAGGCTTTGCGGTGAAGGGTAAGAAAGAACTAGTATGCAAGTTAAAAAAGTCTCTGTATGGGTTAAAACAATCACCAAGGATGTGGTATTAGAAATTTGATACATTTATACGGGGACTTGGCTTCACCAGAAGCAAAGCAGATCATTGTGTATATTTTAAATTAATTGGTGACTATGTTATTTATCTGGTCTTATATGTGGATGATATGTTGCTGGTTGGAAATGACAAAGAAATTATGCAGGATTTGAAGACCCAATTGTCTTCCAAATTCGACATGAAAGATCTTGGTGCTAGAAACTATATTTTGGGCATGGAAATTAAAAGAGATCGGGAAAAGAGGAAGTTCTGGTTAAAACAGAGGAAGTATGTTGAGACAATGTTGCAGAGGTTTAATATGTAGGATAGTAAACTAGTGAACGTTCCTATTCCTGTAGGTGTAAATTTATCTACTAAACAGTGTCCCAAGACACAAGAAGAGGAAGAGGATATGTCCCATGTTCCATATGAAAGTGTAGTCGGTAACCTAATGTATGCAATGGTTTGTACTAGACGAGACATTGCACATACAATGGGAGTATTGAGTAGGTTTACGTCAAAACCAGGAAAGGAGCATTGCAAAGCAATGAAGTGGGTTTTCAGGTATTTTCTTGGCACTAGTGATTATGGTTTGTGCTACCAAGGAAGACCAGGATTGGACAAAGTGTTGGATATTCATGGATTTGTTGATGCAGGCTGGGCTGGAGATCTGCATCAGAGAAGATCTACAAGTGGGTATGTGTTTAACCTATTTGGAGGTGCAGTCAATTGGATGAGTAAGAAAAAATCTATAGTGGAACTATCAACTATAGAGGCAGAATACATGGCAGCCACTCATGCAAGCAAGGAAGCAGTTTGGTTGCAGAGATTGTGTTCAAGTATGGGGTTAGTACAGGAAGTTATAAGGATAGACTATGACAGCCAAAGTGCAATTTTCTTGGTAAAGAGCCCTGCATATCATTCAAAGACAAAGCACATTGATGTTCAGTATCACTTTGTGAGGGATAAGATAGAAGACAAAAAGGTGTTGCTGGTAAAGGTGGACACTTTGAAGAATACTGCAGATGCATTGACAAAATCTGTGAGCTATGAGAAGTTCTCCTGGTGTAGAGAAACAATGGGAATTTCAGGGCTGGAAAAATGACTAAGCTCTCTTGTGGCACCTGTGGAAAGAAAACAACAAGTGTGAGAATGTTGGGTTGTGTTATATCCTTCCACATAGTTAACAGGGGGTTTGAGGGGTACTTGTAACCCCACTTTATGGGGTTCATGGAAACGCCCCAGAAAATTTTGATTTTGGACCCTATGTTAGGTTGGGCGGACCCACCTATGGTTTTGTGCATAATATTTGCACATGTTTTTTTGGACGCGAAGGTTTTTCAGTCCATGGTATTGGACGCGATGGTTTTAGGTCCATGGTATTGGATGCGATGGTTTTTCGTCCATGGTATTGGATGCTTCGGCATGTATAAATATGTATTATAACATTGAAAGGAAAATAATGAAAAATCAAGCTGGTAGTCCCGGTGTTGGGATCCAATGGGAAAATCTTTGTGTATATGTGTTTTATGTGTTATGCTCTCACATTGTTTATTTTTCTGTGTTTTAAAATTCGTATGTAGGTAATTTCTATATGGGGTTAAAACCTACATCTGGGACTAGTGGTACACACTCTGAGACCAGTGGTAGGAGTTGTAAATACTATGACAATGACTTCGGTTTGGTTGCGACTGGTCTATGACCAGTGGTACATACTCTGAGGCTAACTTTAAGTCAGTATGACACATCCTCGAGCATTTATTCTTCTTCATAATTTGGACAAAAGCAGAGCAGAACAGAGCAAAGCAATACAAATCAGTATAAGGCAAAACAAGACAAAGCAGAATAGGCAGAATAGAGCAGAGCGGGATAAGGATCAGGCTGTACAGGGCAGTACATTTGATGGATGAATAGTAACAACTGCCAGACATATTGCAGATGAAGTTCTCCCTAGTTGAGAGGGAGTGTTAAAATTGGAAACTAGGACCAAACTTCATGTGGGTCATCTTATTCATGGCTGATAATATTTTCATTAGATTCCTCTCATCGAGAGGTGTAGGATTGATAAAAATATCATCCGATTCCGATAAGTATTTATGGAGATATGAATTTATTTTGATTATGGAATTATTATCAAGCTGACCTACAACTCATGTAGGCTCAGAAGCCCAACAGTCATGTCTATTCAAACATCAACGTTGTGTATAAATACAAGAGGAATTTTCCTCATTTTCACTCACTCATCTCATCACATCTCTCTCTCTCTCTCTCTCTCTCTACTGCGCAGAAAAGAGTCTCTTCTCTACTGCGCAGAAAAGGGTCTCTCTCTCACACATGTGGAAGGAAGCTGTTGAACCAGAAGCTACAATTGTAGATCCAAAGTTTGACCAGTGTTGACCATCAGATCTCCTCCTTAGAATTGTGTTGTAGGTCCATCTGGATCTCCTCTGAAGGCCACCTTTTTTGGTGGTGGAATCAAGCCAATCTGACGGTCGATTTGTGAGATATCGACTACCCTAGTTTTGATGATGAAGCTGCTAATGTTGATGTTGCTAATCTAGGGTTTGCTATTGTTGATATAACTCATATTTATTGTACTATTTCTCTCTGCTAAATTATTGAAGATAAAAGAAGATTTGATCAAAGGGTTTCCCCACACATTGTGGGGTTTTTCCCTGGCTAGCCGCCACATCTTGTGTCTCTTGTCTTGGCTTGTTTTCTGTCGATCGTTTAATGTTCTATCTGCACTTTAATTTATGTACATGTGATTGCTAATCTGTGGAATATAATAAGAAAAAGAAGTCAACTGTTATAAGCATAGAACATACCATAACTTAACATTAAGGGATAATCTCCTTAATCAAATGGATAATTGTTGCATGACTTCACAAAGACTTCTAGCTTGAATTTCTCCAACTAATTAATCCATAATGAATTAATTAATTATTCTTCAAGTAGTTGGTGGGACTAAATTTGAATTTTAATTCTCAATTTTAATTCAAGGACAAGCTAAAATTGGAATATACTGAATGCTATTTTTAGCATTTCTATTTTTAACATTTGTTGTTGCTATTTTCAACACCCCATCTCAACAAGAAAGGAATTCAACTCGATCCCAATCCTGAACCTTTGGAATGTTCTACATGCAACAATTCTCTCTAGTGCCGTTTCTCCAGCAACTCTAAAAATAAAAAATATGCAACCTGAATCAAAATGATCCCTCTGTCATCAAAGTCTCTGACTACTATTGCCTATATCGACTGAAAACTATGTGCTTATGATGACACAATTGTTTTGCACTATTGTCAATCCTTCTCTACACTCTTCAGTATCTAACTGCTCTAGCCTCTATCACTTTGATCTCTGACTGCATCAATCCGACTGATTCCTCTCACTACTATGTATTTTGGGCTCCCGTAGCAAGGTACAATCCATGAGTTAAAACCTCTCAATGGACCTTACCCAATTTCAGCCTTCTTGAGACTATCACTTCACATCGCCCCACCTCACACTTGGAGGTATGGTTGCATGTGATCCCTCAGCCCACTTGGCTTGAAATTTCCACCTACTGTAGGTCTCTGCATGGGTGGATGCCTCCACTAGGTCTCCTCTCAAAATATCCAATTGTGGCTCCTCCAAAATTGTCTAAGACTTCTTCTGGGACTGCATGTTGAGACGTCATTTACTCTCCCTCTCAACGACCAAGTATCTAACTTTTTCCTTGCTCCTCAAGGTTTTGCATGCATCTTGAACCTCAAGAGCATATGGGTTCTTGACTCGAGAACCGATTTTCTTCACTTGTCCCATGCTGATGTGTCTAGGGAAAACCTTTCCCTTACTAAGACAACATCATAGCCTTTGTCCTCCAACATCACGATCGATACCAAGTTCTTTTTCAGTCCAGGCACATACTTCACATCTGTCAAGGTGATAAAATCTCCATGCTCCCTCTGAAAAGAAACCATGCCCACTCGTGAAACACTAAACCTTTCATTGTCACCCATACCTATGCACATCTTGACGTCTCTATCCTCCAAGGTATTTAACAAACTTTTATCGTCGTTCATGTGGAATGAGGCTCCACTATCAAGAAACCAACCTCAACCCATCAACGATGAAACCATGCATGCAAAGAGGGTAAAATCCAATTTGAACTGAGAGGCCAATGCCTCACCTTGAGATCATTCCAAGGACCCCTTCTTGGACTTCTTCGATGGGCAATTAATCGCATAATGACCCACCTCATGACAATTAAAGTGTCTCACTTTAGACTTGTCAATCTTCTTCCCTCCATGAGAAGAATTCAATTTGGAATGAGAATCATTCTCCTTCCCTTTCCTTGCCTTACCTGCTATGGCTAGATTTTCTTCATCATCCTTGGATGAAGAACCATCTTGTGTGCTCCTCCTGATCTCCTCTTGCATGAGATCCGACCACAGTCATTCCCAATCCGACAATTTCTCTCTTCCATTCACAGAGTCTTGATAGTTATTCCAGCTCTTTGGAAGGCCTAGGAGAGCGAGGCTCACCATATCTTCATCAACAGTAGTTATTCCCACACTACCAAACTCATCTCTACAAGTGGTGAGCTTGTTCAAATATGTAGAAATAGTATCCCCCTTTCCCATCTTGATTTTTTGAAGCTTATCCTTGAGTGCCAATTTCCTCTGGTCACTCCTGTTTTGATAGAGGTCCTTCAATGTCTTCCACATTGAAAATAGAGTCTCCTTCCCATGGAGACTTGAGACAATATGGTCTCGATCTCCCTCCGAAGAATCTATCTCGCCTTCGCCCCACACTTCTTCCATTCAGCGAATACTTGTGCTTTAGATGTAGTTGGCTTGGGGATTTCTTGATCAATGAAATCCTTCAAACCATTGTCTTCTAATACCGCTTCCAAGTGATCCTTCCATGATATATAGTTCGAGTTGCCATCTAGAGCATACTCGAGTCTCAAGTCATTGAACACCATTGGTGAACTTAGAAGTATGATAAGAATTTGATTTTACTCCTCTAACCAAGAACTTCAAACTTCAAATTTCCCTTCTTCATTATACTATTCACAGCTTCGATCACCTTTGCTCTGATACCATGTAGAAATTTCTCTATAGATCAGATAGCTCTGATACCATGTAGAAATTCTCACTATAGATTAACTTGATAATGCAATATACTAAAGCAAACTACTTTAATCTACTTCTACAATCAAACTTGCAGAAGCTTAATAGATTTGAGCAAGATCAAATTGAACACATATAACCAGAAGAAGAATCAATGCACATCAAAACACAGAAGAATACTCAGGGGAAAGCGTCAACTAAAAACCCCACTATCTGTATTATCATATAAGGTGGAAATACATAAATATTACACAAATCTTTAGTTCGCATAGCTAGCCAGCTCTCAGGATAATCCTCTTGGATTCTCACAGGCGAACAAGGCTTCTCAAAAACCTTATCCTCAGCCCTCCAAGCCTCATATTTCCTTGCATTATTTCTACTGGGTGATCCTCCTATTACCAAGTTTAACACTAATCACTCACACTGATCTCACACCCTATAAAACTAGGAAATCCTCAAGGAACCTTATTCCTTCTACATGGATGAGTTTCCTTTACAGGTAAATTCCTCCAACTCATAGTATATTGTCCTTGTGTTTAATCTCAACTGGGTATTTGTCTGAACTGACATGCATGAGTTATTTATGAGAGAATCCTCAATTATCTAGAGAACACTAGTTTGATGCATGCATACATTAACTGATTGAACTCACAATTAGCTCCTCAAACTATTTGGAAATAATATAATTGGACTTAACTCAATTAATTGATCTAACTAATTACAAATCAATTACAACTCATCCTTATCTCCTTAATTAAGGGATAATCTCCTCAATCAAAGGGAAAATTGTTGCATGACTTCACAAAGACTTCTAGCTTGAATTTATCCAACTAATTAATACATACTGAATTAATTAATTATTTTTCAAGCAGCTGGTGAGAGTAAATTCGAATTTTAATTCTCAATTTTAATTCAAGGACAAACTAAAATTGGAATATACTGAATGTTATTTTTAGCATTTCTTTTGCCATTTGCAACAGTTCCTGCGACCTTGGATGTACGATGCTTCAATTAAATTCCAATTTCAAAACATTTACGGGCTCATAGCCTCTTGGGTATGGACCACTCCCACCTCTCAACCACTTATGAGAGCTCCTTGCTACTATTCTTCACTAGCCCAATTTTCATTTATAACAAGAAAACATCGCCAATCCACTTCTCTACTTGTCGACCCCACGACTCTCCCTGACTCCTATTTTAAATTATTTTTGGGATTTGACAACCCTAGCAACAAGAAAATTCATGTGACTTGAATCTCATTCAACTATTGAATCCTGGTGATCAACTCTTTTTGGAAATGTGATTTCATAAATGTTACCGCGTTCTGAACTTCCAGGCCTCTAGGCCTCAGACCTTCGATCAACTCTAATACAAAAATCCTTACAGGCTTCTAAACGTCTGAGTCTCTAGATAAATTTTCATTAGGGGAATTTTGACGTCTAAACTGGGCCTCCTAAGGAAATTATAAAATAATAGTGGAAATAATAAAATAAGATTACATTACATCATCAAATTTTGGGGGAAAAAAGAAAAAACTATATTTTCAACTCTTCTTTTTAACTTATCTCCCTATTGGTTTACTCAAATTTCAAGTGACAACACTCATTGGATTCAAAATTTTATACCTCATCTAAGGAGTATCCATTTTGCATACTTTCGATGGACCCTGCTACATGAAAAACGTAATTGCAATCATGTTTTTTCATTTATTTCTTATTTTTCGTGTAGTCGAGTCCATCAAAAGTATGCAACATGGGTAGTCCTTGGATGAGGAATTAGGTTTTGCATCCAACAACTACTCCTGATCGAAATTTTAGTAAAACCTTAGGGAGATAAGTTGAAAAAGTAGTTTTATTATTTTTTAATATTTTTACTTTTTTACTCCAAAAATGGTGAATCATCTTGACATCATCATCTTGAATCCTATTGGTTCTTATAAAATTTACTTTGGTTGTAAATTTTTCTTAGGAGCCACATTTTAGACCTCAAAAGTCCCCTAATGGTTACAATTCTCATCGATTAATGACTGCAGGAATTGTTAAGAGATAGACTTCCCCAAAATGAAAATACCCTAAGTATTGGTATTTTTGCTTATTTCTATAGTTCTACACCCTTTGTTGGAAATAATACTGAGAGGGGGGGTGAATCAGTATTATCTAGCAATTTAATAAATCTTCCTTATTTGATCTTTGAATTATTTTAGCATGTCAGTACCATAAAATAATGAGCATGAAAAACAGATAGTCACACCAAAGAACACAAGATGTAAGGTGGAAACCCAATGTGGGTGAAAACCACCTGCTGCAATATGTCTCTATCTTCTTTCAATTTAGAAACTTCTTTTACAATGATTTTGTACTAGTGCAGTCCTTTACCAGTACGCAGGCTGCAACCTGCAGAGAGCTGCAACTCTCTCTCTCTCTTGTTTTCCAGTCTACTCCTGGAAGGGAGATACAACCCCCTACTTCTTTTCATAAAGCATCAGATGATCAACAAGTACATAACAGATATAGATCACTACAGATATCAGATCAGCAATAACAGAACTAACCCAGAACACCTTATCAATAGAGAAATTCAATCAACAGAACATCTTAAAACAGAGACGCAGTTTTCCTTTCTATGGCCTGCGACCAGACGCTGTTAACCTTCTATTACTCTGCGTCCACCCGCAGATATCCTTCTGCTTCGCTGCGTGCCCACGCACTGTTCCTTTGACTGCTCTGCGTTCTGTTGCTTCAGGGACGCACCCAAGGATACTATCGCGCCGCGTCTTTCGCTACAGAGATGCACCTGAAAACACTATCGCGCCGCGTCCTTCTGCTTCTGAGACGCACCTGAACCTTGATCGCCCTGCGTCCCCACGCAGGTCTCTCTCTACTGTACTGCGTCTCGGCGCACTTGCCCTTTACAATACCTGCGTCCCGGCGCACTTTCCCTTCACTGAACCTGCGACCCTTCAGATATAAATGATATGAAGACTTCAGAACAAACCCAAACAGTCAGATCTATCGATCTGTTCATGCGCCATAGAGATCACAGTCCATTAGAAGATTCGCCTTTTTAGATCTGGACTAGATCTCACCAAATAAGATATTCAACCCCAGACCATTGCTCAATCCAAATGAACTCCTTTGCTTTATATAGGCAAGCTTCTCCCCAAAACATGGAACAATACCACAAGCCGACACCATAGAAACAAAAAACCGTCGGCTAGATACCACACAAGAAACCCCCACGTGCTTTTCTCTGCCTTGAAATGTGTGCACTGGGTGGACGCACCCCCTGAACGGCCGGCCGGCGTCCCTGGACGCGGTTTCTGCATGGTATACCTGCGGGGGCGCACTTTCTGAACCGATTGCCTGCGTCTTTCTTAATTTTCATCAAACTGAGAGCCTTACCACTAGAGTTTCCATCAAGTACAACATCTGTAACATAAAGTCATACCAGAAAACATAATGCCAACAATCTCCCCCTTTGGACTTGATGGCAACCTCACAAACTTTAGCGTCATTCTCCCCCTTGACATCAAGAGCAAAGGGTATGCTCCCCCTAAGCACATGCTCCCCCTGAAGATGAACCAGATCTGCAGCAACGCACCACCATGAAAGAGATAGAGACATATTGCAGTTATTTCCAAGATCTCCTTCTCCATAATGCCAACAATGCATTATGTGCTCCCCCTGAGCCTGTACCACCAATAAGAAGAGGTTCAACAAGATGATGCATCAACAACCCCCAGCTTTTGCCTGAGGTATTCAAACGTGTCCCTGGGCAATGGTTTGGTAAGAATATCAGCAACTTGTTCCTTGGAAGGAACATACTCCAACTTGACTTTCTGTTCAAGCACTTGTTCCCGGAGAAAATGGTACTTGATTGGTATGTGCTTGGTTTTTGAATGCATGACCGGATTCTTTGAGATGCTGATTGCACTTATGTTATCACATAAGATGGGGATAGGTGGTGTACAAGTGATTTGAAAATCCTGCAAAGTCTGCATCATCCAAAGGAGTTGAGTGCAACAAGATGCAGCAGCAACATATTCCGCTTCAGCTGTAGACAAGGCAATCGAACTTTGTTTCTTGCTGAACCAAGATACCAATCTGGAACCCATAAAGAACGCACCACCACTTGTGCTTTTCCTGTCATCCACGCTTCCGACCCAATCTGCATCTGTATAAGCATGAAGAGTAAGATCTGTATCTCTAGGATACCATAAGCCATAATTTTGAGTCCCTTGAAGATATTTGAAAATTCTCTTTACTGCCTGAAGATGAGTCTCCTTCGGATTTGCCTGAAATCTTCCAACTATTCCAACTGCATGCATGATGTTTGGTCAGGTACCTGTCAAATATAGTAAACTTCCAATCATAGATCTGTAGGTTGGTTGATGTACTGCTGCAGATTCATCATTTGCACTGAGACTACATCCTGTGACCATGGGTGTACATACAGGTTTTGCATCTTCCATGCCATATTTCTTCAAAATCTGCTTGAGATACTTGGTTTGAGATAAAAAGATTCCTCCTTCCTTTTGTTGGATTTGCAAACCAAGGAAATATGTTAGTTCTCCTAGCAAGGACATTTAAAATTCTTTCTGCATGACCGAGGCAAAGCTTTGACTCATAGCTTCTTCATTGCTGCCAAAAATAATGTCATCTACATACACAACAAGTATTAGCAATTTGTCATTTTCAACTTTTATATACAGATTTCTATCTGCTGAACCTTTTGAGAAACCTTGTTGATGTAGATATTTGTCCAACCGGTAGTACCAAGCTCTTGGAGCTTGTTTGAGACCATAGAGAGCCTTTTTCAATCAGCATACAAGATTTGGATCATTTCCAAGAATGAACCCATCTGGTTGTTCAATGTACACTTCTTCTTCCAAGTCTCCATTCAGAAAGGCTGATTTCACGTCCATTTGAAATACTTTGAAGTTTTGAAAACTTGAGACAGCAAGGAACATTCGGATGGCCTCAAGTCTTGCAACAGGAGCAAAAGTTTCTTCAAAGTCTATTCCTTCTTGCTGCGCATACCCTTTACAAACAAGTCTGGCTTTGTTTCTAATTACTTCTCCATTTTCATTCAATTTATTTTTGAAGATCCATTTTGTTCCGATAACATTCTTATCCTTTGGTCTAGGAACCAGCTCCCAAGTGTTGTTCTTTTCGATTTGCTCAAGTTCTTCATCCATTGCTTTCACCCAACATTCATCTTTGCATGCTTCTTTCACATTTTGTGGTTCAGTAGAGGAGAGTAATGCCAAATAGCTTGAGGCTTCTGCAGCTGTTCTTCTTGTTTGTACACCTGCTTCTTTCTGCCCCACAATCTGAGATTCTGGATGATTCTTCTGAACATATCTGGATGGAGTTTTCTCTTCTCTTCTTGTCTGCTCCTCTGGTTCTTCTTGAAGTTCTCCTTGGGGTTCTTCTTCTTCATTATTCTGTCTTTGAGGGTAGCCTTCATCTTCTTCTATATCTTCATGATGTACTTGCCTAGGAATATATCCCTTCTCATCAACCACTACATCAATGCTGTCAACAATTCTGCCAAGTCTTTTATTGTAGCATTTGTATGCTTTGCTGTGTGGAGAATAGCCAAGAAGAATGCCTTCATCTGCTCTAGGTTCAAGTTTGCCAAGCTGCTCATCAGTATTCTTGATATAGCATTTGCTCCCAAAGATTTTGAAGTGCTTTACCGAAGGAGTTTTACCACTCCAAAGGTCATGAGGAGTTTGAGTGTTGTTCACCCGGACATTTGTCTTGTTGAGAATAATAACCGCAGCATGTGCAGCTTCACCCCAGAAAGTTGCGGGAGTTCCTGATTCATCAAGCATAGCACGAGCCATTTGTTGGATTGTTCTGTTCATTCTTTCAACAACTCCATTTTGCTGAGGAGTTCTAGCTGTAGATAATTCTCTCCTTATCCCATGTTCATCACAGAAATCGAAAAATTCATTTGAAGTAAACTCCCCACCTCTGTCGGATCTGAGGCACTTAATTTTGTGACCTGATTCATTTTCAACCAAGGCTTTGAAGGTCTTGAATTTTTTGAATGCTTCATCTTTGTGCTTCATAAGTCCTAACCAGACAAACCTGGAGAAATCGTCAATAAATAATATCAAGTATTCCTCTCCTCTAGGTGTTCTTTTCCTGAATGGGCCACATGTATCTGTATGTACTATCTCAAGAGGCATGCTAGCTGATCCCTCTTTCTCTGGAAAGTTAGTCCAGGTTTGTTTTCCAAACTGACATGATCTGCATATGGTGTTGTCAGGAATTTTGATATCTGGAAGATCGTGAACTGCCTGATATTTGCATGCTTTCCTTATTTGTGAGAAGCTTAGATGTCCCAACCTTCGATGCCATAACCAGTGCTCTTCATCCTTGCTAAGATAGCATTGTTATTGTCCTTCTTCAAATATGTACAGATTATTTGGAGTTCTTTTGCCTTTGAGTACTGTTTTACCTGTATCAAGATCACGAACAAGACATCCATTCGATCTGAAAATAACCTCGGTTTTTTGATCACACATCTGGCTGACACTTAGTAGATTATGCTTCAATCCATCAACATACAGAACATTTCCAGCCTTGACCTTTTCTTTTAAAGGAGCAATACCTTTTCCTTTTATAGTTGCAGGAGTATCATTTCCAAAAGAAACTTTCTTTCCCTTTTCTAAAGTAGAATAAGATTCAAGTTTTTCTTTATCACCTGTCATATGTTTCGAACATCCACTGTCAATGTACCATAGATTTTCCTGTCCTTCTGCATAAAATGCTATCCCACATCTTTCTGTTTGAGGTTCCTTTATTCTCCATGTTTTGGTGCTTGTGGCTTGTTCCTTTTTCTCCTGAAACCTGCTCCTACATTCAGAGTCTTCATGACCAAAATTATTTCAAATAGAATATTCAACTTCATTTTCAAGAACCGAAAAGTTTTTATAGGTCCTTTTCGTAATCCCTGTCATACTTCTTTGTTTTTGAGCTTCCCTAGTCATGATTGTTTTATATGCAACACATTGAGTTGCTTTGTGACCAAAGTTATGGCAAGAAAAGCATTGTCCATTGAAGAAGCTTCTGCGGTTATTGAATCTACTAGCCAACTAATTGTAATTTCTATTTTCATCTATTCTTGAACCAAACTGAGAAGATTTTACCTGTGGCTGGTTGTAGCTTTTGTTCACCCTTAAGATGGATTGTCCCTGATAGTTTCTGTTTGTAATTCGTCCCTGCTTTACCTGATTATCTTCATTGTTCTTCTGCTCATTTCTTCTTGCTGCATCAAGATAACTTTTTGAGGTGGATGCTTGAGAGGTTTCTCCATTATAGCCCAAACCTGTCTTGTTTAGAGGAGACCGCTGCACATTGATAATCTCATCCAAAGTTTCAGATCCTTTGACAAACTTAAGATTAATAGCTTTTGTTTTCTCTATTTCTTTTCTGAGGCCAACAATTTCACCTTCTAGTTTTTCAAGATGTTTTTCCTTTTCATCAATTTGAAATTGCAAAGTATCAATGATCACATTCTTTTCTTCTATGCATCTCTTGAGTCTAGTAATTTCATCATAGAGATTATCCACATCTACAGCATCCTCATAATCATCATCTTCAAATGCCATTAACAGCTTATATTTATTACCTTGTTCATCTTCATCACTATTTGATAAGCCATCACTATCTTCATGGGTGTAGTAGCTTTTCTTATTTGCACTTTGTTTCTTGTTCCATCTAGCAGGTTCTTTTCCTTTATCCTTATAAGGACATTTTGCAGCATAATGACCTACTCTTCCACAAGCAAAGCATTTGAAAGGTAGCTTACCTCTGAACCTTCCAGAACCCCTTTGAAGACTTCTGACAAAATTTGATTCTTCTTCCTCTTCTTCTGGAACATGGCTTGCTTCATAGTAATCTTCTTTGCCTGATGCCTTAAAAGCAACTTCCCTTCTGTCTGATGGACCTCCCTTTCTCATTTCATAAGCAGTTAGAATTCCATGTAGCTAAGACATAGTGAGAACACGGAGATTTTCCTTTTCTTCTATTGCAGATACTTTAGATTCAAACTTGGGGGATAATGATCTTAGAATCTTTTGAACTACTATAGTCTCTTTTATTTCTTCACCCAAATTTTTCATACAATTAACAATCTCATCTACCCGAAGAAAATAATTAGCCACACTTTCATCATTATACATCTTGAGAGTCTCATATTGAATCCTGAGAGTTTGAAGTTTAGCTTGTTTTACCTGTTCATCTCCTTCATAGCTAGTGATCATTTTGTCCCATATCTCTTTTGCTGATTTGAAGTGCATGACCTTCATGAATTCTGTTTGGGATATACTTCCTAATAGAGTACTGACTGCTTTTGCATTTGTTTCATACTTCTTTTTCTCAGCTGGATCTGTAGGAGTAGCTGAAGGAAAAGCATAGCCTGTTTCTACAATGTCCCAAACTTATGTACCAAGAGATTGAAGATATGCAGTAACTCTTACCTTCCAATAATTGAAGTTTGTCCCATCAAAAATAGGTGGCCTGATTGATGCTTCTCTCTCGTAGTTGCTCATGATGAACGATCTACCTTCAAGCGATCAAGCTTCTCTGAAGGACCTGCTCTGATACCAATTGTTGGAAATAATACTGAGAGGGGGGGTGAATCAGTATTATCTAGCAATTTAATAAATCTTCCTTATTTGATCTTTGAATTATTTTAGCATGTCAGTACCATAAAATAATGAGCATGAAAAACAGATAGTCACACCAAAGAACACAAGATGTAAGGTGGAAACCCAATGTGGGTGAAAACCACCTGCTGCAATATGTCTCTATCTTCTTTCAATTTAGAAACTTCTTTTACAATGATTTTGTACTGGTGCAGTCCTTTACCAGTACGCAGGCTGCAACCTGCAGAGAGCTGCAACTCTCTCTCTCTCTTGTTTTCCAGTCTACTCCTGGAAGGGAGCTACAACCCCCTACTTCTTTTCATAAAGCATTAGATGATCAACAAGTACATAACAGATATAGATCACTACAGATATCAGATCAGCAATAACAGAACTAACCCAGAACACCTTATCAATAGAGAAATTCAATCAACAGAACATCTTAAAACAGAGACGCAGTTTTCCTTTCTGTGGCCTGCGACCAGACGCTGTTAACCTTCTGTTACTCTGCGTCCACCCACAGATATCCTTCTGCTTCGCTGCGTGCCCACGCACTGTTCCTTTGACTGCTCTGCGTTTTGTTGCTTCAGGGACGCACCCAAGGATACTATCGCGCCGCGTCTTTCGCTACAGAGACGCACCTGAAAACACTATCGCGTCGCGTCCTTCTGCTTCTGAGACGCACCTGAACCTTGATCGCCCTGCGTCCCCACGCAGGTCTCTCTCTACTGTACTGCGTCTCGGCGCACTTGCCCTTTACAGTACCTGCGTCCCGGCGCACTTTCCCTTCACTGAACCTGCGACCCTTCAGATATAAATGATATGAAGACTTCAGAACAAACCCAAACAGTTAGATCTATCGATCTGTTCATGCGCCATAGAGATCACAGTCCATTAGAAGATTCGCCTTTTTAGATCTGGACTAGATCTCACCAAATAAGATATTCAACCCCAGACCATTGCTCAATCCAAATGAACTCCTTTGCTTTATATAGGCAAGCTTCTCCCCAAAACATGGAACAATACCACGAGCCGACACCATAGAAACACAAAACCGTCGGCTAGATACCACACAAGAAACCCCCACGTGCTTTTCTCTGCCTTGAAATGTGTGCACTGGGTGGACGCACCCCCTGAACGGCCGGCCGGCGTCCCTGGACGTGGTTTCTGCATGGTATACCTGTGGGGGCGCACTTTCTGAACCGATTGCCTGCGTCTTTCTTAATTTTCATCAAACTGAGAGCCTTACCACTGGAGTTGCCATCAAGTACAACATCTGTAACATACAGTCATACCAGAAAACATAATGCCAACAAGATCCTCTCAGCTCTCCTGCACTCCTAGACTCCCCCTCTCAGCATTGTGCCACTCCTTTGGGAAACTCCTCTACCTTCTCCACTCCTCCTGCAACCACTCCAACAAACTATATATACTCATATATGGCCTCTCGACTCTATTAAATTATTATAGTTGGATTGTGTATTAATCATAAGATTTGTAGAAGGACTAGTTTGGAATATAATTAAGGTCTTCTCACACACTATACATGAACCCATTTTCATTAAAATCAAAGGGATATTAAATTTACAATATTTCAGCCTAGATCCATAAATGTAGGATCAAAAATACCAATTTAGGGAAAATTAAACAACTGTAATGAATTTTCAACCATTTTCCTAAATTAAACAATTACCTGGTGATTTCAAACAACTCCTATCCTATAAAACCACTCACTGAGGAAATAACTCCTTTAGTAAATTATTTTAACCTTTTGGTCAATGAAATTTACAGATACCCCTACATCATACTCTCAAGGAACAAATATATCATGGAATCCTATCCATGAGTTCTTCAACATATGTGTCACTTTTTTGTATGAGTGTGGTAGTCATCCAAGTTGCGTATAAGACTAGAAGGTTCTTCCACTTAACAATAATATTCAAAAACTATTTTTCCCTTGTATTCTTAATTAGTAGTTTGTCCAAAATATTTTCAGGTTGCAAAGGTTCAACTGTTGGCAACTGTTTCTCCCACTATACTGGATGTTTCTTTTCATCATCACTTACCAGTTGTTCCATTTCAAGCTCATCTTATATAGATATTCTACATTAAATATTGGTGAGATTCCAACTCTAGATGGAAATTCAATTTCATAGGCATTAGTAAAGAATTTCCTTAAGATCCTACAAGGTCCTACCTTCTTAAATTTTGACTTATTTTACACCCTTTGGGAATCTTTCCTTACTCAAATGTGCAAGTACCAAACCCACTACTTCAAATTTATGCTCCTTTCTGCTAAGATTTGTTCTGCTCTTATATTTAAGACTATTTTCAAGTAGTTTATGCTCTACCTTGTCATGGATTTCTCATATGGATGTAGAAAAATCTTCTCATGTTGCACTTCTCTTCTCTATTCTTCGTAAAATTCTGATCTCATGCACTCCTCTTGGATTTATTCCATATACAATTTGGAAAGGACTTTGTCCAGTACTTCTGTTGCAAGTTTCATTGTATGCATATTCATCTTGTGTTAAAATTTGGTCCCATTATTTAGGATGATCTCCAATCAAAATATGCAGAATGTTTCCCAGGATTTTATTTACTACTTTAGTCTAGCCATCAGTCTATGGGTGATATGTTCAACTAAGCTGCAATTTTGGGTCAAATTTCTTCCACAAGGCTCTCTAGAAATTTCCTAAGAATCTAGTATCTTGGTCTGAGATAATACTCCTAGGAATTCCATGTAGTCTTACCACCTCTTTAAAGAACAAATTAGTGTCACATGGCTATCATCACTAGTCTTAGCACAAGGATTTAAATGAGCCATTTTTGAAAATATATCTACAACCACAAATATAGAATCATTACCTTTATGATTTTTTTGGAAAACCCAAAACAAAATCCATACTCACCGAGTGTTAAGTTCTATTATGTATTTGTAATGGGGAACACAATCTAGTGTTTTAGCTTCTCCCTTTGGCATACTGACAAGTTCTGCATCTTTTTGAAAACTTTTTCACATCAGTCCTTAACTTTGGCCAATAATAATGTCTTTTCAATAGATCATAAGTTTTCTCCTGCCCAAAATTTCCTCCAAGGCCTCCACTATGTTTTCCTTTAATTAAATTCTCCTTCATGGAACAATTGGGAATATATAACTATTTTTTCTTAAGAAAAGTCCATCTTGAATCATATAGTCAAGCCATGGACTTTGATTTTGAGAAGTTGGGTTATTAGAATCTTTTAAGGCCCCTAAAAATTATATATCTTTCTCATATAATTCCTTCATAAAATCAAATCCCAATGCTTGAATTTGGCTTTTCTATAATAATAATTGCCTCCCGCTCAAAGAATCTACAATTTTATTATAATTTCCACTGATGTGCTTCAAAAGAAAAACATAAATCTCTATAACTACTTGACCCACTTAATGTGTTTTTGGTTTAATTTAGGTTGTCGCATAATATACTGGAGGGAGAGATTATTAGTGTGTAAAATAAAATCCCTAGACAACAAATAATGACTCTATTTCTTAAGAGATTGAACTACTGGATATAATTCCTTATCATAGGTTGTATGCTTCCTTCTGGACTCATTAAAATTATCACTGCAGTAAGCAACGGGTTTGTCCTCCTGGTTGAATACTGCTCCAATCACATCATTGTTGGCATCACTTTTCACTTGGAAAGGCTTGTTAAAATTTGGAAGTGAAAGTACTAGTTTCTCCCTGATATTCTTATTTAACATTTCGAACCCCTCTTAGATTCAATATTCCACCAAAATTATTGTTCATTCTTCTTAATTGTGTCTACAATTGGTGCACTCATTTTGGTGAATTTCTAGATGAATTTATGGTAAAAGCTTTCCAAACCATGAAAACTCCTGAATTAAAAAATATTTCTAGGAGAGGTTCATTCAAAAATAGCCTTTACCTTTCATGGATCCATCTTTAACCCTTCTCCAAAAATGAAAAACCCCAAATATACAAGCTCTGAGTTTAAAAAGGAATATTTCTTAAAATTTATAAGAAATTTTTTCTGTTGTAATTTTTCCAATAGATACCTTAAATGTTGTACATGTTTCTCCTTTGACTAACTATCAACTAATATTTCATCATGGTAAACAATTGCAAATTTTTGTATGTATTCTCTCATGACTCCATTCATCAATCTCATGAATGTACTGGGTGCATTAGACAATCAAAATGGTATAACCATCCATTCATATAGTCCTTCACTAGTTTTAAATGTAGTTTTCTCTCATCTCCCTCTCTTATTCTAATCTGATGGTATCCACTTTTCAAAAAAAAATTGAAACCCAATTGGACCACTTAAACAATCCAAAAAATCATCAATATGTGGCAAAGGGAAACAATACCTAATTGTGATCTTATTCAGAGCTGTGGATTTTGTACACATGCACCATCCACCATCCGTCTTTGGAATCAACACTGTAGGCACTTCTCTTAGACTAATATTCTCTGGAATCAAACCTTTATCTAACAACCCTTACATTGTTTTCTTGACTTTCTCATTATCCTTAGGTTTCATGCAATAAGTAGATTTATTAGGAAAGCTTGGTCATGGTATTAGATCGATACGATGACTGATAATCCTTATAAGTGGTATTTCACTTGGTAAATAATCCACAACAATGTCATGGTGTTCCTCCAACATTTCTTGAACCTCTAAAGGAATATCATAAATAGTAGTGGAAGTATGAACTACTCTAGGTTTGCAAATAACAGTAAAATGTACTTCATTTGTGTTAAGTTGTTGCAAAAACTCTTTGCCACTCAACAAAAAATCCTTTGGATCAATGGGTTCAGAAGTCCCTTCTTCTTGTAATGGAATTAAAGAATTATTGATGCCATCCTTTTGGAACTTATAGGTGTTTTTCTTGTCATCATGTACAAATCCTCTATCAAGCTGCCACGGTCTTCTAAGAAGTATATGACATAGGTCCAATAGAATTACATCACACAAGATCTTATCCTTGTAGCTTCCAATTTGAAGCTCTATATCACACTTCTCATTCACTAAAATTTGATGCCCTTTCTACATCCAAAACACCTTATGGGGTGTTGGATTCTTTTGCCTCCTCAACTTTAGTTTTTTCCACAAATTATGTAAACACGTATTGGTTAGTACTGCCACTATCAATCACCATCTTACCACATTTTCCTTGAAATTTGCAAACAATTCAAAATAAGTCTCTCCTTTGATTTGGATCAATCAATTCTTTCTCCTATTTAATCAACGCATTCTTCACCATCAAGGCTTGTCCTATCTCTGACACATTTTCAGCATCCTGCACCTCTTCTTTCACTTCCTCTACTAAAGTAGTGGCAACTTTCCTTTGGTTTTTTTCCCTATTCTTTGGAAAATCATATGCCATATGTTCAATCTTGCCATACCTATAGCAATGAACCTATGCTCTGCCTCTTTGTCATCCTTTGGAGAAGGATATTTGGCCTTTGGATTCTCCCTCTTATTTTCGTAGTGGACTTGAGCTATTAAATTCATCTCTTGGTTTAGTAGATCTCCCTCTATTTTTTTTCTTCCTTCTTCCTCTAGTAACAATCTTACCTTTTCCACCTTACTTCCTTGCAAGTTTCTCTTTCGACTTCAAAGCTAACTGACATGCCTCCACTACTCTATTGAGTGAAAATACACTAATATCATAATATATGTCTAGTCTAATCCCACTTATGTACCTTGTTGTCTTTTCTATAGAATCCTCTATATATATTTCCCAAATGTTCACCTTGTTAAATTATTTTATGTACTCTTTGACTATCATAGCTCTATGCCTAAGGTTTTGTATGCTCTTGAACAAGGTCAATTGACAATATTTTAGAAAAACCTCATCTATAAGTTTTTCCACCATCCTGTCCGAACTTTTAACCTTCTACTTGTTCTTTCTCCTTCTTTCTACGTCTACACCATCCCACTTGAGAGTTGCATGTCCCTTTATCTTAGTTACACCAAACTTGACCTTCTTCTCATCATCTATCTCTTCATAGTCAAATATTTTTTCCATCTCTATGATCCAATCGATAAGCTCTTTTAGAGTCATGCTTCCTATGTAGGAAGACAAATCCGGTTTGGGTTTCATAAAAAAATCCCAAAAAAAATTCAACACTTTATCTTTTGCGAGATCCTCTATTAATTCCTCTTCTTCTAGAGATTCTTCCTCTTCTAGATGAACATGTTCTACAATTGGTTCTCTTTAAAAACTAGTTTCCATAGCATCCAGTTTTGCCTCCAATCGTTGTGTCACCCACAATTTTTCTCTATTTGAAACCAGTCGTTGTGTTTCCCCTCTTGCACCTTAACTAATGCCCCTATCAACACTAGGTGGCATGATTCTTTTGTTCCTAAATAAGATGAAAGGTATTATTTGATACCACTTGATGTAAATCTAAATTATATTCTCTCTAATCGACCCTTTCGATTCGGTTCCCCAATCACAAGAGAAATTCTTATCGAGGCCGCTTCAACCCTTCAGAATTTAAATCCCTTCAAAATATCACATAAGAAAAATGATTTAACAATGGGAGGAGTGAGAAGGGTAGGAAATACCCGCATAACAATCCTTGATCCTATGTCTTTGTTCTATTTTATATTATGCCTGCGACCTTGGATGCTCGACGATTCAATTAAATTCCAGTTTCAAAATAGTTACGGGCTCATGTCCTCCTAGGTATGGCCCACTCACACCTATCAACTACTCCCAAGAGCTCCTCACTACTATTATCCACTGGCCCACTTTTCGTTTATAATGGGAAAAATCCACGAATCCACTTCTTTGCATGTTGGTCCCATAACTCTTCCAGACTCCTATTTTAAATTACTTCTAAGCTTTGATGGCCATGGGAAACATGAAAATTTTTGTCACTTACAACTCAGTCAACTATTGAACCCTGGTACTCATTGCTTTTTGGAAATGCGATTTTTAAATGTTACAGGGTTCCATGCTTCTGGGCCTTTCGGGCCTCTAGGCTTCTGACCTCCAACGAGCTTTATTACACAAAGCCTTATAAGCTTCCAGGCATCTGGAGCTCTCGGTAAATTCTGTTATATTTCCTTTCGATTGACGACTTTAGGTATTGTTAAGAGACATACTTTCCCAAAACAAAAATAGCCTAAGTTTTGGTATTTTTTCTTTTTTTCCATAGGTTTACACCCCTACTCCTCTCGTCTCTCTTGCACTCTTGGACTCCTCCTGTCAACCTTGCACCACTCTCTTAAGAAATTTCTCTCCTTTCTCTGCTTCTCCTCCAACCACTCCGACAAATGATATATACTCATATATGGCCTCTCATCCATGTCAATAAAATTCAATAATATTATAATTAGATCGTTTATTAATCATAGCATTACAGAAGGAACCCACTTTCATTGGATCGTGTATTAAGGGATTCTCGCACACTACACATGAACCCACTTTCATTAAAATCAAAGAGATATAAAAATTACATCACCCATGGAGGAACCAACCCCTCTAGTAAATTATTTTTACCTCTTGGTCAATGAAGTTTACAAATGCCCCTACATCACACTCTCAATCATAAATGTTAGCATAAATATTTCAGATTTGCATGAAAAAAAAAAAACCTTGTAGCGAAAAGATGATGTTCAATCTAAAACATAGGAAAACAAGAAATAATTGATGCAATAACCCAGTAGAATAATACTTTAAATGAATAATATTGTATTAATAACACCTCGTAAAGAAGATTTATAACATGGGTATATAGATCCCCCTCCATGGGATGGGTCCTTTGATGTCCTTGTGCTTCAATGATTTGCTTCTCTCTCTCAATATGCAGAAAACCCCAAAACAAAGATAGAACTCAAGTGGGAGCTCAAATGGCATGAGATGATAATGGTGATGATGATAATGATCATGGTAAAGAATGAATGGAAAATCCTCTTATTTCTAACAATGTATTGGGTTGATCATCAAAGAAAATAATAAAATAATATTGATGAAATCAAGAACTAACCATTAAGAATTCTTTATTATTTTTTTGGAGAGGGAAAATATATTCAAAATGGCCAAATATATATATTTAGAAATAATTAATAAATGAAATGATTTATTAATTACTTTGCGAGGATTGAAAAAAGTGTGAATTTGAAATAATTATTAAATAGTGATTTAACAATGATTGCAAAAAAAATTAAGGAATAATAAATAAATAGTGATTTATGTAATTATTTCAACGTGATTTAGTGACAAGGAATAATTATCAAATAATGATTTAATAATTATTCCTAGAGAAAATTAAATAAATAATTATTTATTCAATTATTCTCATGGAGTTTTCTAATTTTAATCAAAAATAATTTAATAAAAGTGGTTTACTAAATCAATTCCTATGTAAAAGTGATTTTATTAGGGTAAAATTAATCCTACAAGGTGTATTTTGATTCACGTAGTTAGAAACAGACAGGTAATCATTTTTTAGATAATAAAAATAAATAAAATATTTTGATGTACACATGACCTAATATAAAAATATATATGTATATATGGAGTTCATTACTCCTAAAGATCTTGAACCTCATAGAAAAAACCTCAATACCTTTTGCATAACCTTTATAAAATTATATACACTCTACATTTATATACATATAATATATCTTTTTATTCATTTTATACTACATAATATCTACTAATTCTAAAGAAAACATCTATTTGAAAAATAAAAAGGTAGTCAATCGCACAATAATTCCACTTAGATGTACTACCTATAACTAGTTGAGCCAAGAGGCACATTCTATAGCCTAGTGAGGTTGATGTGTGATTCCAGCCATGCTCAACGAGGAGTTGACATATGTCCCTCTTAAAATAAAAATAAAATATTCTCTAAATAAAAAAGTAATGTTAGTTATAATAAAAAAACATATAACTAAAAGAGTTATAAGGCATCGGTAATACTAAAATCATTATGACTGCCCAATGTCTTGTTAATATTACAACTCAATGCCACCTCATTCATAAATAAAATATTTTGATGTCCATGCATCCTAATATAATTTATTTTATACTATGATCACTCAATTTCTCGTTGATATTAGAACCCACTGCAGTCTCATTCATAACTCAATTTCTTGTTGATATTACAACCCAATGGAGTCTCATTAATAAATAAAATATTTTGATGTATGAATGTCCTAATATCATTTCTTTTTATTTCTTCTCTTTTCTGTGGTTCATGATCCCTGAAGATTGGTGACCCTCAACCATAGTTCCGTACCCTAAGAGTGTCGAGATAATTAAACCTGTGAACTCTCAATAGTAGAAGTATTTAAATGACAAGGACTCGAGAAACTAAGCTAACCTTTGAGGCTAAGATGTAATAGAATTTTATATCAACTTTAAAAAGGGATATAGTTAACTAATTTATGTCCATAACAAATATATATATATATATATATAGAAACAGATAGGTAATCACTTTTTAGATAATAAAAATAAATAAAATATTTTGATGTACACATGACCTAATATAAAAATATATATGTATATATGGAGTTCATTACTCCTAAAGATCTTGAACCTCATAGAAAAAACCTCAATACCTTTTGCATAACCTTTATAAAATTATATACACTCTACATTTATATACATATAATATATCTTTTTATTCATTTTATACTACATAATATCTACTAATTCTAAAGAAAACATCTATTTGAAAAATAAAAAGGTAGTCAATCGCACAATAATTCCACTTAGATGTACTACCTATAACTAGTTGAGCCAAGAGGCACATTCTATAGCCTAGTGAGGTTGATGTGTGATTCCAACCATGCTCAACGAGGAGTTGACATATGTCCCTCTTAAAATAAAAATAAAATATTCTCTAAATAAAAAAGTAATGTTAGTTATAATAAAAAAACATATAACTAAAAGAGTTATAAGGCATCGGTAATACTAAAATCATTATGACTGCCCAATGTCTTGTTAATATTACAACTCAATGCCACCTCATTCATAAATAAAATATTTTGATGTCCATGCATCCTAATATAATTTATTTTATACTATGATCACTCAATTTCTCGTTGATATTAGAACCCACTGCAGTCTCATTCATAACTCAATTTCTTGTTGATATTACAACCCAATGGAGTCTCATTAATAAATAAAATATTTTGATGTATGAATGTCCTAATATTATTTCTTTTTATTTCTTCTCTTTTCTGTGGTTCATGATCCCTGAAGATTAGTGACCCTCAACCATAGTTCCTTACCCTAAGAGTGTCGAGATAATTAAACCTGTGAACTCTCAATAGTAGAAGTATTTAAATGACAAGGACTCGAGAAACGAAGCTAACCTTTGAGGCTAAGATGTAATAGAATTTTATATCAACTTTAAAAAGGGATATAGTTAACTAATTTATGTCCATAACAAATATATATATATATATATATATATACAATGTTGAAAGCAAAGAATATATGTTTTATATAATAAAATATTCAATGTCCAGAGGTAAAAAACAATTGAAAGCTAAAAAAGTAAATAACAAATTATCAATTACTTCCTAATGAGAATAATAAGAGGGAGATCTATAATTCATTAAATTCTTAATGTAAAGTTAATATGAAGTTAATATGTGACATTTAAGAATATTCGTAATAACAAAAAAATACAATGAGGTCATTAATAACATATTTGAATATAGTATTAACTAATATTAGCATATACTTAATCCTTTATTAATAGTAAAAAAATATAATTTTAATGTAGTCAATGTACTGCATAGATAAAGTGTATCAATACACATATTCTGTAAAATATTTTAATGTCAATTATCTAAACATTATAATTTTTTTAAAAGAAATATGTATTTATTGTATAAATCAATTGGGAAAAAAGAGAATTGTTATTATATAGAGCATTTGAAATAGGTTCACTATTTTACATTTTGGTAGTTTGTTTAGTTATATTTTTTTGGTCAATTTTCTATGAAATCCAGCAAAGATTTTTTGAACAGTGTAATTTATGTACACTCTATAGCTTTCAAAATACAATTTAAATAATGAAAAATCTCTCTTTCTCTCTTTCTCTCTCTCTCTCTCTCACAAAACCTCTACAACTTTATTGGGATCTATAAGAGAGATGTAATTTTTTTTTTTCCAATTTTGACATTATAAAAGAGGTTTGTACCTAAAGATATTTGATCCCTCTTGATGCATATTAGATCCATGCTTAATAAATATCTACATTGATAAAACTCCAATAACAACCACTTTATTCTATCATTCAAGAAGGCTTAAGTGTGCCCACAAGATCCTTTTTATAGGCAAAAGAAGCTTAAAATCTAAGACAAAAACACTTATGCAATAGTGGATATATGTTTTGTTTACATATACATCAATACAACATAGATCTATTAGTCCATGCCAAGGTAGGATTCTAACAATTAATTTGCTTGTTGACCACTATTACTTTAGCATTCATCAATGCAAATTATAATGTTTAGTTTTGAAAAAGAAATATTTTATTTTCAGTATCATTAAACAAATAACAATGCAAGCTTTGAAACGGGAACTGATATGATTACCCATTTTTTTGAGGTAGCAAAAATATCATCCGATTTTGAAAAGTTTTGATTCAAAACACACTTTTTTTTGTAGCATATTTTTGACACTTTAAATTTTCTTGTGTATCAAGTATAATTTTTTTAAAATGTTAGTGATTTTCATGCTTATTTTGAAATATGTCAATGCAACATCAACATCTTTTTTTAGAGGACTTATTTTTGGCCCTTCAAATTTTCTAATGTATTAATTGTGGATATTTTTTTTAAATGTTGGTGATTTTCATGAGGATTTTGAAAAGCACCGACATTTTTTTAAGACATTTTTGATACTTTAGAATTTATTATGTCCTAAATATCCACAATTAATTTTAAATGTCGATTATTTAACAAATTTTCAAGTTATCTTATTTCTCCTCTTGTTTTTTGTCCTAGGATATTAGTTTTTTAATACTTTTCCAAACAAAGTTCTTTTATTTTTCTTTGCAATGTTTTTTTATAATGAAATTTCTAATGTATTTACAAAACAAATAAAAAATAATAACATATATATATATATATATATATATATATATATATATATAAAACATAATTATCATAAATAAATTAAAAAAATAAAATAAAAAAATAAAAATACAAAAAAATAAGCCCCAAAAACTAAAAAATAAACCATTTTATTATTTTAAATAAACATGAAAATTAAATTAAAAATAACAAAAATAGCTTTGTAATAAAAGACAAAACATAAAATAAAATAATTAAAAAGAAAATTAAAAAACATAATTAATTAATTAAAGCTATATATATATATATATAATAAAAATGTTCATTCTTGGAATTGGTTGGGCAAGGCCCAGGCCTCTGATCGCTGTGCTGACCGAGGGTCTTGGGCCTTGCCTAACCGATTGGCCCGAACTTATATCTGTGTGTGTTTTTAATGCTTTAATTAATTATGTTTTTATTTTTTTTTAAATTGTTTTATTTTATGTTTGTTTTTTATTATAAAGTTATTTTTTTGTTATTTTTAATTTAATTTTTATATTTAATTTTTATTTTTTTTAATTATTTAAAATTGTTTTTTTTGGTTAATTTTCTATTTATTTATTTTTCAATTATGTTTGTTCATATTTTTTTATTTGGTTTTTATAATTTTGTTTATTTTTTATTTTTACATGATGATAATTATGTTTTTTTAACTTTTTATGTGTTATATATATATATATATATATATATATATATATATATATATATATATATATATATATTTGTGTATGTTTGTTTTTAATATATTTTTAATGTTATTTTTTAAACTATTTTAACTTTTAAACTATTTTTTTTTGCAATGTGTCAAGTTGTTTTAGGTTAAGTTTTTAAAGTCATCATATTTTTAGCATTTAAAAAATAAATTACTCTTTACTCTTTCATTCATGTCTTCATTTTTTAAGTTTTTTTAGTCACCAAATTTTTCCATAATGTCATGGTTGAAAATTTGTAAAAATTTTAATGTTTTCCAGCATTTCAGTATTATAGCATCAACATTTGTCCTTTTTAGGTGCTTATTTATGTTTGGTTTCTTAGTTAGAGTTCTTGTTTTGAGTTTATAGTTCCCATTTCAAAATATATATTATTAAACTAATTTTCAAACATTTGATTAAACCATCATTTGAAGGTCTTATTATAGCACAAGATAATGTCATGTGGAACACTGCCTCACACATAAATAACATATTTACCACCTTTTACTTCTCATGTTTGCATAAAAATGGATACGAATAAGATATAAATAAATATATTTACCAAAAATTACTTTTCACCATCATTCATGTATTCCTCAGTACTTATATAGAAGTAACTGTAAATGTGTAGCATCACTATTAGTTACAACCCATGAATAACATATTTACCACCTTTTACTTCTCATGTTTGCATAAAAATGGATACGAATAAGATATAAATAAATATATTTACCAAAAATTACTTTTCACCATCATTCATGTATTCCTCAGTACTTATATAGAAGTACTTATATAGAAGTAACTGTAAATGTGTAGCATCACTATTAGTTACAACCCATGAGAATTTATACAAGAAGCAAGATTATAATATTCAATTTGTATATTAATTACTATTAATTTAGCTAGCATTAACTAAATTAGGTTATATTTTTTTATGCAATTTTTCCTATAACATAATTTTTAACTTGAGAAATGGAGATTAAGCCACCCCACAACATTTGTTAATATATATAATAACTTGACAAATGGGGATTAAGCCACCCCACAACATTTGTTTATATATATATATATATATATATATATATATATATATATATATATATATTTGGAGTAATTAAGTCTTATTTGCTTTATTAGTATGGTAAAATATTTTATTTTGAATGATTATGAAATAAAGATAAACTTTATTTAAATGTTTTTTTTTGTTTTAATTAGTTAGGAAGTTGTTAGATTTAATAAAACAATTAATTAATTTGTAAATGTTATCTTCACAATTTCTAATATAATTTATATAGAATTATTAATAAATAAATTATATATATATATATATATATATATATTGATTGGTTTACAAATTGGTTTACATAGAATGTTATTCATTTGTGTTATCTTTATTTATTCTTAAGAATATAAATTAGATTTATTGGCATTCTAAAAATATTATTAAAATAATTATCATTTAAATATATATTCAAATCGCTCATGGGGTAGAATAAATGGTGATGGGTTGTACTATTAATTTACTCGATGTGAAGGTGTGGGAAAAATCCAACTATGTTAAGGGATGGTGTGGCTAGATAGGTAGGATCCCCAAGTAATTTTGGTGGCTTAGATACCTCTGATTTTTTGTTTCATGTCAAGCGTAAAATCAAACTAAAATAATTTTATTAAAAAAAATCAAGTCAAACATTAAGAGGAGATACTTTGTTGTTCCTCATGTTATTCCTCCAAACCCGCCTCCTTAATATGTTGCCTCCTACTCTGGTTTCTCTTATATTTTGTTTATGTATGTCATGGCTAATAGACGTATTGGAAATAAAGATTGAACTCAGTTATTTATAGTTTATTCCGAGCTCCAATCTCAAAAAGTCTAATCAAAAGGAGAACAATATTGTCTATATTTTATTCCGACCTCTAATCTCCAAAAGTCTAATCGAAATGAGAACAATGACCCTCTGAGAACAATGACCCTGTAGAGATAAATTTCATAATCAACTCCCTTTTGATTTGATCAGAATGAGAACAATAACCCTTCTTCTTTTTTTTTGTGCACGTGTGGTTCACGGACACCTTCGATCAACGGGTGGTGCTACGTCCACTGGAAAAATCTAGGTTGACGCCCCTCGACCTACTACAAGACCTGACCCCAAGAGATTTCGGGAATTGATCCTGTGACCTCCCATCTCATGAGGCCCTGACTTGACCAATTGAGCTAACCCTTGGGGTTGAGAACAATAACCTTATATAAATAAATTTTATAATCAACTCTCTTTTCATAATATAAGAAAGTTCTTAATCTAAAAAAAATCAAAATTATAAATTAAATTTATATTTTAATCACAATAACATTTTCATCTTCATTTTGGTTGACCGATCACTGAGCTCTGGAGTGCTGCCATGAAACCCTAGCCTACGCCTCGGTACCTCTGCACCCTTGCTGCTCTGCGGCCCGTGGCTTTGGGCCCTCTACCCTCCTGCACCATTTCTGCATTCTTTTTTGATTTCCTGCAGTTCAGAGCGCTCGTCTGTTGTTGGGAGGGACTAGTAAGCGGGCTCGCCCTCATGGAGGTCCCGAGCTCGCCCGAAGTAGCCACCCCCCCGCCCCCCCTGCCTTCATCTGTTGAAGCCTTCTCTCAGCTCTTGGTCGGCTTTCCATAGAAGAAAAGGAGTGAAGCAGCCAAGTTTTTCAAGAGGCTAGAAGACATTCCTAAAATATCCCTGCCACTAGAGACTTTGATTCAAGTCACCCTCTCCATGGTTGAGTGGGCTCTCGCTGGCTAGTTCACCAGTCTATGGCCTTCTCCTAAGACGACTGGGACCTAGGTTAACAAGAATTGGGCTCCTCTGATCAAGAGTAGCATCACCTCTTACTTCTTAGGACAAGGGTTCTTCCTCATCAAATTCACCTCAAAGGATGACAAGGACCTGATCTTTCATAATGGCCCCTATTTCATGGGCCCCCAGGGCATGTACCTCAACAGATGGACGTCAGATTTCGACCCTATAGTCGATGTTCCCACGACTGTCCTTGTATGGGTTAGACTCCCTAATATCCCAATTCATTGTTGGAACTGGGACTCATTGAAACACATTGGAAATGCCCTTAGGAAATTCATAGATAGGGAAAATAACAAAGATCAATATGACTATGCCCGTATCTGCATAGAAGTAGACCTAGAGGTGGGTCTCCTAGAAGCCATCAAAATCAAAGTAGGAAACTGGACCCATTTGCAGAAGCTGGATTATGAGCAGTTGCCTTTCAAATGCCGAAAATGTCATGTCTACGGTCACTTCACTAGAGGATGCCCAACCAATGTGGAACCAGATAAGGGAAAAGAAGAAGGTTGGAACCAGGTCAAGTGAACCAGGAAAAACCAAAAGTAGGTTGGTCCAAATGGAAGAGGTCCTCAAGCCCCTCCTTAGCAACCCCCTCCCAAAATGGATCAAGAAAATGAATTCGCTCCTCTAAGCTCGAAAATAGAGGAAACTTAGGAATCAAACAATCAAAAATCAACCCCACCCTCTAAAGGCAACCCCTCTTCTCCCAAGGCGGAAAGCCTTGCTGACAGTTCCAAAGGAAACACTGTCGAAGTAGAGGAAGATGAGCATGAATCGGATTACTTAGAGGAAGAAGGGGAAATAGGAGAATCCCAAGCTTCGATAAGGAGATCCACAAGAGGCCACAAATTAGATCGGGAAAAAAGAGAGTAGGAAAATTTCAAGGATAAGCTCCAAGGCAGCCACTCAACCCTTGAGAAGCTACTAGCATCAAAAACAAAGACGACGAGAAACCAGCCCCAAGGCTCCAAGGGAGCCAACCAGAAATACAAATGATGAAGATAGTCTCCTGGAACTGTAGAGGTATGGGGAGCAAAATCAAAGAAGAATCCATTAGAAGTTTAATAAGAACAAAAGCTCCTGACATACTTCTCATCCAGGAGACCAAACTGGAAGACTCTATCTTCCTTCAAGAAAGTAAGAAACTTTGGATCAAAAGTGAGTCGAAAGCAATCTTAGCCCGAGGGACTTCCAATGGGATGGGCACTCTTTGGAACGCTAGAAAATTCTTAGTCGTTTTTGAGACCCTCAATACTCACTGGTTGTTCTTAAAATTGCAGCACTTAGATTCAAAAGATATTATCAGTGCCTTCAACGTGTACATCCCTGTGAACACTGTCGGAAAAAAGGCCTGCTGGGACTCCATAATAACCCAAGAAGATATCATTAATCTTGAGAATAGGGTCATAGCACGAGATCTTAACCTCACTCTCTTATTAGTAGACAAGAGAGGAGGCAACATTGTTTGAGATCCGGCAAGGAATGGGCAGAGGACCTTATGTAGGACTGGGACATGCTGGACATCAAGCCAATCTCTGGCAAGTACATTTGGACTAATAAAAGAATTGTTCCTAGCCACATTGCTGCCAGATTGGGTAGATTCTTACTTCAAAGCTCTTTTCTTCTGCTTGGATTAGAGGCTAGAGTTCATATTCTCCCATGCAGCACTTCTGATCATAAACCCGTCAAGCTAGAACTGGTGTTTCAACTTGACCTAGGTCCAATTCCCTTCAGATTTAGCTCACTCTGGGCTAGGGACTCAGACACCATGCAATTAGTTAAGGGCATCTAGATGTAGCCGGTCAAAGGCTCCCCCTTTTTTGTCTGGGAGGAGAAGCTCAGAAGAGTGAAAAGGGCTTTAAAAATCTGAGCCAAAACTCTACCCAATCTAGCAAATGAAAGAAAAAATCTCCAACGCATTCTAGAAAATCATCATCTCCAAGCTGAAACAATTGACATAACTAAAGAGGTTCTAGACAAAGAAGCCCAACCCCAACAAAACTATCACAAGGCTTGTTTAGCAAAAGAAGAGTACTGGAGACTTAAGTCATGCAGCCTTTGGCTTAAAACAGGGGACAGGAACTCTTCCTTCTTCCATAAACAACCTCAGGCAAGGAAATGTACCGATTCCATTTCCGAAATCAAAGATGGCACTATTATTCACAAAGACAATGCAAGCATCAAAAAAGTTGTCTCCCTTCACTTTAAAAGCCTGTATAGTGAAGATATAAATCTGGACCAAATCTCTGATATGATTGATGTGGTTCCATCCTTGATTACCGTTGAAATGAATCACCTTCTTGAAGCTAAAGTCACCAAGAATGAATTCAAGGATGTCTTCTTCTCTATGGACCCAGACAAAGCCTTTGGGCCAGATGGATTTACAGCTAGATTCCTCTAATCTTGGTGACTGATTATGGAAAAAGATATATACAAAATGGTTATTAAGTCCCAAGCTTGCCAGAAAATTAGAGGCAGCACAAACTCTACTTTTCTTGCTCTCATCCCCAAAGAGAAAGGAGCCAACACCTTCAACATGTTTTGACTGATTTCGCTATGTAATATTGGTTACAAATTGATTACTAAACTCATCGCTAATAGACTTAAGCTCATCCTCCCTAAAGTCATTCCAGAAAGCCAAGGAGGATTCATTCAAGGGAGACAGATAGTGGACAATTTCATTCTGGTCCAAGAGGCAATCCACTCATGTCTGAGTTGCAATAAAAAAGGTATGGTTGTCAAGCTCAATTTAGCAAATGATTTTGATAAAGTCAAGCATAGTTTTCTATTGAAAGTCTTACACAAATTTGGATTTGGGGAGAAATTTATAAATTGCATTCAGGCCTACATTTCGAAGCCTTGGATTGCTCCATTAGTAAATGACAGAGCTACTGACTTTTTCAAATCCATGAGAGGGCTCACACAAGGGTGCCTTCTCTCACCCCTTCTATTCGTTCTTCAAGCCTCTGTCCTCAGCTTCTATTTAGACAAGAAAATGATGGACCAAGAAATTGTTGGGCTTTGTATAGCAAGAGGTGTTAAAAAGATTAAGCATGCCCTCTTTGCAGATGACACCTTGTTATTGGGAGCTGCCTTTGTGCTTATAGCCTCCAGATTTAAAGGAGTCCTGGATGAGTTTTGTATGATTTCTAGAAGCAGTCTAAACAGTGGAAAATGCCATATCTATTGCTAGAACACCACTTCCAGCTTGCTCAATTCCATTTCCAGAACCTTTGGTTTCGCAACCTCCTCAAACTAGACTTCCTTCAACTACCTAAGCCTTCCTGTATTTATTAAAAGAGCCTTCAGTAGAGATTGGCTCCCCCAATTGGAGAAATTCAAGAACAAGTTGCTTTCGTGGGGCTTTTCTTGGATCAACATTGCTGGTAAGTCAGTCCTTATTAAATCAGTCCTTAACAGTCTGCCCTTATTTCAGTTTTTTGTTCTTCTTGCTCCCTCTGGCATTCTCAGAAGAATGGAGGAGATCATTCGAAAATTTTTTTGGAAGGGGGGCAAGAAAAATGAGAAAAATATTATGTTAGTCAGCTGGGAATCCATCTCCAAACCACTCTTGGAAGGAGGCTTGAACTTCAAAAATCATGGATATTAAAATATCGCTATGGGAGCTAAGCTCATTTGGAGAATTATTGCTCCTAACCCTCGTTGGGCACAACTAGCTCTTTGGAAAAACTACTTTAATGGCAAGCGCTTCCACTATCTAGATCATCCTCTGCCACTCCTAAATACGCCCTTCCAGAAGCTCTGTACCAAAGTCTGTCCTCTTATAAATACTCATGCCTACTAGGTCCCTAGCAATGGAAAAAGGATCAACCTTTGGACAGACAGAATTATGAACAATGAGCCGCTGGGAGACTATTGCTCTCTTCAAGCGTTGTGCAATTGGATTAACGATGCTAGATTGCATTCCTTGTGGGAAATTTCAGTCTTGCAGGATTCACGCGGGGCTGGTTGGAAACTTGAAACGCCCCCAGATTTGTCTACGGAACGTGAGGATCTACTCTCCAAGCTTCATGGATTGGCTCCAACGTGGATGCGAAGTAGGGATTCAAGAGGTTGGGGTGTGCAGGCTGGTGTTTATTCCATTGCTCATGGATACACCAAGCTATGGGAGTGCCCCCATGTGGCCACAAACCTAGAGCCATGGAAAGGGATATGACATTGTCCCTCACTACCAAAAATCAACTTCTTCAATTGGTTGTTATGCCATTCCAAAATCTTGATAGACGATAATCTTCAGAAGCGTGGCTTCCACGGCCCTTCAAGGTGCAAACTTTTCAAGGTAAACCAGGAAAGAATTTCTCATCTCTTGAATGTTCCTTTACATTGTAGATCTAGACCGAGCTGCTAGAAACTTTGAGTTCTAGCTTCATGTTGCCTTCCCCCACAATTGATTTTTTTGTCAAATGGCTGCAAAGGTACTTTGGTCCTCCTCCAGAAAACAAAATTATTAGAGCTGCTTGGTTTATTCTCCCTAAAATTATCTACTGGCAGATTTGGCTTGAACGAAAAAAAAGGATTTTCAAACTGTCAATAGGATGTCAAGCTAGTGGTAGTTAAAATTAAATGCCAGTTAAAAGAGTGCGTGAGAGACCACAAAGATGATTTAAATCTCACACAACAGGATAAAAATTCTGGATCTTCTCTTGATCTCCAATTCCAAAAAAAGGCAAAGAGTATCTCTCTCCCAAAAGTTTGGCAAATAAGGGCTACAGCAAAAGAGATCCAGGGATGGATCACAAACCATCAGAGGCACTCTCTATTTTTTGATGGGGATGCAAAGGGCAATCCTGGAATAGCTGGTGCTGGAGGAGTTATTTTGAATCTAACTGGTTTTAGGATCCACTGTTTCGCCTCGGGTTTAGGAATCGCTTCTAGCATTCAAGCTGAGGCTTTGGCTCTTTTTCAAGGACTCAAGATTTTGAAAGTGCTAAACATCAAGGAGGCTAATGTTATTGGAGACTCTCAGGTTATCATTAAGACTATGGTGGCTCATTCTAAGCCAATGGACCTAAGGCTAGCAAGGCTGATTTGCAAAATTTCAGACCTTGGAGACTCTTTCCAGAACTTGAATTTCTATTATGTGTTGAGACCCAATAATAAGGAGGCGGACACTGAAGCTAACAAAGCAGCCCTTCTTACGACTGGTACCTTGCTAAGAGGCAGACAAGAAATATGGGAACCAATTCCTTAATTTAGAAATTTGTCATGTTTTATTGCCTTATGTTAAATCAATTTGTTTGTATCCAAAAGCTTGGGAAAATCTCTAAAATTGACCGCATCGTAGCAGCTAAATAAACATAATTGTCACCGTCTTGCAAGGTTGTTTGGCATTTCTGGATTTAGACTCACCTTTTGTAATCGGCTCATTGGCATTAAGGCCAAGTTTCTAATATATCCACTACATGTTTCTCTTTCATTTTATAGAGTTTCATTCATATATATATATATAAATAATTCAAGATACCTATTTAATTAAAAACATTAATAAAAATGAAGGCAAATCAATCAATAGAGTATTGTTATTTTAAAAATTAAAAAACTAGCTTTCTATTTTTGAAAAGAAGAAATCAGAGATTGATTTGATTTCTAACCAAGTAGAGTTTCAACCTCAAACTCGAATTAAAAAAATAACATATTCTCGAATTTATTGACATTGCAATGAAATTTCACGACAGAACATAGAACATTCTGTTGTATTACTAGGACAGACTTATCTGTCTTAAGATCCATTTTATCGATATTTTTTTGTTGCAGGCGTATTGCCTAGGAACACACTGGATGATGCTGCTTCAATCTAAAACCCGCCACCTAATATGCCACTATTTGTTATTGAATAGGAGACTTATGTGATGCGGCAATTCACCCACTACTTTTGGTCAGGATCCTTTTGGATACTCAGCCTTGTAATCCTTCCAAAGCTCATGCACGGATTTACCAGTGATATCCTTGAAGTATCCGATGTCCCATGACAATTCTATTTTCGCGTTCATATTCGCAACGAAATCAGGCGTAACGAAGTCCAAATACTGGATAAACCTGCCGGTCACATCGTAGCCCTCTTCCCAACTATCGCCGGTGCCGAGGTGAGCCCAGCTAGAGGGAGCGTGACCAGCAGCGATGCGCATATAAGCGGGAACGCCTCCCTTCCACCACGCGGGCGCAGTGCCGTTGGCGTCCCACTGCCAGATGTACGTCATTGCCTGGTACATAATGTCCGAGAACTCTTTTTTTATATCACCCGGGTACTTGTAAACGTAGTCACTGTTCAAGTAGATACCGTAGTCTTCCACGCAGGCAAACAATGTCGCCTCTTTTTTTAGATCACCCGGGTACTTGTAAACGTAGACAGAACTCGAGTAGATAGCCTGGCCTTTCACGCAGGTAGTGGTAGTCTCTGTGAAGTTCTGCATAATCAGAATTATATGTGTCAACTTCTTCCTGTCAGTGGGCGACTGCTGGGCGAATGTCTTCCAGACGATTTCGGAGGTGGAGTTAATTTGCGAGTCTGCATAGGGCGTCCCTATATCCGAGTCGAATCTGTCTGACCCCTTGTTGTCTTCACCCCAGTACAAGACGTAGATGGCGTGGGTGCCCCCCACGGCCAGTGCGAGAAGAAGTAGAGCAATACATTTTGCTGCTGCCATACTGCAGCGAGAACAACATCCAACAAAACCAAATCGTGAATGAATGAAAGATGAGAATGGGGTTGATTTATACATATACAAGGGACGGAGGAGCGCAGGTTACCGATATAAGGTGACATGTGGTGCGCCACCCATCGCCGCAAAAACAGCCGTTTTCTTTGTGGATGTTTGCGGCTTCACCCAAATTAACAATTTGGATAACGATGACTTCCATTAGTCTGGGCTGTTGAAGCGATGATAATATGCGAGTGAGGTTTTTAACCCCATATCTGATTGAGACTTGACATGTTTTGGATAAGAATTGAGCAAAGTGAGGAGAGATTTTTGAGTGCAGTTTGAATAAATGGTTGGCAGACTCATCTCCGAAGAATTTGGGTGGAATTTAAAATGAAAGTAAAAATCTAAAAAGTAAATCCAAAAGGGAAATATATATTTTATAATTTTTTCTATTTCTATTTTTATTTTATCTATTTATTTTGGTGGAGAGATTCTATATTTAGAGATTGTGGTAAGTGTTTTGGTTTTATATTTTTAGTTTATGATATTCTATTTTTTTATTATTAGATTGTAATATTATTTTTATATATTTATAATTTTCTCTGTTTTCTATTTCTATTCCATCTATTTTGGTGGAGAGATTCTATATTTAGATATTGTGGTGAGCCGTTATGGACGAAAAAAAAAGTTTTACGTTTTTAGTTTATGATATTATAGTTTTTTATTATATTGTAATACTATTTATATATACCTGGTAACCTTCTCTATTTTCTATTTCTATTCTATCTATATTCTACATTTAGAGATTGTGATGGTACTTTGGAAAAAAAGGTTTTATGTTTTTAGTTTATGATATTCTAATTTTTTTATTATATTGTAATACTATTTTATTATATTGTAATATTATTGATATATACTCTACAGCTTTTTTCATTTTTTTATTTATATTCCATCTATTTTTTTTGGAGAGATTCTATATTTAGAGATAATTATATATATATATATATATATATTATTAAAATTGAAAATAAATAAAAAGTTAACTTAGGAAGAAAGTGTAGGAATCCAGCATCTGTTGATGTTCCAGCCATCATCTCTGTTTAGATTATCAGGATGTTTTTCAATTTCTAGGGCCTCCCTGAATTTACGATGATGAAAATTGTCAATCCTCACAATGACCTTAACCTCTTCGATGTAGATGTGATGATTGGTTTTTTCTGCATGTTCCACCAAGGCGAAGGAGCATGACCTCCCATGCATGATGTCTGCAGTATGTTCACAAATCCTTTGGTTAATAGAACGACCGGTCCCCCAATATAAGGAGTTCCACACGAACAACGAATGATGTAAATGCCTTTCCTATCCTTAGGGTCAACCGTGTCTTTAACAGAATGGAGAAAAATTCCAGTAGTGTTAACGGGTCTAAAGGAGGAATGAATCTTATGTTTTTTCAAGACCCTAGTGATTTTATTTGTGGTCCCTTGAATAAAAGGAAGATGAACTCCAGAAGACAAATCCTCGGGGTCAATCTTATTCTTAAGTCCTTTTCCAGCATTTTCAAAAGCCCTAAGACTTTGAGACATGCTATAACCATTTTTATTAAATACTTTAAGGAGGTGGTTCATCTCATCTTCAAGGTTATTTTTGTCATAAACCTGTAACACCCGAGTGGCTAAGGTGTTGAGAACGCCTAGCTTTTGAGCAAGAAAATGATGGGAATTCACATGTAGATATTGCTCTGTGTGAGTTTTCTTACGAAAAACTTGATGAGAAAAAGAACAGTCATCTTTCTTCAAGATAAGGACGTCAAGAAAGGGAAGGCTACCATCAACTTCTAATTCCATAGTGAACTTTATGAAACTTGATTGACTATTAAGATGATGGAAAAACAACTCCAATTCATCTTTACTGTGAGACTAGACTACACAAGTGTCATCCACAAACCTTTTCCAAAGTTTGCGTTGGTGAAGAGCAGAAGCCAAGGCTTTGGATTCAAAATCCTCAATGAAGAGATTGGCTACAACTCGGGAAAGGGGAGAACCCATAGCCACATCGCAGGTCTGCACATAGAATTCACCTTCAAAACTAAAGAAAGTAGAGGTGAGACAAATTTTAACTAAAAATGCAGTATCAGGATTAGTAATGTGATTGATAACATCAATGGCCTCATTAATGGGGATATTAGTGAATAAGGAGATCACATCAAAGCTCACCAGCTGATCCTCAGGGCCAAATCTAAAATCTTTTAACTCGTTAACAAATGATGATGGATATTTAATACTATTTATATATACCCTATAACCTTCTCCATTTTTTATTTCTATTCCATCTATTTTGGCAGAGAGATTCTACATTTAAGGATTGTGGTGAACAATTGTGGAAAAAAAAGTTTTACGTTTTTAGTTTATGATATTATAGTTTTTTATTATATTGTAATACTATTAATATATACCCTATAACTTTCTCCATTTTTTATTTCTATTCCATCTATTTTGGTGGAGAGATTCTACATTTAGAGATTGTGATGGGTACTTATGGAATAAAAACATTTTATGTTTTTAGTTTATGATATTATATTTTTTTATTATAGTGTAATACTATTTATATATACCCTATAACCTTCTCCATTTTTTATTTATATACCATCTATTTTGGTGGAGAGATTCTACATTAGAGATTGTGGTGAGCACTTATGGAAAAAAGGGTTTTATGTTTTTAGTTTATAATATTTTATTTTTCTATTATATTGTAATACTATCTATATACCCTATAACCTTCTCCATTTTTTATTTCTATTCCATCTATTTTGGTGGAGAGATTCTACATTTAAAGATTGTGGTGAGCACTTATGGAAAAAAAACGTTTTATGTTTAAATCTTTAAAACTAGGTTGTAAAGATATAGTCAAATATTCCAATCCACAACATGTGTGAAGAAACTGAAAGAGGTTTTTGATATTTGACTCATTTTTTACAAAAACCTCCCTGGGTGTCTCAAAAATCTGTTAGAAAAGCATGCCAAACGGAAATGACTAAAATAGTAAAACACATCCAAATTTTGATTTTTCGAACATAAGCCTCAAATTACGCTACATATCTCCCAAAGCATAACACATGTGAATAAACTAAAGGGGGTTTTGTTATTTTGTTTGTTATTGAAAAAAAAACCTCTTTCACTTTTGTAAACTTCATGTACATTACTTCAGAAACTGATTTTGAAGTAAAATTGTCGCTGTGTGCAACAAATGACCTCAAAAGACGCATGAGATTTTTTGATGATACTTTTGATGATGAACATGGCCTTAAGCTTGTGATGAAAGGGTAGCATATACATTATATATTTAGACATTGACTCAAGACCCTTTTCCAACCAAGAGATATGTCAAATTTAATTTGAAAATATTATAATTTGACCTAAGACTATAACCAATAGTGAAAAGAGTAATTTTGATCACTGTGACTATTGGATACTAACAAGTTCCAGATTTTTTTTTACCATGATGATATTGCCGAATGATTCTCTGTTCCACTTTTTGATTTCCTCTTTTATATATTCTAGTGTTTATTGGAAGTACATTTTTTTACCTGTTCTAGTGGGTGGATTAATCCACCATTGCCTCATTTTGTCCAGGAAATCCAGATGATCCAACCAAAAGGCCTCGAATCTAAAAGGCTTGTTTTTCCAACCCGTGGAGATCTGTATCTTGAGAGAGATGGACCAGTGATCAGAGCCTGCTTGTGGGAGTATACGGGCTTCTGTTCCCCAAGAGGTAAGATATGTTTGTTCCAATAAGAGGAAACAATCTAGATTGGAGGCTATTTGTTGTTCCCCTCCTCTTTGGTTGTTCTAGGTGAAAATTCCATTGTTGGTGGGGATGTAGATGAGATTGAGGCTTTCTATTGTTGAGAGGAAATCCTTTGAGTCCTTGTCTAGCTTTTGGATTCCTCCCTTCTTCTCTGCTAGATTAGTTATCATGTTGAAATCACCTGTTATGCTTTTGAAAGGTAAATGAATGGGATTGAGGAGGTTGGATATGCATTGAGGCATATTAATTCAGTCGATCACCTTGTGGGGGGGATATAAATTGGTTATGAAGATACTATCCTTGGTGCCAATGATTCTTAAGTAACGATAATGGAGTGATGCGTTGCAATAGAGGAGATGAGTTCAAACTTCGAATTTTTGCATAATGTCATGATCCCTCCCGCAGAACCAATAGCCTAGTTGGATATGAAGATGTAAGTATTGAAGCAGGTGTTTTACCGGATATAAGGGGGAATTGAATCAAGTTTGGTTCCTTGAATTAAAAGTATATCAGGATTGTCAGAGAGGATTCTGTTTTTCAGGATTTATTTTTTCCCAGGACTATTTAGTCCTCTTATATTCCAAGAAATGCAATTCATAAATAAGGAGAGGGGTTTAGGGCCAGTGCTTTTACCTTTCCTTTATTGATGAGCTTAGCACCCAGTTCTTGGAGAAGATGACTGGTTGTCTTTCGTCCTCTTTTTCGACTTAGACCTTTAAGGTTGAATCTGCCTACTAGAATGTTTGTCGAGATTCCTTTTGATACGTTTCTATCTTGTGAGGGGTGGAGAGCCTTGAGTTTTAGATCTTCTTGGAGGAGGTAAAATCCTTCAATTTTTGTAATTGTTGTTCTGGTATATTTTTTATTCCATTTAGCTACCATTCCTCAGTGATGGTTGCTAGGCCTACCCTCTCCAATGCTTCTTCTATGGAACTCTCCTCTCGTGGTTACTCGATTGCTATTGCTCAATTTTGTTGTCCTCTTGTGAGTGCTTGTTTTCTTTGTTGTTGTTATCTGCCTCCTTGCCCTCTTATTCTCTATCTGCTTGGATGTGCTCCTCTTATCCTGCTTCATCTCTTGTTGGATAGTTTGGGTTTGGTTGTTCTTATGTGATGTTCAAGGCATTGAAAGGGTCTTCACTTGCCTCATTATGTTGATGCATTTTGGGGATGGTATTTTTCCTGTTGTTCTTGTTTCTAGATTTGACTCAGATGTAGCCTTCATTGTCTTTTTTTTCATTTTCATGATCAGAGACTTGAGGTGCTTTTTTGAGGGCTCCAGAGACATCTGTGTACATGAATATTCTGGCGTAGGAAACGTAGTTTCCATTTCTAGTTCCTTCAGACATCTTAATGTACTTTCCCAGTTGATATCATGTGCCTTTAAAAACTGAAGGATCCCAGTAATCAGTTGGTAATAAGTAGAGACACACCTAGACTGGAACTCTTGTGAAATCCTCTTCTCTGGAGTGAAGTTTTCCTTCCAAAATCTCATGTATAGGACTGCTGAGTTGAGGAAATAAGGACCTCCTTCAAAAATTATGTCTCTGTCTTCTAGGAGGTCAAAGATTACTGTGATGAAACCTTTAGAACCTAGCTCGAGTCTTATATCCCACTTGGGTGCCCATTTTATTTGTATCCATGAGTTCAGGGCTTTTTCGGTTGGCAAAATGCCCATAAATTTTCATATGACTACATGTTCTTGCATGTATTCTCTGTAGACCGCAACTCTTGAGTCTCGAATCTCCAATTCCAAGATTTTCTTGGCTATTGGGTTGCAGTTATTCTTTGTTTTTTTCCTTTGTTCTTGTTGCTGCTCAAAATTCCTTGTTGTGATTGTGTCTGTGGAGGAGGGGCTGACCAAGGTCATTCCCTTTATTGAGAGTGTTTCTTTCATTTTCCCTTTCTTTGTTTCTTTATTTCTTTGAGGTTGTTCCTTTTCTGTGAGTGTTCGGTTTCTCTATTTTCAGAGTTTCCTCCAAGAGGGAGGAATTCAGTTCTAGAGGATAACTTAGTGAAGAAAGATTCATGTTCAGGAGGCCGACCAGTGACCATGTTCTTGTATTAGAGGGTGTCAAGGTTTGATTTCAGATTCACCATTGGGGCTAAGCTGTAGCTTGGCCGAGTCTAGGCATGCTAGAGGTGGTCACAAGAAGAGACGATTGGTTAGTCTAGGTTACCAATCACCAAACTTATTCGCTCGAAATTTTTTCCATACTCAACAACAAAAAAAATAGAATAATTTGAAATATTATTCGGACACATATGAGGGTTAATACGTAGGAATTTACCTTTTTATAAAAGGAACATGCTAAGCACACTAACAATAGGTTCCAATACATGCCAAGTGCTAATCCATGCCAAGTGTTAATGTATGTCAATGCATGCCAAGGTGTTCCCTGGAATGATATGGACTAAAAGGCATGCCAACTCATTCTAGGGGAGTCTTTGTTGTGAGAGGGCATGCCAACATGTGCTTGGGCATCCTAGTCATGAAAAGATGTTTTAGGTACAAATATGTTCCGAGACATGTAAGGTGACAAGGAATGTTATTCTCAATGAGAAGTTGGTATTCTGCATTTGGTTACTAATCCTGATGGAGGTGAGCAGGCTCTGGATGAAGACGGTCTTGTAACCTGGGTAGCTTCTACTAGCCAGGAAAAGGAGGATGCGCTAGCTTCACCAAGTCATGTCGATTGATCACAGCTCCTTTCTGCCGGGTGGATTTCTCGCTTATATTCTTTGCAATTTTGGTCTTATGTTTTTGAGTCTGAAGTTAGAGGTCGATGTCTGGTTTATTCTCATGCGTCAGGCAGCCACAAAAGCCAATACAGGCTTTATTTCTTGTCTTAAAAATGGCTATGCTAGGTGCTTTTTTGTTCTTTTGGTCAATGTAGGTTATGAAGATTGTAGGTCTGGTAAATTTTGTCAGTATGTCAGGAACCAAAGCAAAATCTTTGAAGTCTGTACTGTAAATCTAGTTGAAGGGCTGAACTGTAGTATCCCTGATTTTTTGGTTGAGGATAGGCTTCGGCCTCCTCTGAGGTCTTGACCTCATTGTATATATTTTTCACCTTTTTTAATAGAATTAGTATTTACGGAGAAAAAAAAAATATCATAATGATGGAAAGAAACATTTAATGTTTCAAACGCGGCTTTATAAAGGTAACTATGATAATAGCATTTCATTGTATGGAATAAAGATGCTGTGAGATATCAAATGGATCACTACTGTGCAGATGGTTTGCAACCTTGGAGCTCTTAAAACCTTTCCTACAACAGCGTTGTACATCAAGAAAAAACAAAAGAATGCAAGGAAATTCACTGGAATTTTGTTATATCATTCTCTAAGAGAGAAAGTATATTATGTTGGCCTTCCTAGTCACCCAGGCCTTTAGTTGACATATTCACAGACAAAGAAAGGACAGCTCTTGTGAAAGCTAGATGAGAGGATCAAATGAAGTATGTCACTCAAAAGAATAAAGGAATATGCAATAGCCAAAAGTAGTGCAAGAAAGGAATGCCTTTAATTGCTAAATGAACCAAGATACTAAGTGAAAAACAACAACCCACCACAAACTTTTACTGGAAGAAAACAACAAAGCCTGTTATGAAATTATGTACTAAGACTATTGATGGTTTTTCCATGGAAGCTAAAGAGAATGCTTTGGTTTGGTATCATCTTGATGCTGATCTGGATTTTTGATCTTGCCAATCCAAGGAGCTATTTAGATAATTTGGAGAGTGTATTTGCAAACAAGTAAGTCAATATCAAAATTGTACAACATATTATTGAGGGTTTTGTTTATAGGTCTACTATGGGGTCAAGGTCTATGGAGAAATATTCAATATTTAATATTGTATAATGTGTATGTTAGCTACAACTTTATGTATGTAATCTAATGATGGCTTCCATCAATCTCAATCTATGCAGTTTCTTAGGCATGAGAAGATGCTACCTTTGCAATTTGGTCATGGATTCAAAACAAAGCAGCAAAATGTTGATAATAGAGATGGCTTTAGTGGTGTCTATGACCAAGTCGTTCACATGAAGGAGCTTATTTTTCCATGATGCAAATGCAGACGCATATATGAGGGAATTGACTACTAGTGATGTTGTCATAGGTACATCGAAAATAACGTACAAATATTGAGAATATCAAAAGGGGTTTTTGATGTTGTTATGAATAAGGGAGGCTTCAATGCATTAATGGAACCAGAGTTGGCTCTTAGGCTAAGGATTAAATTCCTCTCTGAGTTGAAGCATGTACCTAGCAGTGTAAATTTCTTAGTACCAAAATGGAAGGATGCTCAACAATTTCAAATATTACAGCAAGAAACAGAGATGATTTGATCATTTTGACTAACTGAGAAATTGAACAAAGCTTTGAATAAATCAGTCTTGTTACTTATCCTTGCTGCTAACGACAAGTTCTATCACTGGTTTGAATGTTCATTTCACTCTTGGCTATGCTTATGAAGAATAAATACAATGAATTTGTGCATTAAGAAACAACAGAAGAATGCAAGGAAATTTGCAGAATTTTTGTTATATCACTCTCTAAGACATAAAGTATATTATGGTGGCCTTCCTAGTCACCCAGGACTTTAGTTGACATATTCACAGACAAAGAATGAATAGCTCTTATGAAAGCTAGATGAGAGGATAAAATGAAGTATGTCGCTCAAAAGAATAAAGGAATATGCAATAGCCAAAAGTAGTGCAAGAAAGGAACACCTTTAATCACTAAATGAACCAAGATACTGAATGAAAAACAACAACCCACTACGAAATTTTACTGGAAGAAAAAAGCAAAGCCTGTTATGAAATTATGTACTAAGACTACTGATGGTTTGCTAGCCTTCCTAGTCACCCAGGCCTTTAGTTGACATATTCACAGACAAGGAAAGGACAGCTCTTGTGAAAGCTAGATGAGAGGATAAAATGAAGTATGTCGCTCAAAAGAATAAAGGAATATGCAATAGCCAAAAGTAGCGCAAGAAAGGAATGCCTTTAATTGCTAAATGAACCAAGATACTAAATGAAAAACAAAAACCCACTACAAACGTTTACTGGAAGAAAACAACAAAGCCTGTTATGAAATTATGTACTGAGACTATTGATGGTTTTTCCATAGAAGCTAAAGAGCATGCTTTGGTTTGATATCATCTTGATGCTGATTTGGATTTTTGATCTTGCCAATCCAAGGAGCTGTTACACCAAACACAATCGATTTCCAATTATTCATGTACTCCTACATCATTGTTTTATGGCATTAGGATATCAAAGAGATGAAAACCATTGTTTTTGATAGCTAGACACCTTTTTTTGTAGTTTTGCCAGATGTCTACGAAAAGAGTAATTAATTTATCCTACGAATTTTACCAGTAATTATATTTTTACATGAGGAATTAACCAATGGATAAAGTAGAGTATATTTTTCAAATAATTTATATGAAAGTGAGGTCAATAGATTTTCATGAATATTTACAACAGATTCAAATTTGCAGGCAGGATATCAACAGTCAAAGAATCAATTTCCAATTTTATGGCAGAGGATTTTCTATCATTTACATATTTCTTGTAGCAACTTAAAATTTATTTTATTTTTAGTTTAATGTTATGATTTTATTCCTAAAATCTTGTAACAGCTTGAGCTAACGAAGTAAAAATGACCAGTATTGCCTGTTTATTGTAGCATACAACCCTTGTAACAGTAACTCCATGGGCATGTTATTTAGAACCTAGAAAAATGAATGAAAATCCTCATTTTGTATCCAATAGTGTTATGAAACCAGCTCAAGAAAAGATAGAAAAGATAGATCAACGCCTTAGAATTCAGCCTCTTCGAGGGGGCAACCTCCTTTACATTACATAAATGAACAATTCTTGGATGATTCAAATGACAAAACCTCCTTTCTATATATAGCAGTCTAAGGAGTCACAATATAATCTAGCCGACCTAACAATAATAATATAAAGCCACAAAAATAACAATAGAGGGATTCTATGGGCCACAGTAATAACAATATGGGGGCAATAGGGGCACAACGATATTAATAAGGGGTATAACTACAATAGTAATGGGGTAATCACTAGTATTATAGGGACCCAACATGCCCCTCGCCTTCAAAAAATTGTTGTCCTCAATTCTTGAGTAGTTCTGGATACTTCTGCATAAAATTCTCATCCTCCCATGTGGAATCTTCAGCGGATAAGTTCTTTCACTTGATAAGATACCCTGAAATTGATCGATTTCGTTGCTGCCAAATTCTTGTTTCTATGACTACTTCAGGTTCCAATATAAGTTTTCCTTCCTCGTCAAGTTCTGGCAATATTATTTGAACTGGGAGCTTATCACCTATAACCTTCTTTAAACATGAAACATGGAAAACTGGGTGCAATCGAGAAGCTGCAGGAAGCTCCAATTTGTATGCCATAGTACCAATCTTTTGCAACACCTTGTATGGACCATAATACTTTGGTGATAATTAACTATTCTTATTAGCTTGCTTGAGGGACATTTTCTTACATGGTTGTAGCCGTAGGAATACCCAATCACCTACATCAAAACTTCTTTCACTGCGATGTTGATCTGCCTGTTGTTTCATTCTATTATGTGCCAACATGAGGTTATCCTTTAAGAGTTGGAGGACTTGTTGTTGATGTTCGATGTGATGTTCCACTGCCTGAACCTTAAAATTTTCTCTTAAATATGATGTGATGGATGGTGGTTGATACCCATAAAGTGCCATAAATGGGGTCATTTTTGTTGTTGTATGGAAGGAAGTGTTATACCACCATTCAGCCAAAGGCAACCATTTGACCCATTGTGTTTGTTTATCAGATACAAAGCAACGAAGATATCCTTCCAAACATTTGTTTACTATCTCAGTTTTCCCATTAGATTGAGGATGATAAGATGAGCTATGAGCTAACTGAGTACCAAGACAAGAAAATAATTCTGTCCAAAAATTTCCAGTGAAAATGGGATCTCTGTCACTTACAATAATCTTTGGGTTTCCATGTAGCTTTTGAATTGTTTCCATAAATGCAGTAGAAACCATACTGGCTTTAAATGGATGTGATAATGCACAAAAGTGTGCGTACTTGGTAAGTCTATCAACTACCACCATGATGACACTCTTTCCCTCAGACTTGGGTAAACCTGTGATAAAATTCATTGAAACCTCCGCCCAACGTTGGCTTGGAATGGATAAAGGTTGTAATAGACCCGGTGTCTTAATTGTTTCAACTTTATTTTGTTGGCAAACAAAGCATTCTGCCACAAACTTTTGAATATCTGATTTAAGGCCATCCCAAAAAAATTCCTTCTTAACCCTGTGGTATGTTTTTAGAAATCCTGAGTGCCCTCCTAAGGGAGAAGTGTGCAATTCCATAAGAATCTTTTGTTTTAGCTGGGAATTCTTACAGAGGTATAAGCGATCTTTGTACCATAACGAATCATTTTGCCAGCTAAATGTATCAGACGTGATGGAATCTTGTTGTAGCTTTCGAATAAGTGCCCACACTTCTTCGTCATTCTTCCATTCCTCCCTTGCTTCATTTATCCAATCTGGTTGGATAATAGAAATGGCGCACAACAATGCTTCCACATCCTCATCCTTTCTTGAGAGTGCATCTGCCACCACATTTTGCTTCCATTTTTTGTAGATGATTTCAAAGTCATAACCCAACATCTTTGTGACCCACTTTTGTTGCTCTTCAGAGGATAATATTTGTTCTAAAAAGTATTTAAGGCTATCACGATCCTTTTTTACCTTGAAGTGTCTTCCCATTAGGTAGGGTCACCATTTCTTAAGTGCATGGAGTATTGCCAACATTTCCTTCTCATAAATAGCTTTGCTTAAAAACTTTCCCCTGATTGGACGACTTTCAAAAGAAATGGGTCTTTCATCTTGCATTAGAACAACACCAATTCCATTTCCTGAAGCATCACATTCCACAATAAAGGTTTTTGTGAAGTCCGGTGTAGCTAAGACTGGTGCTTGGCACATTGCCTCTTTAAGATGTTCAAAGGCCTTTGTTGCTTCCAGAGTCCATGAAAATTCATCTTTCTTCAATAATGGTTAGCGGTGCTGCTATTCTCCCATAATTCTTAACAAACTTGCGATAATACCGTGTCAACCTAAGGAATCCTCGCAGATGCTTTATGGATGTGGGGATTTTCCGTTCCTTAATGGCTTTAATTTTGCTAGGGTCTACCTTAACTCCTTCATGAGATACAGTATGACCCAAATATTCCACCTCCTGGACTCCAAAGAAACATTTGGATCTTTTTGCATATAATTGTTTCTCCTCCAATAGTTGTAGCACCCTGTCAACATGTTCAACATGATCCTTCCAAGACTTGTTGTAGATTAGTATATCATCAAAAAATACTAACACAAATTCTATAAGGAATGTTTTGAAAATTGAATTCATCAAACCTTGAAATGTTGAAGGTGCATTGGTAAGGCCAAAAGGCATGACCAAAAATTCATAATGACCCTCATGAGTTCTAAATGTTGTTTACGAAATGTCTTCAATCTTTATTTTGATTTGATGATATCCTGAACGAAGATCCAACTTGGTGAAGTAAATTGATCCATGCAATTCATCCAGTAATTCATCAATGACAGGAATGGGGAACTTATCTTTAATAGTGAGCTTGTTGAGCTCCCTATAATCTAGACACATGCACCATGATCCATCCTTCTTGTGCACCAATACTACTGGAGCAGAGAAAGAACTTTGACTTGGTTGAATTATACCAACCTCTAGCATTTCTGCAACCATACATTCAATTTCACTCTTTTGGAAATAGGGATATCTGTACGGCCTGATGTTTGGAGGAACAATTCCTAGAATCAGATTAATAGCATGATCATGATCACGCATAGGTGGGAGACCTTTAGGAGTCTCAAATACCTTGGAATGATTTTCCAGGACTTTTTGGAGATCTGGAGAAATAGATGATTCCAATGTGAAAACATCTAGCGAACATAATTGTGCAATTACACCTCTTTGCTCCTTTTTGAGAAGCTTTGTCATACCATTAGAGTTGATTATCTTTCCTGGTTTCCCTCCAATACCCCTTAATTCAACTTCCTTTCCTTCCGTAGAAAATTTTATGAAAAGTTCTTAAAAATTAAAATCTATTGTACCCAAGGATTGTAGCCATTGGACTCCTAGTACAACATCAACACCTCCCATTGGAATGGAAAGAATTGGGCTAGTCAATACATATTCTCCCATGGATAGCTTGATATTATGGCACTTTCGAGAGCAATTTATTGTTCCTCCATTTTCAATCATCACTTGACACTCTGGTGCTGGATATAGGAAGTAATTAAATTCTTTTGCTACCCTACAATGAATAAAATTGTGGGTGCTTCTTGAATCAATCAACACTTTTACCTTTTTCTTCTTGATTTGTCCTTCTATCTTAATGGTTTGAGGAGTGGTAATTCCTGCCAATGCATTACAAGATATGGTCAGATTTATTTGTTCTTCATCTAGGCTTTGTTCTTGGAATATATCCTCTTCTTTTGACCTTTCTTGCTCCTTTTCTTCTTCCTCTTCACAATCTATGTAGAATAATTTCTTCTCAGCAAACTTATGACCTTTAGTGTATTTGCTATCACAACTATAAAAAAGCCCTTTTGATCTTTTTTCTTCCAATTGTTGTGGTGTCAACCTTATAGGTTGTGGAAGACTAGGGGCAACAACGCTTCCGTCTTTATAGTTGTGAGTGGTATGCTTCCTGGTTGCCATAATTTTGCTTTCCATTTTTCTTGCTAACCTGAATGCCTTCTCTAATAAATCAGGTTCCCAAAGGCGAACATCATGTTGGATATTATCCTTTAAAGACCCTATGAACAAATCAATCATATGCTCCTCTGGAATATCTTTTACCCTTATGTTCAATTTCTGGAACTCCTCAATGTGCTCCATTATTGAACCCTTTTGTTTGAGACTTATCAATTGGCTAAAAAAAGTGTTTCTTTTTGTATCCTCATAATGTGCTATCAATTCTTCCGTAAAAATTGCCCAAGTGATAATTTTTTTACGAGAGCAAAGCCATTGATACCATACAAACTGATTTGGTTCCAAATATAAAGTTGCCATACGTACCTTTTGTGTGTTTTGCACATTATTGAGATCGAAGAACTCCTCCATCTGTAATATCCATGTGGCGGGATCCTTGCCATCAAACTTCCTCATATCGATTTTTGGAATATGGTGAGTCTTCGATCCGAAATTAGAGTCTATGATATCATGATTAACATTTCTTTTGTTCGCATCATGAGTTTCATTTACTACCTTTTCACCATTAGTGAAAATTTGTCACATCTGTCTTCATATCTGTCATGCTTGTCTTCAAGTTTGTGTTCAAATCTTTCTTCAATTCTTCCATGTCTACCTTCAAATCTGTCTTCCAATCATCCATCTTTGCTTCCACGCCCTTTATCTTAGATTCCATGCCATTTATCTTAGCTTTTGTTAGCTTTTGTGAGCATGAAATTTGTTGCACTTGTTCTTGTAATTTTCATATATCATGTAGCATTTCTTCCTCTTCTTCATGAGTCATGCTAGATATTTTAGGTTCCTTACTATGTGTTTGCATTTTCTTTCCTTGGGGCATCAGTTACTGATAATAATTCCTTCAAAATAATTTTCAAACCGGTCTTAAGCAAAAATTTAAGAAAATCTACACACCTTTTTTCACTTTGTAGGAGCTCGATATTACATCTGATGTATCTCTAGACTTTCTGATCATCTAGTTCTGAATTTGTGATCTACAGTGGCCCTCTATGTCCTCTTTCCAATGCCACAAGTCTGCCATAAATTGGATTCTCCAAGAAAGCGTTATGTGAAATCTCCCACAGTGACTTGCTTATAGAATAGTTCAGTAGATCGAACTTGTACGACGTGCCACGAGTCACTGTTTTGACCTTTGGATCTGAAACATGCATACAAGAAACTACAGTCCATCCTCTTTCTGTGCCTTCTTACGAAATTTCAATCCCATCCCCAGAGAGAAAGTTATGACGATTTTCCCCAGGTCACCTGTTTTGAATGTAATTCAGGAGTCTGCAAAAATACTAACTTCCTCAGATCATATCTCCGCAAATATTGCGCGAAAAGATTTGAAATTCGGACCCAAGGTTCAGCTCGATTTCTTATCAAATGGGTTTTTATTGCGACTTTTGAAACATCACAGAAAAAATTTATAGTGAAAATGCCACGATGACCTATTTGGAGCATCGAAACCCTAGAATCCAAAGTTCTGATACCAAATGTTATGAAACCAGCTCAAGAAAAGATAGAAAAGATAGATCAACACCTTATAATTCAGCCTCTTCGAGGGGGAAACCTCCTTTACATTACATAAATGAACAATTCTTGGATGATTCAAACGACAAAACCTCCTTTCTATATATAGGAGTCTAAGGAGTCACAATATAATCCAACCGACCTAACAATAATAATATAAAGCCACAAAAATAACAATAGAGGGATTCTGTGGGCCACAATAATAACAATATGGGGGCAATAGGGGCACAACAATATTAATAAGGGGTATAACTACAATAGTAATGGGGTAATCACTAGTATTATAGGGACCCAACAAATAGCTAGAGCAGGGAACCAGGTTGCAGCATTTATAAAAGGAAATAAATACAGTCCACCTTAGCCAGCATCAAATGAGAATGCTTATGTATCTATTTATTAAAATATTCCATAATTACGAAGGCCTAAACCAATCCATTTGTGCCTTCTCGGACATTTCCTAAGCCTTATTTGGCGTGTCTACATTTTCCAATCCAGCAAAGTATAAATACCTTGGAATGAATATAGATTCTAGAATGTACTGTCCTCTTGCTTTGGTTGTCAAAGAATACATTTGACATGCAAGCATTAAATTTACTTGCAAAACAATAACTAATGTCCTCTTGTTATTTTGATTGTCTTTTACTCTATTAGGGATATTTGCCTCTTTTGGACTATATATATGTAGTCTCTCGTCTCTGCAGCATTTAAAATATTAGTGCCAAACAAAATTTCATTTGAAGTGTTCACATTGGAAAGCCCTGAACATGGAGCATCTTTATAAGCACTGTGTAGTCCTCTTCAAACACAAATGAGACCTCAACTGAATAAGAATACATTGGTCTATATAAGGGAATTGACTGCCAGTGATGTTGTTGGTAAAAGCCTTTTCTACATAGTTATCAGAAGGGGTTTTTGATGTTCTTATGAATAAGGGAGGCTTGAATAAATTAATGGAACCAGATTTGGCTCTTAGGCTAAGGATTAAATTCCTCTCTGAGTTGAAGCATGTACCTAGAAGTGTAAATTTCTTGATACCAAAAAGGGAGGATGCTGGACAATTTCAAATATTACAACAAGAAACAAAGATGGTTCGATCATTTTGACTGACTGAGAAATTGAACAAAGCTTTGACTAAATCAGTCTTGTTACTTATCCTTGCTGCTAAACGACAAGTTCTATCACTGGTTTGAATGTTCATTTCACTCTTGGCTATGCTTATGAAGAATAAATACAATGACTTTGTGCATTAAGAAACAACAGAAGAAGGAGATTAAGACTGTTACCGGAGATGAAGTAGTCCAGAAACGTCCAGAAATGTCCCTGAAAGTTGAATCACCCAAAAACAAAGCCTACATCTCATAAACCATTCTGCAAGCGGTCACGCAGCGGTATTGCCATGAGAGTCAGGTTTTCGCAGGAACCCAATAGCTTGCGTGAGAAAATCGATATTAGCTGGGGTGCTTTTGCAGCGTTGAATATGCTTGGCACAGAATAACAAAATAACCTCATAATAATCTTCATCATTCTCCTTAACAATGGGAAATTAGGTATGGTTACATAAAACAGTCACTCGAATATATATAAAACTTCATAACTACCACGATAACCAGTGGGTGCCATATTCTGATAGAGGGCAAAACCATGCTGCTGAAAAATGGCCTACGCGGCCCTCATGCAGCCTTTTCTACTACCCTCATCATCATTTTTACGTCGTCCTCTTCATGAACCCTTCTCTGTAGGTCCCAACCCTCCTCTGGAGCGACCCCACCTACGCCCTCATCTGCATCAAATGCTGATATCCGCGCATATGACGGGTTCGTTAATGTGGTTAGTTTTAAGGGTTTTTTAATGTTTTAAAATATTTTTTATTATTAAATTAAACGGTTGATTTTTGTTCAATCATCTAACAAAATATTTGATGGCTACGATTAGGAAAAAAAAGGTATTTGGGGGATTTCATTTCAGAGGGAAACGCCTTACGGCATAAATATATTTACCAAAAATTATTTTTCACCATCATTCATGTCTTCCTTGGTACTTATATAGAAGTAAGTGTAAATGTGTAGCATTACTATTAGTTACAACCCATGAGAATTTATACAAGAAGCAAGATTAGAAGGTTCAATTTGTATATTAACTACTATTAATTTAGCTAACATTAATTAAATTTGGTTATATTCTTTTATGCAAATTTTCCTATAACATAATTTTTAACTTGACAAATGGGGATTAATATATATATATATATATATATATATATATGGAGTAATTAAGTCTTATTTGCTTTATTAATATTGTAAAATATTTTATTTTGAATGATTATGAAATAAAGATAAACTTTATTTAAATGATTTTTTTGTTTTAATTAATTAGTAAGTTGTTAGATTTAATAAAACAATTAATTAGTTTGTAAATGTTATCTTCACAATTTTCTAATATATATATATATATATATATATTTTGATTGGTTTACAGAGAATGTTATTCATTTGTGTTATCTTTATTTCTTTTTAAGAATACAAATTAGATTTATTTAAATGATTTTTTTGTTTTAATTAATTAGGAAGTTGTTACATTTAATAAATAAATGTTATCTTCACAATTATATATATATATATATGTATATATATATATATATTTTGATTGGTTTACATAGAATGTTATTCATTTGTATTATCTTTATTTTTTTTAAGAATACAAATTATATTTATTGGCATTTTAAAAATATTATTAAAATAATTATCATTTAAATATATATTCAAATTATTCACGGGGTATAATAAATGGTGATGGGTTGTACTATTAAGTTACTCGATGTGAAGGTGTGGGCAAAAATCCAACTATGTTAAGGGATGGTGTGGCCCAGATAGGTAGGATCCCCAAGTAATTTTGACGGCTTAGATACCCCTGATTTGTTGTTTCACGTCAAGCATAAAATCAAACTAAAATAATTTTATTAAAAAAAATCATGCCAAACATTAAGAGGAGATACTTTGTTTCTCCTCATGTTATTCCTCCAAACCCGCCTCCTTAATATGTTGCCTCCTACTCTGGTTTCTCTTATATTTTGTTTATGTATGTCATGGCTAATAGAAGTATTGGAAATAAAGATTGAACTCGGTTGTTTATAGTTTATACCGAGCTCCAATCTCAAAAAGTCTAATCGAAATGAGAACAAGATTGTCTATATTTTATTTCGAGCTCCAAACTCAAAAATTCTAATCGGAATGAGAACAATGACCCTGTAGAGATAAATTTTATAATCAACTCCCTTTTGATTTGATTGGAATGAGAACAATAACCATTTTTTTTTGCACGTGTGGTTCACGGACACCTTCGGTTAACTAGTGGTGCTATGTCCACTGGAAATATCTAGGCTGACGCCCCTCAGCCTACTACAAGACTTGACCCCAAGAGCTTTCGGGAATTCATCCTGTGACCTCCCATCTCACGAGGCCCAGACTTGATCAATTAAGCTAACCCTTGTGGTTGAGAACAATAACCTTATATAAATAAATTTTATAATCAACTCCCTTTTGATAATATAAGAAAGTTTCTTAATCTAAAAAAAATCAAAATTATAAATTAAATTTATCTTTTAATCACAATAACATTTTCATCTTCATTTTGGTTGACCAATCATTGAGCTCTGGAGTGCTGCCATGAAACCCTAGCCTGCTCCTCAATGCCTTTGCTCCCTTGCTGCTCTGCGGCCCATGGCTTTGGGCCCTCTGCCCTCCTGCACCATTTCTGCGTTCTTTTTTGAGTTCCTGCGGTTCAGAGTGCTCGTCTGTTGCTACGAGGGACTAGTAAGCCGGGCTCGCTATCATGGAGGTCTCGAGCTCACCCTAGGTAGCCCCCCCTGCCTTCATCTGTAGAAGCCTTCTCTCAGCTCTTGGTCAGCTTGCCCAAAAGAAAAGGAGTGAAGCAGCCAAGTTTTTCAAGAGGCTGGAAGACATTCCTAAAATCTCCCTGCTGCTACAGACTCTGGTTCAAGTCACCCTCTCCTTGGCTGAGCGGGCTCTCGTTGGCCAGTGCACCAGTCTATGGCCTTCTCCTAAGACGACTGAGACTTAGGTTAACAAGAATTGGGCTCCTCTGATCAACAGTAGCGTCACCTCTTACTTCATAGGACGAGGGTTCTTCCTCTTCAAATTCACCTAAAAGGATGACAAGGACTTGATCTTTCAGAATGGCGCCTAATTCATGGGCCCCCAGGGATTGTACCTCAACAAATGGACATTGGACTTCGACCCTACAGTCGATGTTCCCACAGCTGTCCCTGTATGGGTTAGAGTCCCTAATCTCCCAGTTCATTGTTGGAACTAGGACTCGTTGAAATACATTGGAAACGCCCTTGGGAATTTCATAGATAGGGAAAATAGAAAATATCAATATGACTATGCACGTATCTGCGTAGAAGTAGACCTAGAGGTGGGTCTCCCTAAAGCCATCAAAATCAAGGTAGGAAACTGGACCCATTTACAGAAGCTGGATTACGAGCAGTTGCCTTTCAAATGCCGAAAATGTCATGTCTATGATCACTTCGCTAGAGGATGCCCAACCAATGTGGAACCAAATAAGGGAAAAGAAGAAGGTTGGAACCAGGTCAAGTGCCGCAGGAAAATTCAAAAGCAGGTTGGTCCAAATGGAAGAGGTCCTCAAGCCCCTCCTCAGCAAACCCCTCCCAGAATGGATCAAGAAAATGAATTTGCTCCTCTAAGCTCGAAAATAGATGAAGCTCAGGAACCAAACAATCAAAAATCAACCCCACCCTCTAAAGGTACCCCCTCTTCTCCCAAGGCGGCAAGCCTTGCTGAGAGTTCCAAAGGAAAGACTGTCGAAGTAGAGGAAAATGAGCATGAATAGGATTTCTCAGAGGAAGAAGGGGAATAGGAGAATCCCAAGCTTCGATAAGGAGATCCACAAGAGGCCGCAAATCAGATCGTGAAAAAAGAGAGCAGGAAACTTTCAAGGATAAGCTCCAAGGTAGCTACCCAACCCTTGAGAAGCTACTAGCATCAAAAACAAAGATGGAAAGAAACCAGCCCCAAGGTTCTAAGGGAGCCAATCGGAAATATAAATGATGAAGATAGTTTCCTGGAACTGCAGAGATATGGGGAGCAAAATCAAAGAAGAAGCCATCAGAAGTTTAATAAGAATAGAAGCTCCTAACATACTTCTCATCCAGGAGACCAAACTGGAAGACTTCGTCTTCCTTAAAGCAAGTAAGAAACTCTGGAACAAATGTGAGGCGAAAGCAATCTTAGCCCATGGGGCTTCCAGTGGGTTGGGCACTCTTTGAAATGCTAGAAAATTCTCAGTCATTTCTAAGACCCTCAATACTCACTGGTTGTTCTTAAAATTGCAGCGCTTAGATTCAAAATAAATTATCAGTCTCTTCAACGTGTAGATCCCTGTGAATGCTATGGAAAAAAAGGCCTGCTGGGACTCCATAAGAACCCAAGCAGATATCATTAATCTTGAGAATACCATCATAGCATGAGATCTTAACCTCACTCTCTTATCAGCAGACAAGAGAGGAGGTAGCATTGTTCAAGATCCAACAAGGAATGGACAGAGGACCTTATACAGGATTGGGACCTGCTGGACATCAAGCCAATCTCTAGTAAGTACATTTGGACTAATAAAAGAATTGGTCCTAGCCACATTGCTTCCAGATTGGATAGATTCTTACTTCAAAGCTCTTTTATTCTGCTTGGATTAGAGGCTAGAGTTTATATTCTCCCATGCAACTCTTCTGACCATAAACCCATCAAGCTGGAACTGGTGTTTCAGCTTGACCTAGGTCCAATTCCCTTCAGATTTAGCCCACTATGGGCTAAGGAATCGGACTCCATGCAATTAGTTAACGGCATCTAGATGCAGCCAGTCAAAGGCTGTCCCTTTTTTGTCTGGGAGGAGAATCTTAGAAGAGTGAAAAGGGCTTTAAAAAGCTAGGCCAAAACTCTGCCCAATCTAGTAAATGAAAGAAAAAATCTCCAGCGCATTCTAGAAAATCATCATCTCCAAGCTGAAATAGCTGACATAACTAAATAGATTCTAGACAAAGAAGCCCAACTCTAGCAAAACTATCACAAGGCTTGCTTAGTAGAAGAAGAGTACTGGAGACTTAAGTCATGCAGCCTTTGGCTTAAAGCAAGGTACAGGAACTCTTCCTTCTTCCATAAACAAGCTTAGGCAAGGAAATGTACCGATTCCATTTCCAAAATCAAAGATGGAACTATTATTCACAAAGACAATGCAAGCATCAAGAAAGTTGTCTCCCTTCACTTTAAAAGCCTATATAGTGAAGATATAAATCTAAAAAACTCTCTGATATGATTGACGTGGTTCCCTCCTTAATTACTGTTGAAATGAATCACCTTCTTGAAGCTAAAGTCACCAAGAATGAAGTCAAGGATGCCCTCTTCCCTATGGACCCAGACAAAGCCTTTGGGCTAGATGGGTTTACAGCTAGATTCCTCCAATCTTGCTAGCTGATTGTGGAAAAAGATCTATACAAAATGGTTATTAAGTCCCAAGCTTTCCAGAAAATCAGAGGCAGCACGAACTCTGCTTTTCTTGCTCTCATCCCCAAAGAGAAAGGAGCCAACACCTTCAACATGTTTCGACCGATTTTTCTATGTAATATTGGTTACAAACTGATTACTAAAGTCATCGCTAATAGACTTAAGCTCATCCTCCCCAAAGTCATTCCAGAAAGCCAAGGAGGATTCATTCAAGGGAGACAGATAGTGGACAATTTCATTCTGGTCCAAGAGGCAATCCACTCAAGTTTGAGTCACAATAAAAAAGGTATGGTTGTCAAGCTCGATTTAGCAAATGCTTTTGATAGAGTCAAGCATAGCTTTCTACTGAAAGTCTTACACAAATTTGGATTTGGGGAGAAATTTATAAATTCGATTCGGGCCTGCATTTTGAAGCCTTGGATTGCTCCATTAGTAAACGACAGAGCTACTAACTTTTTCAAAGCCATGAGAGGGCTCATACAAGGGTGTCGTTTCTCACCCCTTCTATTCATTCTTCAAGCCTCTATCCTCAGCTTCTATTTAGACAAGAAAATGATGGACCAGGAAATTGCTAGCCTTTGTATAGCAAGAGGTGTTAAAAACATTAATCATGCCCTCTTTGCGGATAACGCCTTGTTATTGGGAGATGCCTTTGTGCTTATAGCCTCCAGATTTAAAGGAGTCCTGGATGAGTTTTGTATCATTTCAAGAAGCAGTCTAAACAATGGAAAATTCCATATCTATTGTTGGAACACCACTTCCAGCTTGCTCAATTCCATTTCCAAAACCTTTGGTTTCGCAACCTCATCAAATTGGACTTCCTTCAACTACCTAGGCCTTCCTGTATTTCTTAAAAGAGCCTTCAGCAGAGATTGGCTCCCCCAATTGGAGAAATTCAAGAACAAGTTGCTTTCTTGGGGCTTTTCTTGGCTCAACATTGCTGGTAAGTCAATCCTTAGTATATCAGTCCTTAACAGTATGCCCTTATTTTAGTGTTTTGTTCTTCTTGCTCCCTTTGGCATTCTTAGAAGAATGGAGGAGATCATTCGGAAATTTTTTTGGAAGGGGGGCAAGCAAAATGAGAAAAATATTTTGTTAGTCAGTTGGAAATCCATCTCCAAACCGCTCTTGGAAGGAGGCTTGGACTTCAAAAATCATGGATATCAAAATATCGCTATGGGAGCCAAGCTCATTGGAGAATTATTGCTCCTAACCTTGGCTGGGCACAACTAGCTCTTTGGAAAAAATACTTTAATGGTAAGCATTCCCATTGTCTAGATCATCCTCTGCCACTCCTGAATATGCCCTTCCAGAAGCTCTGTACCAAAGCTTGTCCTCTTATAAATACTCATGCCTACTGGGTCCCTGGCAATGGAAAAAGGATCAACCTTTGAACAAACAGAATTATGAACAATGAACCGTTGGGAGACTGTCGCTCTCTTCAAGTGTTGCGAAATTAGATGAACGATGCTGGATTGCGTTCCATGTGGGACATTTCAGTCCGGCAGGATTCACGCTGGGCTGGCTAGAAACTTGAAACGCCCCCAGATTTGTCTACGGAACATGAGGATCTACTCTCCAAGCTTCATGGATTTTCTCCAACGCGGATGCGAAGTAGGGATTCAAGAGGTTGGGGTGTGCAGGCTGGTGTTTATTCCTTTGCTCAGGGATACACCAAGCTATGTGAGCGCCCCCATGTGGCCACAAACCTAGAGCCATGGAAAGGGATATGGCATTGTCCCTCACTACCAAAAATCAACTTCTTCAATTGGCTGTTACGCCATTCCAAAATCTTGACAAACGATAATCTTCAGAAGCGTGGCTTCCACGGCCCTTCAAGGTGCAAACTTTTCAAGGTAAACAAGGAAAGAATTTCTCATCTCTTGAATGTTCCTTTACATTATAGATCTAGACCGAGCTGATAGAAACTTTGAGTTCTAGCTTCATGTTGCCTTCCCCCACAGCTGATTTTTTTGTCAAATGGCTACAAAGGTACTTTGGTCCTCCTCCAGAAAACAAAATTATTAGAGCTGCTTGGTTTATTCTCCCTAAAATTATCTACTGGCAGATTTGGCTTGAACGAAACAAAAGGATTTTCAAACTGTGAATAGGATGTCAAGCTAGTGGTAGTTAAAATTAAATGCTAGTTAAAAGAGTGCCTAAGAGACCACAAAGATGATTTAAATCTCACACAGCAGGATAAAAATTTTGGATCTTCTCTTGATCTCCAATTCCAAAAAAAGGCAAAGAGAATCTATCTCCCAAAAGTTTGGCAAATAAGGGCTACAGCAAAAGAGTTCCAGGGATGGATCGCAAACCATCAGAGGCACTCTCTATTTTTTGATGGGGATGCAAAGGGCAATCCTGGAAGAGCTGGTGCTGGACGAGTTATTTTGAATCTAACTGGTTTTAGGATCCACTGTTTCGCCTCGGGTTTAGGAATCGCTTCTAGCATTCAAGCTGAGGCTTTGGCTCTTTTTCAAGGACTCAAGATTTTGAAAGTGCTAAACATCAGGGAGGCTAATGTTATTGGAGACTCTCAGGTTATCATTAAGACTATGGTGACTCATTCTAAGCCAATGGACCTAAGGCTAGCAAGGCTGATTCGCAAAATTTCAGACCTTGGAGACTCTTTCCAGAACTTGAATTTCTATTATGTGTTGAGACCCAATAATAAGGAGGCGGACATTGAAGCTAACAAAGCAGCCCTTCTTACTACTGGTGCCTTGCTAAGAGGCAAACAAGAAATATGGGAACCAATTCCTTAATTTAGAAAATTGTCATGTTTTATTGCCTTATGTTAAATCAATTTGTTTGTATCCAAAAGCTTGGGAAAATCTCTAAAATTGACCGCATTGTAGCACCTAAATAAACATAATTGTCACCGTCTTGCAAGGTTGTTTGGCATTTCTGGATTTAAACTCACCTTTTGTAATCCGTTCATTGGCATTAAGGCCAAGTTTCTAATATATCCACTACATGTTTCTCTTTAAAAAAAACATTTTCGTCTTTCATTTTATAAAGAGTTTCATTCATATATATATAAATAATTCAAGATACCTATTTAATTAAAAACATTAATAAAAATGAAGGCAAATCAATCAATAGAGTATTGTTATTTTAAAAATTAAAAAACTAGCTTTCTATTTTTGAAAAGAAGAAATCAGAGATTGATTTGATTTCTAACCAAGTAGAGTTTCAACCTCAAACTCGAATTAAAAAAATAACATATTCTCCAATTTATTGACATTGCAATGAAATTTCACGACAGAACATAGAACATTCTGTTGTATTACTAGGACAGACTTATCTGTATTAAGATCCATTTTATCGATATTTTTTTGTTGCAGGCGTATTGCCTAGGAATACACTGGATGATGCTGCTTCAATCTAAAACCCGCCACCTAATATGCCACTATTTGTTATTGAATAGGAGACTTATGTGATGCGGCAATTCACCCACTACTTTTGGTCAGGATCCTTTTGGATACTCAGCCTTGTAATCCTTCCAAAGCTCATGCACGGATTTACCAGTGATATCCTTGAAGTATCCGATGTCCCATGACAATTCTATTTTCGCGTTCATATTCGCAACGAAATCGGGCGTAACGAAGTCCAAATACTGGATAAACCTCCCGGTCACATCGTAGCCCTCTTCCCAACTATCGCCGGTGCCGAGGTGAGCCCAGCTAGAGGGAGCGTGACCAGCAGCGATGCGCATATAAGCGGGAACGCCTCCCTTCCACCACGCGGGCGCAGTGCCGTTGGCGTCCCACTGCCAGATGTACGTCATTGCCTGGTACATAATGTCCGAGAACTCTTTTTTTATATCACCCGGGTACTTGTAAACGTAGTCAGTGTTCAAGTAGATACCGTCGTCTTCCACGCAGGCAATCACTGTCACCTCTTTTTTTAGATCACCCGGGTACTTGTAAACGGAGACAGAACTCGAGTAGATAGTCTGGCCTTTCACGCAGGTAGTGGTAGTCGCTGTCAAGTTCTGCATAACCATACTTATAGATGTCAAATTCTTCCTGTCAGTGGGCGACTGCTGGGCGAATGTCTTCCAGACGATTTCGGAGCAGAAGTTTATTCGCGAGTCTGCATAGGGCGTCCCTATATCCGAGTCGTATCTCTCTGACCCCTTGTCCGTTTCACCGATGTACCAGACATAGATGGCGTGGGTGCCCCCCACGGCCAGTGCGAGAAGAAGTAGAGCAATACATTTTGCTGCTGCCATACTGCAGCGAGAACAACATCCAACAAAACCAAATCGTGAATGAATGAAAGATGAGAATGGGGTTGATTTATACATATACAAGGACGGAGGAGCGCAGGTTACCGATATAAGGTGACATGTGGTGCGCCACCCATCGCCGCAAAAACAGCCGTTTTCTTTGTGGATGTTTGCCGCTTCACCCAAATTAACAATTTGGATAACGATGACTTCCATTAGTCTGGGATTTTGGATAAGAGTTGAGCAAAGTGAGGATAGATTGTTGAGTGCAGGTTGAATAAATGGTTGGCAGACTCATCTCCGAAGAATTTGGGTGGAATTTAAAATAAAAATAAAAATCTAAAACGTAAATCCAAAAGGGAAATATATATATTTTATAATTTTTTCTATTTTTATTTTTATTTTATCTATTTATTTTGGTGGAGAGATTCTATATTTAGAGATTGTGGAGAGATTCTATATTTAGAGATTGTGTAAGTATTTCGGGGTTTTATATTTTTAGTTTATAATATTCTAATTTTTATTAGATTGTAATATTATTTTTATATATTTTATAATTTTCTCTGTTTTCTATTTCTATTCCATCTATTTTGGTGGAGAGATTCTACATTTAGATATTGTGGTGAGCCGTTATGGAGGAAAAAAAAGTTTACGCTTTTAGTTTATGATATTATAGTTTTTAATTATAGTGTAATATTATTTATATATACCTTGTAACCTTCTCTATTTTCTATTTCTATGCTATCTATTTTGGCAGACAGAAGAGATTGTGATGGTACTGTGGGGAAAAAAAGGTTTTATGTTTAGTGTAATACTATTTTATTACTATTGATATATACCTTATAACCTTTTCCACTTTTTTTATTTATATTCCATCTATTTTAGTGGAGAGATTCTATATTTAGAGATTGTGGTGAGTACTTATAGGAAAAAAATTCATATTTTTAGTTTATGATATTTTACTTTTTTATTAGAGAAAATCACATAAATCCAATGTGGTTCATCTTCACCATATCAGGGCAATGAAATAAATAGATGTAGAGAAGCTTCCTAGCGAGCGATTATTGAGTAACTGCTAGTTTGAGTGAGGGTGAAGAAAAGATTTGAATTAAAAAAGTTTAAGTTAAATCATTTAAATAATTTTATTTTATTTTACATTATTTTTATAAAAATATTATAAGAGGTTATAATAAAATAATAAAGTTATTTTTATCTTTTATAATCCTAAAAATCTTATTTCAATTTAAAATTAAAATAAAAGGATCATTAAAATGATACATCAGATTAAAAAAGAAAAATTATAAGAGGTTATAATAAAAAAAATTAATTATTATATTTAATCCATTATAACCTTAATAAGTATTATAATATTAATATCTTATTTCAATTTTGAAATATTAAAAAAAAACAACAAATAATAATAATAAAGGTTTAGTAATAAGGTCAAAATATATATATAAGTTTAAAGAAAAATATTATAAGAGGTTATAATAAAATAATTAATTATTATATTTTAATCTTTTATAACCCTAATAAGTATTATAATATTAATATCCTATTTCAATTTCCAAATATTAATTAAAGGTAAGAGGCTACTAATAATAAAAGGGGTTTATAATAAGGTCAAAATAAATAAGATTAAAAAGAAATATTAGTAAGTTTAAGGGGTGACATGTCGATTAAAAAAGAAAGAATATATATATATTATTAAAATTGAAAATAAATAAAAAGTTAATTTAGGAAGAAAGTGCAGGAATCCAGCATCTGTTGATGTTCCAGCCATCATCTCTATTTAGATTAACAGGATGCTTTTCAATTTCTAGGGCCTCCCTGAATTTACGATGATGAAAATGGTCAATCCTCGCAATGACCCTAGCCTCTTCGATGCAGATGTGATGATTGGTTTTTTCTGCATGTTCCACCAAGGCGAAGGAGCGCGACCTCCCATGCTTGATGTCTGCAGCATGTTCACAAATCCTTTGGTTAATAGAACGACCAGTCTCCCCAATATAAGGAGTTCCACACGAACAAGGAATGATGTAAATGCCTTTCCTATCCTTAGGGTCAACCGTGTCTTTAATAGAATGGAGAAAAATTCGAGTAGTGTTAACGGGTCTAAAGGAGGAATGAATCTTATGTTTTTTCAAGACCCTAGTGATTTTATTTGTGGTCCCTTGAATAAAAGGAAGATGAACTCCAGAAGACAAATCCTCGGGGTCAATCTTATTCTTAAGTCCTTTTCCAGCATTTTCAAAAGCCCTAAGACTTTGAGACCTGCTATAACCATTTTTATTAAATACTTTAAGGAGGTGGTTCATCTCATCTTCAAAGTTATTTTCGTCATAAACCTGTAACACCCGAGTGGCTAAGGTGCTGAGGACGCCTAGCTTTTGAGCAAGAAAATGATGGGAATTCACATGTAGATATTGCTCTGTGTGAGTTTTCTTACGAAAAACTTGATGAGAAAAAGAACCGTCATCTTTCTTCAAGATAAGGACGTCAAGAAAGGGAAGGCTACCATCAACTTCTAATTCCATAGTGAACTTTATGAAACTTGATTGACTATTAAGATGATGGAAAAACAACTCCAACTACACAAGTGTCATCCACAAACCTTTTCCAAAGTTTGGGTTGGTAAAGAGCAGAAGCCAAGGCTTTGGATTCAAAATCCTCAATGAAGAGATTGGCTACAACTGGGGAAAGGGGAGAACCCATAGCCACATCGCAGGTCTGCACATAGAATTCACCTTCAAAACTAAAGAAAGTAGAGTTGAGACAAATTTTAACTAAAAATGCAGTATCGGGATTAGTAATGTGATTGATAACATCAATGGCCTCATTAATTGGGATATTAGTGAATAAGGAGATCACATCAAAGCTCACCAGCTGATCCTCAGGGCCAAATCTAAAATCTTTTAACTCGTTAACAAATGATGATGGATATTTAATACTATTTATATATACCCTATAACCTTCTCCATTTTTTATTTCTATTCCATCTATTTTGGTAGAGAGATTCTACATTTAAGGATTGTTGTGAACAATTGTGGAAAAAAAGGTTTTACGTTTTTAGTATATGATATTATAGTTTTTTATTATATTGTAATACTATTAATATATACCCTATAACTTTCTCCATTTTTTATTTCTATTCCATCTATTTTGGTGGAGAGATTCTACATTTAGAGATTGTGATGGGTACTTATGGAATAAAAACATTTTATGTTTTTAGTTTATGATATTATATTTTTTTATTATATTGTAATACTATTTATATATACCCTATAACCTTCTCCATTTTTTATTTATATACCATCTATTTTGGTGGAGAGATTCTACATTAGAGATTGTGGTGAGCACTTATGGAAAAAAGGGTTTTATGTTTTAGTTTATGATATTTTATTTTTCTATTATATTGTAATACTATCTATATCCCTATAACCTTCTCCATTTTTTATTTCTATTCCATCTATTTTGGTGGAGAGATTCTACATTTAAAGATTGTGGTGAGCACTTATGGAAAAAAAACGTTTTATGTTTAAATCTTTAAAACTAGGTTGTAAAGATCTAGTCAAATATTCCAATCCACAACATGTGTGAAGAAACTGAAAGAGGTTTTTGATATTTGACTCATTTTTTACAAAAACCTCCTTGGGTGTCTCAAAAATCTGTTAGAAAAGCATGCCAAAAGGAAATGACTAAAATAGTAAAACACATACAAATTTTGATTTTTTGAACATAAGCCTCAAATTGCGCTACATATCTCCCAAAGCATAACACCTGTGAATAAACTAAAGGGGGTTTTGTTATTTTGTTTGTTATTGAAAAAAAACCTCTTTCACTTTTGTAAACTTCATGTACATTACTTCAGAAACTGATTTTGAAGTAAAATTGTCGTTGTGTGCAACAAATGACCTCAAAAGATGCATGAGATTTTTTGATGATACTTTTGATGATGAACATGACCTTAAGCTTGTGATGAAAGGGTATCATATCCATTATATATTTAGACATTGACTCAAGACCCTTTTCCAACCAAGAGATATGTCAAATTTAATTTGAAAATATTATAATTTGACATAAGACTATAACCAATAGTGAAAAGAGTAATTTTGATCACTGTGACTATTGGATACTAACAAGTTCCAAATTATTTTTTACCATGATGATATTGCCGAATGATTCTCTGTTCCACTTTTTGATTTCCTCTTTGATATATTTTAGTTTTTGTTGGAAGGTGTACATTTTGTTACCTGTTCTAGTGGGTGGATTAGTCCACCATTGCCTCATTTTGTCCAGGAAATCCAGATGATCCAACCAAAAGGCCTCGAATCTAAAAGGCTTGTTTTTCCAACCCGTGGAGATCTGTATCTTGAGAGAGATGGGCCAGTTATTAGAGCCTGCTTGTGGGAGTATACGGGCTTCTGTTCCCCAAGAGGTAAGATATGTTTGTTCCAATAAGAGGAAATAGTCTAGATTGGAGGCTATTTGTTGTTCCCCTCCTCTTTGGTTGTTCTAGGTGAAAATTCCATTGCTGGTGGGGATGTAGATGAGATTGAGGCTTTCTATTGTTGAGAGGAAATCCTTTGAGTCCTTTTCTAGCTTTTGGATTCCTCCCTTCTTCTCTGCTAGATTAGTTATCATGTTGAAATCACCTGTTATGCTTTTGAAAGGTAAATGAATGGGATTGAGGAGGTTGGATATGCATTGAGGCATATTAATTCAGTCGATCACCTTGTGGGGGGGATATAAATTGGTTATGAAGATATTATCCTTGGTGCCAATGATTCTTCAGTAACGATAATGGAGTGATGCGTTGCAATAGAGGAGATGAGTTCAAACTTCGAATTTTTGCATAATGTCATGATCCCTCCCGCAGAACCAATAGCCTAGTTGGATATGAAGATGTAAGTATTGAAGAAGGTGTTTTACCAGATATAAGGGTGAATTGAATCAATTTTGGTTCCTTGAATTAAAAGGATATCAGGATTGTCAGAGAGGATTCTGTTTTTCAGGATTTATTTTTTCCCAGGACTATTTAGTCCTCTTATATTCCAAGAAATGCAATTCATAAATAAGGAGAGGGGTTTAGGGCCAGTGCTTTTACCTTTCCTTTATTGATGAGCTTAGTACCCAGTTCTTGGAGAAGATGACTGGTTGTCTTTCGTCCTCTTTTTCGACTTGGACCTTTAAGGTTGAATCTGCCTACTAGAATGTTTGTCGAGATTCCTTTTGATACATTTCTATCTTGTGAGGGGTGGAGAGCCTTGAGTTTTAGATCTTCTTGGAGGAGGTAAAATCCTTCAATTTTTGTAATTGTTGTTTTGGTATAGCTTTTATTCCATTTAGCTACCATTCCTTAGTGATGGTTGCCAGGCCTACCCTCTCCAATGCTTCTTCTATGGAACTCTCCTCTCGTGGTTACTCGATTGCTATTGCTCAATTTTGTTGTCCTCTTGTGAGTGCTTGTTTTCTTTGTTGTTGTTATCTGCCTCCTTGCCCTCTTGTTCTCTATCTGCTTGGATGTGCTCCTCTTATCCTGCTTCATCTCTTGTTGGATAGTTTGGGTTTGGTTGTTCTTATGTTGATGCATTTTGGGGATGGTATTTTTCCTGTTGTTCTTGTTTCTAGATTTGACTCAGATGTAGCCTTCACTGTCTTTTTTTTCATTTTCATGATCAGAGACTTGAGGTGATTTTTTGAGGGCTCCAGAGACATCTATGTACATGAATATTCTGGCGTAGGAAACATAGTTTCCATTTCTAGTTCCTTCAGACATCTTAATGTACTTTCCCAGCTGATATCATGTGCCTTTAAAAACTGAAGGATCCCAGTAATCAGTTGGTAATAAGTAGAGACACACCTAGACTGGAACTCTTGTGAAATGCTCTTCTCTGGAGTGAAGTTTTCCTTCCAAAATCTCATGTATAGGACTGCTGAGTTGAGGAAATAAGGACCTCCTTCAAAAATTATGTCTCTGTCTTCTAGGAGGTCAAAGATTACTGTGATGAAACCTTTAGAACCTAGCTCGAGTCTTATATCCCACTTGGGTGCCCATTTTATTTGTATCCATGAGTTCAGGGCTTTTTCAGTTGGCAAAATGCCCATAAATTTTCATATGACTACATGTTCTTGCATGTATTCTCTGTAGACCGCAACTCTTGAGTCTCAAATCTCCAATTCCAGGATTTTCTTGGCTATTGGGTTGCAGTTATTCTTTGTTTTTTTTCCTTTGTTCTTGTTGCTGCTCCAAATTCCTTGTTGTGCTTGTGTCTGTGGAGGAGGGGCTGACCAAGGTCATTCCCTTTATTGAGAGTGTTTCTTTCATTTTCCCTTTCTTTGTTTCTTTATTTCTTTGAGGTTGTTCCTTTTCTGTAAGTGTTCGGTTTCTCTATTTTCAAAGTTTCCTCCAAGAGGGAGGAATTTAGTTCTAGAGGATAACTTAGTGAAGAAAGATTCATGTTCAGGAGGCCGACCAGTGACCATGTTCTTGTATTAGAGGGTGTCAAGGTTTGATTTCAGATTCACCATTAGGGCTAGGCCGTAGCTTGGCCGAGTCTAGGCATGCTAGAGGTGGTCACAAGAAGAGACGATTGGTTAGTCTAGGTTACCAATCACCAAACTTATTCGCTCGAAATTTTTTCCATACTCAACAACAAAAAAAAATAGAATAATTTGAAATATTATTCGGACACATATGAGGGTTAATAAGTAGGAATTTACGTTTTTATAAAAGGAACATGATAAGCACACTAACAATAGGTTCCAATACATGCCAAGTGCTAATCCATGCCAAGTGTTAATGTATGTCAATGCATGCCAAGGTGTTCCCTGGAATGATATGGACTAAAAGGCATGCCAACTCATTCTAGGGGAGTCTTTGTTGTGAGAGGGCATGCCAACATGTGCTTGGGCATCCTAGTCATGAAAAGATGTTTTAGGTACAAATATGTTCCGGGACATGTAAGGTGACAAGGAATGCTATTGTGTGCCAAAGCATATCACGGTGTGCCATGAGTGTTGAGGAGTGTTAGGTCTCTCTCATTAATATATTTGAATGAGCTTCATTATGTATTAAATAATATGGCTCATACACACACACACACACTAATGGAACTTCATCTAAAGGGAATTATAAACCTAACAAAGATGAATCATGTGTTAACTCATAGGAAAACTATATTATCATTACTTGTGGGAAATGATACACACTTAATTCTTAAAAAATTGATTAACTCTAAACATTATGGCCTTGGACACACAATGAAAAAGACTCCATAGCGATGGTCTTAAATCATTATCTTTTGAGAAAAAAATATAACAACAATCACTTAACGTCATAAAAAACTAATTGGAATGATCAAAGATGATGAACATTTTTTGATTGTCACCAAAAGTAACCAAAAAAAGCATTGGCAAATAAAATATCATCACTAGAAGTGTCACCAAAGATAGAATTGGTGATGGGCCTTTAACAACCCTCGCCAAAATTGTCATTGAAAATGGATTTTGTGAAAAACCTTAAAGGACCATCACTATATGCATTTACAATAATGTTTTTTTAAGGTCCATCACCATATGCAACATTCGTGACTAACCTTAAAGGTTTATCATAGACATGAACCTCACCAATGACCTTTCTTGTTGTTGTGTGCATTATTGCAGTACTTTTTAGGTAGTCATATTTTTTTTACCAAACTAAATTAGTCATTCACATTAGAAATTTTTACTTGTATTACTTATTAGCTTGTTCTATATTTTATCTTGAAACTAAATTAGTTGTTTATCTTAGTCATTTTTATTTGGGTCACTTAATATTTCTCATTTTTGGTAGTATTTCACTCGGAAAGGCTATGGTGACTAACATTTTTAGTCACCTAGTCACTACTCTCTCATTTTCTACTAGTGTAAGTTTTAAAATCCTGAGTGCTCTTCTAAGGGGGAGGTGTGCAATTCCAAAAGAATATTTTATTTGAGTTGGGAATTCTTACATAGATATAAGTGATCTTTGTACCATAATGAATCATTTTTCCAAATAAATGTCTAAGAGGTATTGGGATCTTGCTGGAACATTTGAATGAGTGTCCACACCTCTTCATTATTCTTCCATTCATTCCTTTTTTTAGTTATCTAATCAGGTTGGATAATAGAAATGGAACAAAGCAATGCTTCCACATCCTCATCCTTTCTTGAGAGTGCATCTACAACAACATTTTTCTTCCCTTTTTTGTAGATGATTTCGAAGTAATAACCCAACATCTTTGTGACTCATTTTAATTAATTTTCTAAAGATAATATTTGTTCAAAAAAATTATTTAAGGCTTTCATGATCTATTTTTACCTTGAAGGTTTTTCCCATTAGGTAAAGTCGCCATTTCTTTAGTGCATGTAGTATTGCAAACATTTACTTCTCATAAATAGGTTTTTGTAAATACTTCCATTTAATTGGATGATTTTCAAAATAAATGGGTCTTCTTTCTAGCATTAAAATAGCACCAATTCCATTTCCCGAGGCATTACATTCCACAATAAAAGTTTTTTTGAAGTCCTGTGTAGCTAAGATTGGTGCTTGGTGCATTTCCTCTTTAATATGTTCAAAGGCCTTAGTTGCTTCTAGAGTCCAAGAAAATTCATCTTTCTTCAGTAATTTTGTTAGAGACGTTGTTATTCTCCCATAATTCTTAACAAACTTGAGATAATACCCTTTCAACATGAGAAATGCTTGAATATTCTTTAGGGTTGTAGGGATTTTCCATTTCTTAATGGCTTTGATTTTGTTAGGGTCTCCTTTAACACCCTTGTGAGATACAATATGACCCAAGTATTCCACCTTGTACTCTGAAGAAACATTTGGAGGTTTTTACATATTATTGTTTCTCCTCCAATAGTTTGAGCACTCTACAAACATGTTGAACATGATCCTTCAAAGGCTTGTTGTATATTAGTATATCATAAAAAAGTACTAACACAAATTTTCTAACGAAGGGTTTGAAAATGGAATTCATCGAACCTTGAAAAGTGGAAGGTGCTTTAGTAAGCCCAAAATGCATGACCAAAAATTCATAATGACCTTCATGAGTTTTGTATGTTGTTTTCAGAATGCCTTCAGTCTTCATTCTAATTTGATGATATCCTGAACAAAAATCTAGCTTGGTGAAGTAAATTTTTCCATGTAATTCATATAACAATTCATCAATGATAGGAATGGTAAATTTATCTTTAATAGTGATCTTGTTGAGCTCTCTATAATCCAAAAACATATGCCATGACCCATCCTTCTTGTGTACCAATACTACTAGAGGAGAGAAAGAACATTGGCTAGGTTGAATTATACCAACCCCTACCATTTCTATAACCATAAGTTCAGTTGCACTCTTTTGGGCATAGGGATAACTGTAAGGCCTAATGTTTGTAGGAATGATTCTTGGAATCAAGTGAATAGCATGACCATGATAAAAAAATGGCGGGAGGCCTTTGGGAGTCTCAAATACCTTAGAATGATTGTACAATATTCTTTAGAGCTCTTGAGAAATGGATGATTTCAATCTTTGAACATCTAGTGAGCATAATTATGTTATGCCTCATTGTTATTTCTTCAAAATCTTTGTCGCTCCATTAGAATTTATTATCTTCCCTAGTTTCCCAGCAATACCCCTTAATTTAATTTTCTTTCCTTCTCATGAAAAATTCAAGAAAAGTTCTTAAAAATTAAAAGCTATCATCCCCAAATATTGTACCCCTTAGACTCCTAATACAACATCAACAACACCCATTGGAATGGAAAGTATTGGACTATTCAACACATATTCCCCCATGGTTATATTGATATTATGACACTTCCCTGAGAAATTTATAGTTCCTCCATTTTCAACCATCACTTGACACTCTAGTGCTCGATATAAAAATCAATTAATTCCTTTGCTATCTTACAATGAATAAAAGTATGGTTACTACTAGAATTTATCAACATTGCTACCTTATTTTTTCCTGATATATCCTTCTACATTGGGATTTTGAGGAGTGGTAATTCTTACCAATGCATATATGTTCGGATTCATTTCTTATTTCTCTGGGGTTGGTTCCTAGTGTAGTGTAGGTTTTAACCCCACACATAAATTACCTGCACACGAATTATAAAACACAGAAAATAAATAATGAGAGAGCATAACTCATAAAACAACTATACATAGAGATTTTCCGCTGGATCCCAAAACTAGGACTACCAGCTTGATTTTTCATTATGTTCCTTTGAATGTTACAATACATATTTATACATGCCGAAGCATCCAATACCATGGGCTGAAAACCACCGTGTCCAAAACCATGGACTGAAAACCATCACGTCCAAAACCATAGGTAGGTCCATGTAACCTAATATAGGGTCCATAATAACCCAACCCCCTCAAACTCCTTGTGACCCCCTTCTGCGCAGTCGGCACAACGAAGTTGGGGCTCTGCCCCCCCCCCCCTCTAACCCCTCGTAAACTACGTGGGCTAGTCGTGAAAATAATATAACAAAACCCAACATTCTCCCACTTGTTCTTTTCTTTCCATAGGGGCCCACAGGAGAGCTTAGTCATTTATCCAGCCCTGTAACACCCATTGTTTCTCTACACCAAGAGAACTTCTCAGGTCTCACAGATTTTTTCAATGCATCTGCAGTATTCTTCAAAGTGTTCACCTTTACCAGCAACACCTTTTTGTCTTATATCATATCCCTCACAAAGTGATACTAAACATCAATGTTCTTTGTCTTTGAATGATAAGCAGGGTTATTTGCCAAGAAAATTGCACTTTTGTTGTCATAGTCTATCCTTATAGCTCCTTGTACTAATCCCATACTTGAATACAATCTCTGCAACCAAACTACTTACTTTCTTGCATGAGTGGTTTTCATGTATTCTGCCTCTGTAGTTGATAGTGCCACTATATATTGTTTCTTACTCATCCAACTAACTACAACTCCAAATAGGTTAAACACATACCCACTTGTAGATCTTCTCTGATCCATATCTCTAGCCCAGTCTACATCAACAAAGCCACGAATATCCAACACTTTGTCCATTCTTGGTCTTCCTTAGTAACACAAACCATAATCACTAGTGCCACGCAAATACTTGAAAACCTGCTTCATTGTTGTCCAATGCTCCTTCCCTAGTTTTGACATAAACCTGCTCAATACTCCCACTGCATGTGCAATGTCTGGTCTAGTATAGACCATTTCATACATCAGGCTACTGAGTACACTTGCATATGGAACACAGGACATGTCCTCTTCCTCCTCTTGTGTCTTGGGACACTGTTCAACAGATAACTTTACACCTACAGGAATAGGAACCTTCACTGGTTTACTATCCTGCATATTAAACTTCTATAGTATTGTCTCGACATACTTCCTCTTGTTTAACCATAGCTTCCTCTTTTCCCAATCTCTTTTAATTTCCATGCCTAAAAGATAGTTTGCAACACCAATATATTTCATGTCGAATTTGGAGGAAAATTGGGTCTTCAAATCTTGGATAATTTCTTTGTCATTTCCAACCAGCAACATATCATCCACATACAAGACCAGATAAATAACAAGGTCACCAATTAATTTAAAATACACATAGTGATATGCTTTGCTTCTGGTGAAGCCAAGTCCCCATATAAATGTATCAAATTTCTGATACCACATCCTTGGTGACTGTTTTAACCCATATAGAGACTTCTTTAACTTGCATACCAATTCTTTCATACCCTTCACTACAAAACCTTTAGGTTGCTTCATGTAGATCTCCTCTTCCATATCACTGTGAAGAAATGTTGTCTTCACATCCATCTTTTATACCTCAAAATTAGAAGCAGTAGCAACAGATAAAAGTAATCTAATAGAAGCTATCTTGGCAACAAGAGAAAAAATATCACCAAAATCAATTCCTGACACCTGGGAATAACCTTTTGCTACCAACCAAGCTTTGTATTTATCCACCTTTCCTTCTACATTTGTCTTCTTCTCGAACACCCATTTGCTACCAATGAGTTTTCTTCCAGCTGATAACTCCACCAGATCCCAAGCCTCATTTTTGTGCAAAGATGACATTTCATCAACCATGGCCTCTTTCCAGAGTTTGCCATCCTCTGGATCTATTGCTTCCTTCATAGTTTTGGGATCATCATTAGTAATAGATAAAGAAAAATTTGAATAGAAAGCAGATGGACTATACCTCTCCGGTTGCCTTCTTTCTTGAACTGATCTTCTCACACCCGGAGTTTGTGGCTCTTCATCTTCTGATTCCTCCTCTAATGTAGAGTCTGGTTATTCCTCATTAAGCTCAAACTCTATCTTCTTAGGTTCCTTTGGTTGGACTTCATGTTTAATAACATCTTTTATCTCTCTAAACACCACATCTTGGTTGTACAAAACCTTCTTTGTTACTGGGTTCCAAAGCTTATAACCCTCTAAACCATCCTTATACCCAATAAAGATTTACTTTCTAGATTTACTATCCAACTTGGTTCTTTTATCCTTTAGAACATGTACATATGCATTGAATCCAAATAACCTCAAATGCGAAAGAGAGGGTTTCTTACCAATCTATACCTCTTGTGGAGTTTTATCCTCCAATGCTAATGAAGGTGATTTGTTGACTAGGTAACATGTTGTCTCCACCGCCTCTGCCCAAAATTCATTTCCTAACCTGGCACCACTAAGCATGCTTCTTGCCCTTTCCATCAATGTCTTGTTCATTCTTTCTATAACTCCATTTTGCTCAGGTGTGTATGGAGTAGTAATCCGCCGTGATATACCACACTTCTTACATAATTCTTCAGTTTCCTGTACTGCAAAACTCTCCACTGTTATTTGTCCTCAACACCTTTATCTTCCTCTTTGTCTAGTTTTCAACCAGAGCATTAAATTCTTTAAACCTGTAAAAGACTTCAGATTTCTTCTGAAGGAAATATATCCATGTATTCCTTGAGAAGTCATCTATAAATGATACATAGTACACAGACTTACCAGTGATGGAACCTTCATAGGTCCAAACACATCACTGTGCACAAGTTCTAATATCTATTTTTCCCTCTTACCACCAGAGGGGAAACTCACACAATTTTTCTTCCCATATACACAATTTTCACATAAATCAAAATCCAGAGAGCTACTACTCATACCTTGTACCATACCTTTACCATGAAGTATTTGAAGGCCCTTCACTCCAATATGTCCAATCCTTTGATGCCATAGCATGGTCCTCTCTCCAGAGACCACTAGATTTTCTGCTCCACTTTCAAGAACCACAGAACTGTTATACCCATCAAAAACAGTGCTACCTTGTAGCTTGTATAGAGTTCCAATCCGAACTCCCCGCATCAACATCAGTGCTCCCCGAACCATCTTGCACGTATCTTTCTCAAACAATGTTTTTACACTTGCATCATCCAGCTTTCTTATAGAAATCATATTTTTGGCTAATGCAGGAATATGCAGAAAACCCGGAAGTGTTCTAACCCTTCCACCTTGCAACTTCAACTTTACTTTTCACCAACCAACGATTCTAGCCTTCCTATCGTCCCCTAAGTAGACATCACCACCATCGTATTTCTCATACTCACATAACCATTGTTTATGGGGAGTGAAGTGAAAGTATGCACCTGAGTCAATCAACCATGCCACATGATCCACATGTGTAATTGAAGAAGCCAAGTACACATCCCCACCTTCATCTGAGGTGGTTTTTGCCTCTATTGAAGGAGCATCATTAGATCCCTTTCCTTTGTTAGGAGCTTTAGATTTACAGTCCCTTTTGTAGTGCCCTTCCTTTCTGTATTTCCAGCAAAACACCTTTACAGGTTTCCCTGGAAATTTAGATCTCCCACTCAATGAATTATTTTTGTTTCTATTCTTGGATTGTCCTCGTATAGAAAATGCATCACCATTATGGCTCTCCATATTTTCCTATCTCATTTCCTCCATCAGTAAGGATGAGAATATTTCATCAAACTGCAAGGCAGATGCAATGCTACCTATTGCAATAACCAGACTATACCATGAATCTGGTAGAGAACACAACAATCTAATGCACTTATCTTCATATAAAATTTTAGTATCAATAAAAAATAGCTGACTTACCATAGTATTAAATGCGTTCGAATGCTCTGTCACCGAGTGTCCATCTTCTATCCTTAAGTTATACAAATTTTTCCATAGGAACAATTTATTCACCAAAGACTTAGATTGGTACAAAGTCCCTAACTTATCCCACAAATCCTTCGCCGTAGCTTCCCCTGATACATTCAACAATACTGAATCTGAGACACACAATCGTATTGTGCTCTTTGCCTTCTAATCCAACTTCTTCCATTCTTCATCAGACACTCTCATTTGCTTAGTACCTGGATCTACCATGATCCACTGATATTTATCTACCAACAGATTCTCCATATTGAGTTTCCATAACTCAAAACTATGACCATTATATTTCTCGATCTCTACCTTTCCACTGCTCACCATTTTCTTTCACCACTAGAATCAATCCTGCAGATCTCCCATTAAACAGGGTTTACCACAGGCCCGGGCGAAACCCCTTAGCAACAAAGGCGTCCTCTTGAACCCAAAACAACTCTGATACCAAATGTAGGTTATAACCCCGTATAGAAATTACTTGCATACGAATTCTGAAACACAGAAAATAAACAATGCAAGAGCATAACACATATACACAAAGATTTTCCCCTGGATCCCAAAACCAAGACTGCCAACTTGATTTTTCATTATGTTCATTTCAATGTTACAATACATATTTTTACATCTAATACCATGGAACAAAAATCATCACGTCCAAAACCATGGACCAAAAATCATCATGTCCAAAACCATAGGTAGGTCTGCCCAACCTAATATAAGGTCCAAAAAAAAATCCCCAGGGCGCTACCTAGGACCCCGTAGAGGGGGGCTGCTCGACCCCCTATAACCCCCCCTATACACAATCGGCACAACGAAGGTGGGGCTCCGCGCCCCCTCTAACCCCCCCGTAAACTATGTGGGCTAGTCATGAAAAAAATATAACACAACCCAACATGTAGATCCTCTTATTTTGATGTTTATTGTTCCTTTTCTTCCTCGTCATGATCTATGTAAAATAATTTCTTCTCAAAACAATTATGAACCTTAGTGTATTTTTTATCACAACTGTAGCAAAGATCTTTTGTGTCAACCTTTTAGGTATTTTGAGGCTAGGATCATCAACAATTCCACATTTATATTTGTGAGTGGTATACATCCTTGTGGCCATATATTTTCTTTCAACTTTTCTTGCCACCTTAAATTCCTTCTCCAAGGAATCAGGTTCCCAAAGGTGAACCTCATGTTGGATGTTATCCTTAAAATTCCCTATGAAGACAGCAATCCTATTCTCCTCTGGAATATTATTTAACTTGATATTCAATATTTGAAAGTCCTCAACGTGCTCAACCATTGAACCCTTTTGTTTGATATTTATCAATTGGCTAAAGAAGGTATTAATCTTTGTATCCTCATAATGTGCTACAAATTCTTCCGCAAAAATTGTCCAAGTGACAATTGATTTATGAGAACAAAGACATTCATACCACAAAAAATAATTTTGTTTTAAATATAAAGATGCAATGCATACCTTTTGATGTGTGAAACACATCATGTATATCAAGGAATTGCTCCATCTGTAGTATCCATGTTATTGGATCCTTTCCATTAAAATACATCATGTTGATATTTGGGATGTTATGGGTCTAAAATCCAACATTGGAGTCTATAACATCATAATTCATATTCCTTTTGTCCTCATCATGATTTTCATGGACTGCCTTAGCACCACTGTGAAGCATTACTTGCAACAACTTTGTCAACCCTTATAGTTTGAAATTCATCACATCCATGTCTACTTTAAAAAATCCCATGTCTTATTTTAAAACATCCATCTTATCTTTTAGTTCATTTTTGGTTACTCTTTGCAAGAGAAAAATTTGTTGCACTTGGTCTCATAATTTTGATATATCATGTTGCATTTATTCCTCTTCTTCTCGTGGCATAGTAAAGTTTTTTGGTTCCTTACTAGGTTTGTCCATTTTTTTTTTAGAGGAATTTTTGAATCAAACAATGATATATATGCTTGACTTGCACTTTGAATAACTTCAAACTGATTTTTCAAACAAAATTTATACACATTTTAAAAAAATATAAACCGTTTTCTTTCTTTTTAGGAGCTTGATATTGAAACTATTCTATCTCTGCAATTTCATATCTCCAAGGTTTGAACTTTTGTCTTATAATAGCCCTATGAGTATTATTTCCAATGCCACAATTCATACTAAGATTTAATTTTTCAAGAAACATTTATGACCATTCTCCCACAATGACCTAATTATAGACTAGATTAGTAGAGACAACATGTATGGAATGCCATGTGTCCATGTTTCAACCTTCAACCCTGAAAATGATATACAAAAGAATAAAATATATTTCATTTCAGTCACTTTTTACGAAATTCAAATTTGATTCTCGTAGAGAATTTTATGACGATTTTCCCTATATCACTTGTTTGAGACTAAATGTTGGATCCTGAAAAAAACCCTAAATTCATCGAACCATATCTCTGAAAATATGTTGAACCAAGATCTAAAATTTGCACATGATATTTACCATGATATTGGCTCCATGTCATCAAAATTTATACTTATAAAGCCTCATCGAAAAAAGGTTACAATGAAAATTCAAAGATTGACTTGTTTGAATCAACGAAACCCTAGAATCTAAGGCTCTGATACCAAATGTTATGCAACCAGATAAAAAAATAGAAAAAGATAGATCAATGGCTTGAAAATTATCCCCTTCAAGGGGGAAACCTCCTTTGTATAACATAAATTAACAATTCTTGGATGATACAAATGGCAAGACCTCCTTTCTCTATATATGAGTCTAAGGGGTTATAACAAAATTATAGCCTACACAACAACAATAATGTAAGGGCACAAAATTAACAATAGTGTGCTTATATGGGGCACATTAATTGTAATATGGGGGTTCCATTAACAATAAAAATAAGGGGGATACACTAAAAATAACAATAATGGGGCTACACTATTATTATAGGGAACTAACAGGGAGGAACAAGTCATAGTTATAGAGGATTATCCATCTTCAGGGTTATACCTCTGAAGGGATCCGGAGATAAAACTTCCTGAAGAAGATACGTTGGGTGATATTAGTAATGTTTTTTTTATTATACTTGTTGTCGAGGTAAATCCTCTCTGCAGACAGAGACGATCCCTACTAGCCCAGACCAAGTCCAGCAACAATCACACAATGCTATCATGCAAGTTCCTAATTGCAAATAAAAAGTAGATGGTGAGAACCTACTTGGATTCCAACGCTAGCGTTCTTCGAAGAGATGTCGCCCTCGTTCCTTTGCCTTGGCCGGTCACGATCCCCACGATCTCCGTGATTGGACACTCGCACATGCAAAGAACAACACGAAAACAAGCATAAAATCTAGTAGATGCAATTATATATCGGTCAGAGAAGATATAACTTAACATCAAACATAAAACAATGAGAGTGGAACCATAATGATAGTCATCTATTATGGATAAATAATAGAGAAGAATACAACCAAAGTTCTGACGTCAAATCCTTCTCAAGAGGGTCCAGCCAGCAAGTCTCTTAAGCATTCACCTTCAGAGGTAGATCTCTCAAGACAAAAAATCTCTCTCACACAAGTTTACACAAGAAAGAAACACTTCACAACCTTCCTTAAGCTTTCTAGCAATCCCACACTTTTCACACCAACTACCTATCAAGTTCACACACTAGCACCAACACTCTAAGCGCTATCAATTCCAAAACTAGCTGCTCATGGCAATGGTAGAGGCTTAAATAAGAGAAGGAGTCTCCATGAATGGTGGGAGGATGAGCTTATCTCCAAGGAAGGTGGCTGAAATGACGAAACCGACATGCCAGAGAAGCGAGGGCGACATTTACAAGGCCAACAACCAGGTCTGGAGTCATCTGGCAGGCCGGCTGTTAAAACAAGCTCACCCAAACTGGATCAGCACGGGTCCATAACTGCACTGGAGCACTGACTTCGCAGCTGAATAACAAAGAAGGTCATCTCATCGCGATCAGATATGAATAACAGACGCGTTGTCTAATGAAATTCGACCAGCACGGGAAACACGTGTACTTCCGCGCTGGCAGCGCATTCCGTCTGTTATGGAGCGCCCATCAGCGCGTTTATTTTGACAACAGTTGCGATGATAGCAGAATCTTTGGCAAAGTGGGTCATTTGGAAACATTAGAGAGCATGAGCATGGATGGATTGGACTCATGACACAGTAGGAAGACTGACAGGGAGACAGTGACAAATTACTGTGTAACAGATGCCCCCTAAAGCATGAAGCCCGAGAGAGTGGGAGGGGTGAAATTCTTTACAAAACTCGCTGAACTGGAACACCACCAGGAAGAATCGACTAACTTCGGATCGCCTGGGGCAGTCTTTAGTGTAGTGATCCTCGTCACAGATAAGACAAGGATACTTAGGTTTACGCTTGGCTCCTTCCTCGGATGGAGGTTTAGGGGAGTCCTGTTTGGGCTGTTTGGATTTATTCTTGGCTTTCTGTTGTGGGGGAAAGTATCCAACTCGGAATGACCCTAACCCACTCTAAGGGTGACAGTTCCTTAGCAACAGCTGAAAGCAAAGCTATCTAAAGTTTCTTCTTTATGACATGCAAGAGATAAAAGGAAGAGATCCACTTACCGATGTCTTGCGCAAATGGTCGATCCAATCTCCTTTGTTTGCTGCTTGCTCCCAGCTCCAAGTCTTTTCACGGGCCCAGCTACACGAGATCCTACAAATAAGACAAGAAAAGGAAACTACAAGAAGCATGCATTCATAATTGATTCAAGGATTAGCATAAATGAAAGACGCAAGTAAGGCAATACACCATTGAAACACATGCGAATAGAAGAACCTCAAATGCTTTATTAATATATGGAAGTAAGGTTCAAGTGGTGATACAACCATGAGAGTTCCAATCCAGCATCACCTTCCCGACGGAGAGAAATCTCTTCTTCACCTCCCTCAAGCAATCACCCAATACTCTCGACTGTAAACCAACAGCAATTCTTTGCACTAAATTTCGGCCTCTAGATCCCATGGGATGAGATCCTTATATAGAGTTTTGGAGTGAAGATAAGTCAGCTTGATGTGTGACTTGTTATCCTCTTCAACTCCAGGTGTTCTTCAGTTCTTCACTCGGAGTTTCTACCTTCCACTTGGAGTTTTAGAAGCTCTTAACTCATCATTAGGCGAATCTTATGATCAAGTGTCTTTTTGGAAGCTTCCTGGGCACTGGCACATTGAAAAAAAGATTCCTCCACATGTCAAAGTACGCCCAACGCAGGTAGCCTTTGTTGCACTTGCAATGCAGCGCAGGTACACCATAGAGCTTTTGACATTCAGCGCAGAAGCCTAGTGGAGCAGCTGCTTTGATCCAAAACTGACCTGTTTTTGAGTGTTTTTCAGTGGAGAACTGATTTGCAGTGCTGCAGTTTGCTGACCTTGTTCCTCTAAGGGTAAGAACAACATGTTTAGAGACTTTGGATCCCTTAGATTATTGACATTTCATGCTCTATGCTGTAAGGCACAAAAATGTCTATAACAGTTTCCCCCTAAAGTATGAGGTCGTTTATCGGGTGAAATGCTTTATTAGGAGGATCCGAAGTTCATTCAATCGTCGGGAGGTGACCTGTAACAAAATACAATACAATACATTATCTTTTCATACTTTCTTTTCATGATCTAGCTGATGCGGGCATTTCCCATGCTCAGCTTTATAAATACATTTGTTGTACATAAACAGATGATCGTCTGATAATAGACTGATAATTCTCTGCTTTTAATTATCATCCTTTTAGTAGGATGATCATCTGCTGCACATGTCTATGTTTTTATCTCCTGAATATATATCGTAGCCCGGATGGATGAAACTAGATCCGGGGTCTTCAAACTTATCCGATCTTCACTTTAGTACAAGTCGATCCATGTGAGAATTTCTTGAAGTCTAACATGGAAAGACATCGCTTGATTACCAGTCAATAATGTAAACTGTTAACAAGCGCGAGAGGAATCACCGATAATGATGATGACCCTCAAGGTACTGCAGCACAATTCACGTGGTGCGAATATAGGATCTGACGTCGAACACCATGCAAAGTCTCCTGGTCGAAGGTCATTAATGTATACCTATCACCGGGAGTGAGAAACTTGCCATTAAGGCATGCAAGCTTCAAAGTACTGAGGGGGTGTTCCTAGATCAACTTCTTGGATAATGAGCTGATGTCAACAAGAAGTGATCCATCAAAGGAGGGCCTTAATGAATCCCACATCAGTGACACGGAACGGAGCTAGTGATGATGGTGAAAATGATCTATGAAATATGATTCAGGGTGGCGGTCATGGAAGGATGAAAGATGATGTACGGTAGTGGATGGGACCCGGTTGACACTTTCTGAATGACATCTCTTGAACATATAACGACACTGATGTGATGGATCAGTAGCATTACCCCATATATGGATGGTATGGCGAGACCATGGTGAAGGGACCGGTGAATGATAATAACCCAACCCGATATTTACGGAGGCAAAAGTGTCATGTTGAAGAGCGACTTGCTACCATTAAGCTTTGAGGTTCTTCCCAATTTTTCCCCAGTCATTTCTGACCAGTACCTCTTTATTTTTGTCAAGCTTGAGGAGGATAACATATGCTTGTTCTATAACCTGCCCTTCGAGCAGGCCCATCGCTATGTTTTAACGAGCCTAGTGATAGGGAAACTCGTTCTCGTCTAAAGACAAGTTTGTCGCTATCTAATATTTTTAACGAGCCCAGCGACAAAGACAACTCGGTCCTTTTCATTTTTAGAGAGTCTGAAAAGGGTACATAAAGTGGACTCCAGGGGTCCTTTTTCGTCATCTAATCCCTTAAGTCTGAAAAAGTATAAAACAATATAGAAGGGATGAGTGTTCGATATCTTTATCGAGCCGAACTAGACAAGCGCTCGATCTTTTTGTGCAATAATCCCTCAGGTCCAAAAAGATTAAAATCTAGAGGAGGGATAGCTCTTCCGGTCCTTTTAACGAGCTGGAAGGCCAAAACTCGGCAAACTTTTCATTTTTTACGAGTCAGTGAAAAGAGCTCAAAGAAGCCTCGTATTTTGAGGAACGAGTGATAAACAGGGATAGCAGCAGATTCCAGGTACAGGTTGGAATTTTCCAATCACGACAGTATTACAAGGATGGCTAGGTGGGATCACTCTTCGCAACTGTTCCTCAAAATAGGTAAACAATCAAGTGGATGTGAATGATCGGCCAAATGAAAAGTGGAGGTGACGGTGCACAAACACGACCAAGGCTTTTATGGCTGATGAATTTACGGTCTCAAATGGTTATTTGCCGGTTCATTTTTTCTGAATGAGCTTGAACTCTGGGGGAAGCCTGCTCACTAGCTTATGTTTATTTTTTAACGAGCATGAATTTCCACATTAAAACTGCTCGGATCTTGCGTTTATTTTTTAACGAGCATGAACTTTGCCAAAACTGCTCGTTTGATAAGGTCAAATCCATATTTTACCATGACTAGTTCTTCTTTTCTAGAAATAGTACTATTTCATCAATTGCTACAACAAACTTGTTAGAAATGGATGACATGAAGTAAAAATACTAATATTTTACTTTGAACTACGTAAAAAGCAATTAAAAGATGTTTTTACCTCTCATTTTACCATTTCATGTGCATTTGGTTTGTTGGAGCTTTGGAGGTGCCTCTTCCTCTCGATCTTTCACCAACGGATTTCGGGAGATTCTGTGGACGATTTTCAGCGCCGTTTCCACCAGGTAGGAGCTAAAACCTAGCTCTATCTTTTCATGGTCTTATTTCTCAGTTTCATGCTTGTTTTCCTGCCCCCATGAGCCCCTAGGATTTCTCTAGGGCGCTCTGCCATCAGCGCAGGTGCCCCATATCGAAACCTGCGTTGGGGGTTCTCTTTCCAAAGGCAGTTTGTTTCCCAACGCAGGTGAGACCCTTCCCTACCTGCGTTGGGCGTAGAAAACATCTTGGTTGCACAATTTTCATGAGATTTTTTGCCATTTTCTTTACTGAGTCAGGGATCTTACTCCTCCTCTTGTTTGTTTTGCAGAGTTTATTGGAGCATAATGACTCTTACGTGGCGAGAACGAGAGCATGAAGAGGAGGACATGATTTCCCTCCATGATCCTGTTACCGTGAGCGCGTTGCGGAACTGTGGCTTGCTAAAATTCTTCCGCATATCTAGCATGAGGGAACAGATACGTTTACTGCAGTACCTGCTTGATGCTTGGGATCCTGTTAACCAAGTGTTCCAGATTAGGGGCAAGTCCATCCCTTTGACCATAGTGGACATTTACTTCTTGACTGGATTGTCAAGGCGGGGTGCCCCCATTTCCTTGTCTGGTTCAGCCCGAGGGAGTGATTCCGTGAAAGATTATATCCGTCAGTATTGCAGTGAGGGATCTCAGCCGAGCAGAGACGGCAAGATTTCTATCTGTGATGTCACTGACAGGTCTCTCAGGTCTATTCTGTACACGATTTGTAGGATGGCCGGTAGTGCATCCCCTCATGTTGCCAACAGGTCATATGTGCAGCACGCCCTGGAGTGTCTTCAGCCGAAAGTTTTTAACTGGTGTGATGCAGTACTGGTTCAGATGAAAAACCAGTTGACCAAAGTAAAGGACAGGAGACTGAAGAATTTTGGCTTTGGTTCAGTTTTGACTGCCTTCGCTTTGGAGAAGATACCCCTGATGCAACCTCAGTACATTGTCCTCAACTTGCCATCTCCTACTGAGCCACGCATGCAGAGGTGGGTTGACCACATGGCTAGACATGCAGGTCAATCTCGGATTACTTTTACTGACGCCTTCTTTAGGTGGTTCGAGCGGCAGGATATGGATTTTTCCGAGTATCCATATGTTGGCATGGATTTCCGAGGTGATCCGGATTTGTTACTACCGGATGGCAAGCAGTGGGGTGATCTTGGTAAATATTTTGACCTTATCACTGTTTACTGTTTTTATTCATAATTTCCTTGTGCTTTACTCTATCAAGACTCTAATCAAACTCATGTGTGCATGCAGATGTGGGCCCCGTCCGTCCAGCAGTTCGTCCGGGAGTTCCGGCCGCTGCCCCAGTAGGGGGGGCTCCAGGGAGAGCTATTCTCCGTGACCTTGACTTGGCCGAGACTCTTGCCGTTGTGCAGGAATAGGTCGAGGGTCTTACCTTCGGGATTCCGGATGTACGGATTGACGAGTTGCCTCTACGATTGTAGCGACATACTGCTGGTGTTCCTAGACGATGGTCTCGTCTTCTGCGCATGATCGCACAGGCCGTGGCATGTTATCATGAGCATCACTAGGCTAGGGTGCCCCCCAGCCATTTTTGAGTTTTGGGGTCGTATGACCGATTTTGTCTTGGTTACAGAACATTATATGTAAACCGTAAACAGTTATATATATTTTTGATTTTCGGGGTTTATTCCAGTTTTTATGTGATCCATGTATGAAACATCGGTGATGCTTCTCTTTTTATCAAATTTGCAAATGTCTATCTAACACATAGTTTGCTAATGAGTCGGTTAATGTGTTTAAGTTTCTGGAAATGTGTTGATATTGGATAAAATCAAACTGTCTTTCCAAGATTTTAACTCTCAGGAACTTGCGATAAATAGCTGGATTTCGGACAGAGTAGGTACCTTTGAGCTGTAGTACCACGAGCTGTGAGTCTAGCCTGACGACTAGCCAGCATATGCCATGGGTGATGGCATCAGAGAGGAGCTCTATCAACGCGCTATACTCAACGATATTATTTGTTGATTGACCAATACATACCCCCCTGAAACTCATTAACTCGCCGCTTGGGTTAAAAATGGCCCATGCTGCTGAGGATAGGTTCCTCGTACTACGACTCGCTTCGTCAGCATATCCAACCCATGGTTCCAATGGATTTGACATCTGCAATAAGTGTAAAAAGCGGATTACTTAAACCGGAACAAACGCTTTAGCGAAAACAAAAATGTAACAAAAGCATACAGGTTACTATTAGGCATAGTAATGCTTAAGGTACAACCCGTTGCGGGGTTACGCCAATGGAATTCCGTCATAATCTACCAACTCGTAGGCACCTTTTGCTAACACACTTTTAACAATATAAGGGCCCATCCATAAGGACTTGAATTTCCCAGCTCCCAATTTGTCGGATTCTTGGTCATAAAGCAAGACCAAATCACCTTCCGAGAAGACACGGGGTTTGACATTTTTGTCGAACTGCGCTTTGACTCGTTTCTTATGGGCTTCGTTGGCCAAGGCAGCATCACGACGGGTTTCATCCAACTGGATTAACTCCAAGAAACGAGCTTCTTCTTCCGAGGTTCCGGGGAGGAGATCAATTGCGAGTTTAAGGGACGAAATTTCGCACTGGATTGGTAGGATCGCTTCCAGGCCATACTCCAGTTGAAACGGTGTGAACCCAGTGGCGTTATTTACCGATGTTCGGTAGGCCCACAAGGCGGAGTACAGGATTAAATGCCATCTTCTTTTGTGAACCCCCACCATCCTTTGCAGCATGCGCTTCAGGACTTTGTTGATCGCTTCGACTTGTCCGTTAGCTTGCGGATAGTACGGGGTAGAGCTGTCGTGAGACAATCCTAGTTTGGCAGTTAATTCAACCATCATGTGATTGCGAAAATGCGATCCATGATCTGTTACTATGGCCTGTGGCACGCCGAATCTAGCGACTACATGATTAAAAAAGAATAGGGCTACTGTTTCACCAGTGTTATCCAATGTACGCATCGCCTCGGCCCATTTGGTAAAATAGTCAACTGCGACTATAATATACCCATGCCCCCAGGTCGAGGTGGGGTTACATTGCATGAAATCGATGCCCCACTTGGCGAAAGGCCCCACAACTATTATTGGCTGTAGAGGAGCGGGGGGTCTTCTGGTTTTGCTATCAAAAATTTGACATGCATGGCAACTTCTAACTGCGGTTATACAATCTTTGAACATGGTTGGCCAGAAGTATCCTGCTCGTAAGATTCTTTGTGCTGTAGCATATCCAGATTGATGCCCCCTACAGGTACCTGAATGACACTCATTCAGGGCTTTTTCGGCCTCCTCGTGGGTTAGACACCTTCTCAGGACCGTATCGACACCACGACGGTAAAGCGTATCACCGACGATCATGTAGTCTTTTGCTTGGTATCGAATGCGTTTTTGTTCTGAGTGAGAGGTGTCTGGCCAAAAATTTTGGGTTTGGAGATAAACTATTATATCTCCATACCACTCATCACTTGCTGATATCAGAAACAAACTTTCGTCCACGATCGATTCTTTGGACGTTTCATCATTGTACGATGATGGGAGATCGCATAATAATTCTGCGAAAACTAAAGCTTTCTTTGATTTGGATTTCACAAATTCTAGATCAAACTCTTGAAGGATAGCTATCCACTTTGAATATTTGCCCCCAAGCAACTGTCGCGACAGTATATAAGTCATGGGGTTGCAATCTGACAATACAGTGGTCTTCCTAAAGAGGACATAATGCCGAAATCTTTGAATCGCTTGAACAGCTGCCAATGCCAGCTTTTCAACATGAGAATATCTACTTTCTGTATCATTTAAGTTTTTACTTAAATAATATATAGGGTGTTCAATTCCATCGACTTCTTGAACTAAAACCATCGCAATGGTCGTATCTGCTGCAGCCAGATATAGGTTAAAATCCCTTAGATAGTCTGGGGCGTACATTAATGATGCTTTGACTAGCGCTTCTTTCAAAGCATCAAAGGAAGCTTGTGCAACCTGGTCCCAGACGAAAGGTACATCCTTTTTCAGGAGACGGGTATAACCTTTAGCAAGTTCTGCGTAATTTGGATTGAACCTCCTCAGAAAGTTTGCTTTCCCTTGGAGTTTCTGAATCTGAAGCAAGTTCGAAGGTGGAGGAAAATTAATGATTGCCTGCACCTTGCAAGGGTCGAGACGAATCCCATCCTTGGAGACTATAAAGCCAAGTAAACGACCAGAACCGACGCAAAACACACATTTGTGCGGATTGAGTCTTATCTTGTAGTGTCGGCAACGTAGAAATATTGCTCTTAAATGATGCGGATGATCAGTCCGCTTTTGCGAATGAGCCGGAAGATCGTCGAGATAAGGTTGAACGATGTTCTTGATGTCATGGAAAGCATAATTCATTTCTTTATGAAACGTCGCCCCTGCGTTCTTTAAACCAAAGGGTAATTTTCGATAAGTGAAGGTGCCCCACGGAAAAATAAATGTAGTCTTTGACTGGTCCTGTGGGCGGATATTAATTTGATTATACCCGGAAAATCCGTCCATAAACGAAAAGATTTCACATCCGGCGCATTCATCAATTATCTGGTCGATGAAGGGTGTAGGGTAGTTTTCCTTTGGACAAGCTTGATTTACATCCCTATAATCGACGCACACTCGTATTGTTCCTTGTTTCTTCATAACAGGGACAATATTCGATACCCAGTCGGTTAGAGGAACCGTGTAGATGAAACCAGCATGGAGGAGCTTTTCAACTTCTGCCTTAATAGCAGCGGCTTTCTTGGGGTGCACCTGCCGAAGCCGTTGTCTTACTGGTTTGACATCAGGATACATCTTAATTTCATGTTCAACGATACTCGAGTCGATGCCTGGCATTTCATCATATGACCAGGCAAAGACATCTCTAAATTCGCGGAAAAGAGCTTTATATATTTCTTGTTCTGAAGGGGAACAACCTTTGCCGACATAAATATTCTCTACAATGTCTGTTTTGGTCGAGATATTTATGGCTATAGTCTCTTCTATATTGGATAGGTTTCTCTCGGAATCCACCGTATTTACAGTATTCGTTAGGAATTCGAATACTGAAGGGTGATATAGGTCGCCTTGAGTATCTTCCCGAGGAAGGGAACGATGGTGGTTATAATCCCATGGTGCCCCCTCAATCAACATTTACTATAGGATTCCTTCGTCACTTGCATGCACTCGTGACCAAGGATCCAAAGGGGTTCCACATTCTCCTGACCTGTCTACCCAATCGCTTGACGAGCATTGATTTGGGCTCGCCTCCCATGACTGAAATATTGATTGCTACAATATTTCGATTGGGCTCGGGTGTAAAACCATTGCCCGATCCATGATGACTTTGTCTTTTGCGACCTTCGTGGAAGATATCATGTTGCAGGTAGCCACCAATGGTACATTTCCTATGTACGTATGATTTGGTAGCGAGAAAGTCCCCATCATCGTGGGGTCTTTCAACAGGCCTAATCCTATATCTTGAATCGAATGGTCGCTTTCATGGATCATGGGAATGCTTCCCGTAACTTGCGAACCATTAAGGAGAAAGTTCTGTTGGTCGACGACCGTAATCCCTCCTTCAAATGGGAAAGCGATCTTCCTAAAATAAGTCGACACTACAGCTACCATGGCATAGATCCATGGTATTCCCAGTAGGATGTTGTAATCCAGATTTCCATCTATGACTTCAACATCAATCTCTACTGTTTTTCCACCTAGTTCAACTTTCAAGTTACTTAGGATACCGTAAGGGGTATATGTCCTACCATCGAAAGCCTTTAGTGTTGTCGAAGATCTCGACAAGGTTGGTGACCCTAGCATTTTCCAGCAGCTCATTGACATAATACATGTCGATGCCCCCTTGTCAATAATCGTTCTGTGAACAGTTTTGTTGAGGGCCTTCACTTGAATAAGGAAAGCTAGCTGAGCTGGTAACTGAGGGTCATACCCTTTGTGATCAAAGGACACAAGATTGGAATCCTTAGGATCAACCCCGCCTATTGCCGATAACAATGCCTGCCTTTGGGATGGACAATTTTGTAGTACTTCTAGAGTCGACATAGCGGATGGTGATTGAGCCAAATCTTCTACTATGTTATAATGCTGCGCCGCTCTGGCACGAGGATTAAACGTCGACTTGTGTACTACACCCTTAGGTGCTTTTATCGTTAATTCTGGCATTATGGGTGGGACAACTTCTGTTGAAGTTGTTGTCGAACTACTAGGTTGATCTTTACCTTTTTCGTTTGACAATTGCGGATTCCCGTAATCTTTGCTCCTTGTCGAATTCAAAGCATCATTTTGCTGCTTAGAGATCGACAACATCAGCACTTGCGACGGGGAAGAATTTCCACTATCAACCATATTTTGACCTGGATTGGGAAATGGATCAGTCAGCACAGTTGGGTTCTTCGGACTTTTAAAGAATCTCTTGAGCTCAGCTTTGTATGGACAATCTTGTGTCCAATGATCCTCGTCACATATAAAACATGAACCAGGTGGCTTCCCTTTCTGTTTCCCTTTCCTAGGAGAGCTTGAAGAAGCTTTTTCAGGTGACGGATCATCCTGTTGCTTCTTCTTCCCTTTGTTTTTCTTCTTCTTTCTTCCTGGTTGATTGGTTTCTTTGCCTTTATCTGTTGATATGGCATTTACTTTCGAAGCAAGAATCTATTCATGGGCATTTCGATCTGAAGTCTTACGGGCTTTCTGAGGTGAAGCCTTTTTCGACTTCGCGCTTGCAGTGCCAATCACGCCATCTCCGGCATGAGAGTCAGTATTCGATTTAGGAGGGGGAGGAATTGAAAATTCAGGTCTGGGGGCATCAGGTATTTTGTCATAGAGCGTGCCAGACTGAGTATATACCAAGTCTAAATATTGAGCACGAGCGATGACTTGCTCCTCTGTTACGACTCCCCCCTTGGCCACATCTTCCGTTATAGCCGGAAGTAATGACTTTATAAGCCATTCGGCTAATAGCTGATCAGGAACGTATGTTTTCACCATCCTACGATGGCGATGCCACTCATGTATATGATCAGATATGTGAGTAGCTGTCGTCTGTTTGAAGTTGGTTAGTATCTCGGTTCCTGTTTCATACGTGATAGGTAATTGAAAATGGGTTAAGAAAGTCGTGGCTAAGGAGCTGAAATTGTCGAAAGAGGCTCTTGGAAATTCTATATACCATTTGGCCGCCGGTCCTGTCAATGTCCTCTGGAAGAGGCGAAGTCTTATCGAATCATCATTCAAAGTGTTCGATGAACACCATAGATGAAAGGTCATGACGTGATTCGACGTGTCTTCGCCTGGGTTTCCATTGAATTTAGGAATGTCGGAGGGAAGTTTGTGAGGAATCGCTGGCCACCAAGGGACGTAGGCAATCGGATCGTTTGTCAATCGATGTAAATCGGGAAACTCCAAAGTTGCCACGAATGGCAGCTGTTGACTTAGGTTAGGTGAAGCGTACCCAGGATACGACGGAATCGCCTGAGCAGTTGGTCTTTGCATACCAGCATAATGTAATTGATGCTGATATGATTGATACGGTTGATGGACTACTCCACCATAGAGTGGTTGGTTTTGAACGTATTGTAGGTACGGTTGTCCATTGTTCACAAAAATTTGCTGCTCGGTACCTTGGTACACTTGTTGGAACTGCGGTTGTTAATACTGCACCAACCATGGTTGTGATACCATTGGTTGCTGTGCGATGCTTACCACTGGGCCAAGATGAGGGGTAAGGGTACCCGTTGGTGCTTGTGTCGCCCCGCCAGTCGGCGATTGCGGTTGGTTTGCAGGGTCAAAGGGTTGTTGCATTACAACCTGAGAAAACTGAGGTTGATATGCAATAGGTATCGTTTGAACTTGTGACACAGTCACAATTGCTGGTGTCGTCGGGATGTTCGTCACAGGCATTTGTTGTTGCATAGAATACACAACTCTTGGTTGTTGGGGTGGCATAGGTATCCAACCACTTGTAGTTATTCCAGTATAACCTGAGTATGGTTGTGAGCTCCCGTATGGGTAACCTCCCGGAGGAGGTAATGAAAAAGCATATTTCCCCCCATACGGTGGTGGTCCGGAACCGAGAGGATTTATTACACTTCGAGGACCGGATTGCCCAAACTGATTTCTGAAAGGATCAATCTGTTGAGTTCCAACATAGGAGTTACCTGGTATTATCCCGGGAGAACAAACAGGAACAGACCATACTGTCGTCATGGCCCCCGAAGGGACCCCCTCCAGCTGTTGAGAGTTCAGGACAGATGGTATGCCGGCGAACATTGTCGGAATGACTGCAGGTAGTTCTGCTGTCGCTGTGTCATTTGCCACAGTCCTAGATGTCGACGGTTGTTCAGACATTTTGAGTCTATCCATTAGATTGCCTAGTGATTCTTCAGGAACTTCTCTGCGTGATATGCTAGCTTCTGATGCAGTAGGAAGTAGAGTGATCCCTGCTCCAAAATGTGTTGGAGTAGTTGCTTGCGGATCTTCTACAATTTCTTCTATTGCGATTAGACCAGGTGGAAGAGGAAGACCGTCAGGTCCGTAGAATATTTCTGGTGCCGAAGAAGGGGTTGTTTCAACAACGACAGTTGTTTGAGGAGCAAGACTTTATGAACCGATCACTGACGGAACTGATCCAGTAACACAAGTATTTGCTCTCAGACTAGGATCAGTGTTACTGTCCTTCTGGGGCTATTGAACTTCTTCAATAGGGGCAGGGTTTCCAGAAATGTTTGGAGTAACCGGAACCTCAGATGTCGTTGGAACACTTGTTCTAACTTTGACAGGAGATTTGGAACCAGTTGAACGAGGTCGCTTTGCCCGTGTTGTTTTCGATTCCGGGGACAAAGACGTTTGCCTCGTGTTCCTCCGCGAACGATGGTTCATCGATTGACTTTCTTCCACGATTGCGGATTACTTGAGCAACCAACAATGCACAGGGTAAAATGTGTTTTTGAAATGAATTAATTTTAGACGCTTTTTAAGACACAACTTGCTTTTTCACTTTTTAAGAGTCGAGAAAAAGCTAAAGATGACTCTAGTCTCCTTCGATGTATTAACGAGCCCGAAGTGACAAATGCTCGGATGGACTTTTTCAGTTATAGAGTTTGAAAAAGGCCAAAAGAAACTACTCTGGAGTTCTAGGCAGAGGGTGTGCCAAACCTTTCGCGAAACCACATAATACGTTTTATGGTACGAGTGGTCGATCTTCGTGAATGTTGTGTTCACTGCATCGCGATCAGTAGGGCGGTCGACACGGCTTCCTATGGATAAAGGCTTTGTTCCTATAGGGGTCCCCCAATATACGCGACGGTACGCGGGGGCACAAGTCCGTATTAGTGCTATCATACCTCAGGAGGAATCACCCACCTTCGTAGAGATCGACAGTCACTATGTTTAAAGACACCGGTTCACGTCTCTACCTAGACCTCTACTGTGTTTCGTTATGTTTCAAAGCGTTGTTAGATAAATTCAGTTCTTTTTAGGTTGATCTTGCTTAGCAGTTTTCCTTTATGAATCGCCACGTGATGTATTATACAACTCCTAAATGCAGTCTAAGAATGATAAGCAAGCTTTTTCAATTCTTTCAACTTATGAAAACCTTAACTACTGAAGGAAAAGAAAGACATCATCTTTTCAAACAGATCATAGAGCACACACTGATGCACTTTTCCTAAATCGACATGCAAACTGTCAAAATGCACATGCACAATGCAAGTATTTCTTTTCTCCTTCCTTAATGTTGGTGTATTACAAAAAGAAAGCTGTTGTATAATTTCAAATTCTATTTCAAGCGAAAGCAACAAGTGTTTGCCCAATAATCAAAAGAACACCTTAAGATTCACACGTTTCAACACAAGAAATACTGAAATTCGAACCATATAACGAAAGTAAATGCTCAAGTAGCTATGAACAACAATAAACTAGCTCTTAGAATCACAACGACACTTTCTCATAGGTCTAGATCCAAGAGGTCATAGCAAGACTAGTTCACTTTCGCTATGGGAAACTGTGAATGACAGAAAGAAATAAAACAAGAACAATCACGGTTTCTTCATACAACTGAGGCGGAATGAAGGCAAAGAGAAGTGGTTTCAGCTGGGTATACAGGTTGACAACAGGCTGCAAAAACAATACTGAAAACTAGGCAACAGATAGTGGGGAATCCCAGTTGCACAAGGCAAAACTGGATCAGCGCAGGTGCTACACTGTCAATCTGAGATGCAGCGTAGGTAGCCCCTTCGGGACCTGCGTTGTAGTGCAGGTAGCCTTTGTTGCAGCTGCACTGATGAGACAACTCTCATCTCTCTCAGATTCCGGGTCACAGTTTGCTCAAAAATCAATGGTTTTTGGCCAAATCAGAGGCTATCAGTCAAGTATACACTAGAGGATGATCAAGGAAGATGAACACTATCACAAAGAGCTAAAAAGAGTCCTTGTAGATCAGCTCTTCAAATCATAAACATGCCTAGCACTAGGCTAGAGTAGCTGCCCTCTACTTTGCATTCGAAGGACTCGAATGCAGTTCGATTCGGTACTCCTTTGTTTAAGAAATGAATAGAAAGAAACACAAGCTACCAACAAGACACGTTCCCTAGTGGAGTCGCCAGTCTGTTGTGGGGGAAAGTATCCAACTCGGAATGACCCTAACCCACTCTAAGGGTGACAGTTCCTTAGCAACAGCTGAAAGCAAAGCTATCTAAAGTTTCTTCTTTATGACATGCAAGAGATAAAAGGAAGAGATCCACTTACCGATGTCTTGCGCAAATGGTCGATCCAATCTCCTTTGTTTGTCGCTTGCTCCCAGCTCCAAGTCTTTTCACGGGCCCAGCTACACGAGATCCTGCAAATAAGACAAGAAAAGGAAACTACAAGAAGCATGCATTCATAATCGATTCAAGGATTAGCATAAATCAAAGACGCAAGTAAGACAATACACCATTGAAACACATGCGAATAGAAGAACCTCAAATGCTTTATTAATATATGGAAGTAAGGTTCAGGCGGTGATACAACCATGAGAGGTCCAATCCAGCATCACCTTCCCGACGGAGAGAAATCTCTTCTTCACCTCCCTCAAGCAATCACCCAATACTCTCGACTGTAAACCAACAACAATTCTTTGCACTAAATTCCGGCCTCTAGATCCCATGGGATGAGATCCTTATATAGAGTTTTGGAGTGAAGATAAGTCAGCTTGATGTGTGACTTGTTGTCCTCTTCAACTCCAGTTGTTCTTCAGTTCTTCACTCGGAGTTTCTACCTTCCACTTGGAGTTTTAGAAGCTCTTAACTCATCATTAGGCGAATCTTATGATCAAGTGTCTTTTTGGAAGCTTCCTGGGCACTGGCACATTGAAAAAAAGATTCCTCCACATGTCAAAGTACGCCCAGCGCAGGTAGCTTTTGTTGCACTTGCAATGTAGCGCAGGTACACCATAGAGCTTTTGACATTCAGCGCAGAAGCCTAGTGGAGCAGCTGCTTTGATCCAAAACTGACCTGTTTTTGAGTGTTTTTCAATGGAGAACTGATTTGTAGTGCTGCGGTTTGCTGACCTTGTTCCTCTAAGGGTAAGAACAACATGTTTACGGACTTTGGATCCCTTAGATTATTGACATTTCATGCTCTATGCTGTAAGGCACAAAAATGTCTATAACACTTTCCCTTTCTTTTTATGTTTCGAGGATTTATCCGCCGTGGTGGACTGAACGGCGTTAACCTCAGAGGTACTTCTAGAATTAGACTGACCCTGAGAAGTATTTCCATTAGAAGCATTATGTTTTTGCTTCCCAGGGTTCGTGGATGACTTCTTGGGAGACGCGTTTACAGAGCCAATAACACCGTCAACAGATGGTTTTGGCAGAGCTTTGGATGTTCCGGGTCTCGGGGCGTCTGACAAATAATCATATCAAGTACCCGACTGAGAGTATACTAAGTCGAGGAACTGAGCACGCGCGATAGCTTGCTCTTCAGTTACACAAGCTCTCATGGCGATGTCTCGCGCGATCACAGGGACAAAGGAAGTCGTGAACCAATCGGTCAGGAGCTGATCAGGAATCCAAAATTTGATCAAGCGGCGACACCGTCTCCATTCATGTATATGATCGGATATATGCATGGCCATGTCCTATTTGAGAGACGTAAGGAGATGTGTCCTTGTCTGATACCGAATGGGTAACTGAAAATGAGTTAGGAATGCCATAGCCAGTGAGTTGAAATCTTGAAATGTTCCGTGATTCAACTCAATATACCACTTAGCGGCTGAGCTGGTGAGAGTCCTTTGGAAGAGGCGGAGCCGGATGGAGTCATCAAGCCATGAGTTGGATGAGCACCAAAGGTGATAGGTCATGACATGGGCTTGAGGATCTTCACCAGCTTTTCCATCGAATTTTGGGCAATCACCGGGTATTTTAGTTGGAACTGGTGGCCAATATGGATTATGAAGAATGGGATCATTCGTCAACTTGGACACATCTGGAAGTTCCAACGTTGCTAATAAAGGCAACTGAGGATTAAAGGACATTTGTGGCTATGGAAGAGAGGTAGTACCAGGGTTCCAACCAAGTGGTGGTTGCCCCCATGGAGTTTGTCTGGATGGGCCTGGCCCATAAGGGTTCTGCCCATAGGGATTTTGCCCATAGGGGTTCTGTCCATAAGGATTCTATTCTCACACAAGTTTACACAAGAAATAAACACTTCACAACCTTCCTTAAGCTCTCTAGCAATCCCACACTTGTTACACCAACTACCTATCAAGTTCACACACTAGCAGCAACACTCCAAGCACTATCAATTCCAAACTAGCTGCTCATGGCAATGGTAGAGGCTTAAATAAGAGAAGGAGTCTCCATGAATGGTGGGAGGATGAGATTATCTCCAAGGAAGGTGGCTCAAATGACGAAACAGACATGCTAGAGAAGGGAGGGCGACATTTACAAGGCAAACAACCAGGTCTGGAGTCATCTGGAAGGCCGGCTGTTAGAACAAACTCGCCCAAACTGGATCAGCACGGGTCCATAACTGCACTGGAGCGCTGACATCGCAGTTGAATAACAAATAAGGTCATGTCAGCGTGATCAGATATGAATAACAGACGCGCTGTCTGATGAAATTCGACCAACGTGGGAAACACGTGTACTTCCGCGCTGGCAGCGCATTCCGTCTGTTATGGAGTGCCCATCAGCGCATTTATTTTGACAGCAGTCGCGATGATAGAAAAAACTTTGGCAAAGTGGGTCATTTGGCAAAATTAGAGAGCATGAGCATGGATGCATTGGACTCATGACACAGTAGGAAGACTGACAGGGAGACAGTGACAAATTACTGTGTAACAATACTTTTTTTTTCTATTTTTAATAAATTCTCAAGAAATTAGAGTCTTTTTTTGTGGAACAAAAGCACTGACAAAATTCAAATGATAATGATGCAGATGCTGGACCAGGGAAGCTTGAAGGTCTATTGAGGCACAAGCCTTGTGGTAGATGTTAGGGTCCTATAATTTATTGGATCTCAAGGTAATTGAGTGTTATATCTTAGGAATCCTATTTTGTAAATACTTTCCAATTTGCCAATGATTTCAAAATAAAAGAAAAAATAGAATAAAAAATGAAAAGATGATATAAACAAGAAAAATAAAGAGAAAAAACAAAAATATTGGAAAAGAAGAAAGATTGAACCCCACCAAAAGAAAGAAAATAAAAAAAGAATAATAAGAAAGTGTTGCAAGTCTAAATGGCACTATTCATACATAGTTTTTGCTCCATTTCTATAAAATAAAATTTGTGTGCAGCCTGTTGAAAATGCCACAATTACTAATTTTAGTTTAATAATACATTTTAATCATGATTAAAATCCTTAAATTTATGTAAATTAGATAGATAATAAAGGTTTATCCAAAAATTTAATTTGGGTAAATCATTAGTTAGGTAGAAAATGACATTGATCCAAACGTTTAATTTGGGTCAATAGGAAAAATAAGGGATAGGTTTGATAGTTTTTCATTGTGCATAAAAGAAAAATAAAAATGGGTTTCTAGTCTAAATGCACCCTAGAAATCAAAATAAAAAATGCTAGTCTAGCTAAGGGTAGGTAGATTAGGTGGTTTGTTAAATAACTCCATATAAAAAATTTATCCTAAGTTTGAGGATATCATAAAGTGGCATAATGTGCATGATGAGATAATATTTTTAAAATGTTTCATTTTATATCCCTTATCCTAAGTTCAAAGGAGAAATTTGTGCACAAGGATAAAGTACTTTATGTCTTACATTTCCCTTTATCCTAATTTTGAAAAGAAATATTAAAGTGCATGATGACTAATCCTTTTTGTCGCTTATGACTAAAGTTCAGTAGTTTTGGGCACCTGAGGATCTTGTCCCCCATTTCATCCATGACCCTCATCCCTTTTCCCAACCCCCTTTACATTTTTTCTTTACCGTCGAGCGGGGGGGAGGGGTCTGGAAGGTGGTTTCTCCTTCCAGCCCCTACTCGTTATGTGACGCATTGTGGTGATTTCGTATCACCCCCGCTTCCCTGACCTATACCACTTACTGCCCGCTAACCCCTCTGGAAACCATCTTCCTTCATCCTTCCTATCACACACCACCATTTTTCCTCCACCATTCACCATCTACCACCTGTCATCACCGTTGGGCCAATTTAATGCATTCCTGGCCAAATACCTGTTCTTAATTTATTTCATTTTCCACGGGTAATCGTTCAACCTAATGGCCCCGCAACATCTCCAACGGGACTTTGTCTCAGTGTTTAAATAAATTTTATCCTCTCATTCTCAACCTTTCACTCCTAATTGTTTCTGCTATTCTTAATTTCCCATCATGGTCTCCATCAGAACTTCTTCACCACCAGGACTACGACATTCACTCACATTCCTTTTTCTTTTCACCTGACAGACTGTTATCATTTCTGAGATCGGTAAGCCTCCTCTGCATATTCATATTTTTCAGAAATATTTTACAATCATGCCTCCTAAGTTAAATACCTAAGACAATACCATTAATCCTTTAATTCCCCCCTTCCATAGATTTAGATTATATACCATTAGCAGAGAAGGATTAAGAGATAAGTGAAACTTTGTGTGACTGTGATTTTCTGGAGTTGTATTGCTAGTTGGAGGATAAAAACATAGATAAGATTGATGAGATAGGACTCTGGGAGTCAAACCTACCCCATTATATTTTTCCCTTGACATTCCAAGCCCCAAAATTCACCAGAATATGTCAAGCATGCTATGTCCTCACCCAGAGAACCATAATTTCCCCTATAGGTGACATTCTTTTCATAATTATAGCCAAATCCATTGACCAAATGATGTTGGCCCCTAATATGGAAAATGTTGCCCCTTTCTCCCTAGAATCCCTCACCCAACTTTATCAAAATTTTGACTTTGCCACCAGAGCTAGAATTTTTGAGATTTTCTTTCCAGAGATTTCCCAGTTACCAAAGAAAAATACTTTGTATCCTTCTTCCATTTCCCTAACCAAGAGAAATAGATTATTTCCATGATTTCTTACCTTTTATTCTATCATTCTGATCAGTGGGTAGATGAGCCTATTTTAGGATTCCTTTCCACATTTTTCACAAACAACATTCCCTCTATAATTTTCAACTTTAGTCAATTCTTGACTAACAATATCCATGAGAAATTTATTAAGTTTCCTACAGAGTAGGTTTTCAATGAAACCTCTCTTTTGATTTACATGCTCATATATTATCAAGCAGGAAAATTTAGTTTTTCATTGCAGAAGTTGGATGATGTAGGGGACCAGAAACCATTGATCTTTTGGACCTCATTTGTCATGAAAGAACAACAATAATTCAACTACAAGTAATTTATAGAAGGCTTTTTTCATCCAACCATGAACATTCTCAATAGTGTTGTACAACCCAAAATTAGTGAGGAAATCAAGAGAATTCTGCATCTATCGGACCAAACAATGACAGGCGATTGGTACCTATATAAAAAATACACAGAGATTAGAGTCTATGGTTGTGAAATTCCTCGTTATATACTCCCTAAGTACCTCCCAATGAGGATCTTTGCACTAGAGTATATCAGAAAGATGTTGAACTCCGATGAAATCGACTTTGTAGTGGCCAAGAAGAAGGCACAATTCAGGACAAAGGCACACATAATCCCATTTGTGTGCAACACAAGGACAATAGGTGAGGAGGAAGATAAAATATTGAAGGAGATGAAGTTCAGCTTGAGCTTCTCATGGTCCTATGGCCCCTGTGGCATCATCTCAAAGCTCAAAGTGGAAAATGGGAACACTCCTTACATACACAGTTCAAGGCCAGACATAGAGTAGTATGCCAATTAGTTGGAGTGGGTAGAAAATACCCTGTAGGAAGTTGAAGAGCAACTTGTTTCTACTTCCAGTTTGTCGAATCTTGTCCCTTAGCAAAAATCAAGCAAAAGGCCAAGGGAGGAAGGGTGATCATCCACAACCAGGAGTAAAGCTAGAGAATTTTGAATTAGTTATAGAAAGAGACCCAAGGTAACTCACAGACCAGAAGTAGACAAAGAGACTAAAGAGCAAGCAACGATCATCATCACAGATTCACCACGTACAACCAACAACTTCACTACATCTCCTTCTGAACCATCATCTTCACAAGGTCATAAGGAGACTGAGCTAGAATCACAAACTATCTAAACATAAAAGGAGAAGACAGTTTTTGACAGGTACAGAGAGATAAATCTAAGAAATGAAATTCTAAAGAACAACACTTACAACCAATTCTTTTAGCAGACTTCCAAATCCCAAACTATATTACTGTCATTATTTGATACAGAGCATGGTAAAATGAAGATGGCCTTTCTTGAGGCCTAGATTCCACATCCCAAATCAGTAGCAGACTATAAGAGCACCACCTTTGAATTCAATACAAAGGACATACATCCCATTGATCAATTGGAGATGCACAAGAAACTAGTGATATTATATCTTCTACTCTAACTAACACTGCCATGTCCTTATCCAAATTACATGTTTCTTTTGTAAATGTACAATCACAACTGAAGATGGAGAAAGTCTCATCCTTGGCAAAAAGTAACAGGATCAATTCTTTGGAAGACTTGGAAATCAAGATAGGGTATGAACCCAAATATGTTAATGTTGCTAAGGAGATTATTGGGAAGAAGAACTTGGACATTGCGGCATTTAGGAAACAACTCAAGCTGCCAGCTAAAAAAGATCCAATGACCAAGGACATTGAAGAGGGTGAAACACAGAAAGAAAATATGATGAAATTGAGTATAGAACAAAATATACAGATTAGATAGATGAAGGCGGAGTTGGAGAAACTAATAAAGGAGAAGGAAGATAGTCTGAAGATGGCCATTGTCCCCTTAGATGTTGTACCTCTTTCTCAACTTCCATCAAAAGGAGAAACCACTGCAACTACTTCTTCAACTCAAACTCCCAGTGCTGAACAGGTAACACAAACACTTCAAAATATGTCATTGAAATCAAAGGAAATTGAGACTTTGTAGGGCCAACTCAAAGCTTTCGAAGTGAAAAAGGCCAAAGTTGAAGTTGCTCAGACTGTTGAATTGGAGAAATCCCAGAGACTATTGGAAAAGTTGTGCTGGGTAGAAAGAGACATTTCAATTGGCCAGACCTTGGCCCAAGCCAAGGAAACTATTTTGATGAACATAATAGACTCTATGAATGAGATTTGGCCTTCTATCCAGGTCATATTTGACATGAAAGAACTAATAGAGAAGGTGTTATAGACATATTTGGGCACTGCAACCCCAAACTCATATGTCCATAAAACAAGGGCTCTTTAACCCCTAAAAGTATTGTTTCATACCCTAAACGATCATGGTCAACTGATTACATCATTTCCCAGAAGTTCCACCTAAGAAACCACTCAGGCCAAAACTGGACCATACTGACTACTCCATGGTTAAGGTGCAATGCATACTGGCTGCTACACTAGCCAGGTGAAATGAATACTAAAAAGATCTTTTGTAAGATGCAATGAGCGAGAATGGACAAACGGCAGAGACAGTTTGCTAAGTGGAAGCTCATGAAATCTTCCAGAAACTTCTCCCATGACACTTGCCTCTCTGAATTCGCCCAGGTATGAGTAAGAGATCAATAAAACCTCCAAGTGGAACCAAGAACTATTAGTGGAATGACACTAATAAAAAAGCCAGAGTTGACTAACACCCTTGTAAGACATCTATAAATGGATCCCTCATCTGAGAGATCTAGAGGCTAGAATTTTGTAATTTGTAAGGAAGTGATGTTGGTTTATTTGTGAGAAGAGACATTGTATTGTTGGGTGATCTTGCTTTTCATGAGGTGAAGAGGGCTTTGATGCTGGGAGGATGATGTTGGATCAAACAACTGGGTTGTAATCCTCTCTTCCACTATTAATAAAGTTCTTTGAGTTTTCCTCCATATAATCATGTATTTATGAATGTTGTTGTTTATGAATGCAATTGTATGGTCAATGTATTTCTAATTCTAAATTGTTTATGATATTATAGGTCAAGATGCTTTGATGGTGTTTTGTTACTTTGACTCTACAGGTATTGTCTGAAGTGGGACAAGTAGGAGAGAAGTGACAAGCTCTATCAAGGGAAAGAGAAATCAATCAAGGAGCCAAGCAGAAGATCCAGGTTGGTCCCCTTTGCTTCTCTCTTATCTATCATACATAAAGGAAATTGAAAATTGCTTTGATTGTTTGTTTCTAAGATAGCTACCCATCTCAGTGGAACTAGCAGATCAAAAAGACACTAGTTTTCCCAGAAACAGGATGGCGACTCCACTGGGGAATGAATAGTTTGTTTTTTGTCATTGTTGTTTGCTTTATAAACTATAGACGGAGCCTGAAGTTAGCCAGATAGCCTTCGAACTGCCTTTGCTATGCAATTGCGAAGTAGATGAATGCTTATTCAGTTAATCTCTGGGTTGGTTTATGAACTGAACATCTGACTTCCAAGCATTATAAGTGCCCTTGTGGTAGCTCAAAAACCTCTTAATATCAGACCCCTGTACTTTACTTTTACTATCCATCATAGCTTAGCCTAAGTCACTGAACTTAGCTACAAATTTTGAGCAAAAACCTAACTCAGTTTTTCTCCCTGGCCCATCGCACTATCTATAGCTAGAATTTTGTATGCATCACACCTCTCGTGTGTTGTAGGTGAGATGCATCCCTGTTTCCCTGAAGGAAAGGTGCGATGATTTAGTGATATTGTTTCTCTCTTTGAAATTTTGTTTTTTTCCTCCTTGTTTTCAGCTCTATTTAGTAGTTTTGCTGCTCATGATCAGTATCTCATTGCTAAAGCCTATTTCATTTAAATATTTCAGCCTCCATTGATTAGGATTTGTAAATGTTTTTATGTATTTTTCAATCATTTATAGTCCTCCTTTTTCAAAAGTAGCTTAATCGAACTGTCATTTTTGATGCAAAAGTGTCATAACTATGATTTTGAGTCTAAAAGAAGAGTGTTGTAAAGTCTTCCTCCTCTAGATAGTCGATTGTACTTTTGTCATTATATTTTATTTGAATTGTTAATATTTGAAGTGTCGAACACAATTTTCTATTTGAAATCGAAAAGTGTCGTTTTAGTCTTCCTTCAATTTTTTGAAAAGAAATTGTCGAAATGTTGCTTTGAAGAAAATAGTTTAGATCTATACTTAGTTTTCCTTTTTGGCATTCTCACATTAAGGAAACAAAAAACAAATACATGCATGTGCATTTGCATTTGGACTGTTTGCAAAAATGATTTAGGAAAAGTGCATTTAGTGTGTGCTCTTTGCTCTCTATTGAAAGAATCGTAATCTTCTTTCCTTAGGAGCTACGATTTTCATTGCTAAAAGAAAATAAATGATTGTTTATCATTTTAGATTGCATATTTTGGAATTTTACATCTACATCATGCGGTGAACCTTGAAAGACAAGCTTTTAAGCAAGATCAACTCTAAAATAAATCTCAATGAACATAAAAATGCTTTGGAACCTAATGCAACACATCTAGAAGTCTAGGCTAGATACATGTTCCAGCATCGTAAAACCTGGTAGCTATCGTTTTATCGAAGGTTGGGTGATTCCTCCTTTTTGATATGAAAAGTGCTAGTACGGACATGTGCTCCCCGTATTGTTGAGTATATATTGGGAGACCAAAATAGGCTGATATCCTTTATCCATAGGGAACCGTGTCTACCGCCCTATCGATCGCAATGCACTGAACACAACGTTCGGGAAGATTGACTGCCGTACATAAGTCCTTGGTAATTTCTATTCAATTTATCACCAAGGTGTATGTTGTAGTTTTATGATTGGTTTGGTAATCCATTTATCTAGATTTCTAGAGTAGTCATTTTCATTCCTTTTCTACTCCTTAAAAGAAAAGGTCCATCTGAGCACTTGTCACTTCAAGCTCATTAAAAATCAAAGGCGACTAGAGTCATCTTTAGATTTTTCTCGACTCTTAAAAATTTAAAAAGCAAAGTTGTGTCAAAGCGTCATTAAAATTTATTTGAATCGGAATAACATCCCTATTCCTTCGTTGATCTTAGGTTGAGATAATGGATTCCAACAATCAAGGAACCCCTCTTGGGGTGAATCCTAGTCCTTTCTCTTCTTAGGGAGATATTGGTGCTCTGTATATGGCTACATTGTCCCTTCCAGGAATCACAATCAGCCTACCGGTATGGCTATTGTAGACCTCTGTCATTCAAAATACCATGATCCAATTAGTAACCAGATGATACTGAAGTTGTCCCTACACCTTCCACTTCAATTGTTTCTCCCTCCCCTTCTTCCTCTTCGCTTGGTGAAACTAGTGATAGTAAAAACCAAGTAGCTGAGAAGAAGAAGAAAGGGAAGGAAAAGAAGAATAAGAAGTCAGAGAAGCAAGGGGGAAACCATGCATCTTTGGTGAAAATCCGCACACCAAACTTTATAAATGCAGATCTCCATGCATAATTTGCAAGGGAGACCACCTTCATCGAGATTGTCCTTGCATTCCACAGATCTTGAGAGAATGGTCTCCCCAATCGCACCATCCAGTGTCATCAACCATCAACTAGTGAAAATGAAGTCAGTGGACAGAAAGGAAAGGTCAGATTTCCATGTAGGTTATGTGAAGATAATCATGCTCTTCACTGTTGTCCTTTTTTGGATGAAGCCAAAAGTGTCTTGGATAACCATCCTACTTCATTGCAGTAACTTCCACCTAGATACAAGAAACTCTCACCAAGTTTTTCACTAGTTGAAAACCTGACTAGCATAAATCAATTGTCGGTCGAAACACCTATGATTGAAAGTGAACCTTCCGAGTCCATGTTGGACCAAAGTCAACAGGTTGAGATGGAAGTCAACCTAGTCTTGCCTTTAGAAAATCCACCTTCAGATGATGCAATTTCCAAAGAGAATGAGAAAAACATCATTCAAATTCTTTTTGTTAATATAGAGTCTGATGAACTTGGGGGCAATCCACCCGTTCCTTTACAATAGGAGGAAAGCCCCCTAGTTCATGAGGATCATCCCGCCATTTATCTGGTACCTCCTCCAAGCAGTCTAGTCATTTCCTTTGATTGGAATCAACTAACAAGACCCTGCTTTCCATCTAATGTACCATTCCGGATCATAATACAAGTTTACAAAATGATTGTGTTGGCACTATCATAGATGAAGGGGCTTCAATGAGTATCCTTTCCTCAATTGCTTGGTTCACCATTGCTTCTGCCTGAGACACAAAACTTGTCAGGATTTAACAAAGGAACCAGTCAACCATTAGGGATCCTTCTGAAGTTGCTGATAACTTTGAAAAGGAAAACCATTCACTTGAACGTGATAGTAGTCCAAGGGCCACTAGATTACAATCTACTCCTTGTGTGTGACTATGTTTATAGCCTGGAAGCTATTCTTTCCACACTCTTTTCGAGTGATGTGTTTCTCGCATGAAGGCCAAATGGTACAGCTTATCGACCAGCTTCCATTTTCCGGTTCAAACACAGCTACGAGTCAAACATCATCCCTAAATGGTCTCTTTGCATCAAGAATGTCTCTTCAACCTTCATTTCATCCACCTAATTACCGTGGGTAATCCGGTGAATGTAATGAAGCTTAGGGGGCATGCACCTTGGTCTGCTTCGACAGGCAAACCCAACTGAAAAGATAGGTTTCCCAACAGGTTATGTGATTGGAAGCTCACACCATTCACCTTCGTCTATTTCGATGGAAAAAGTGAAGGAAGTGTTTTTTGTCTAACTACTGACAGAAACAATCCTACCTAACTGCAAGGACTTCCATAAGGTGACTTGGAAACTCTCCTTTGCTTAATACCTGGGGGCATGCAAACCTTGTATGCAAGTGAAAAATGACCAATTTCATTTTTCAACTTTTAGCATTTTTAGCTTTTTAGCCTTTTAGTTTTAACTTCTTAGGTTAGGTAGTTGGTTCGGAAACGTCTGCATGCCAGATGGATCAAAGGAAGGGTTTTACCTCAACGGAGGACAAAACCATCTTACCTAACCTCAGTAGTTCCTTAGCTTTAGTACAGTTAGATTTTTAGTTTGGTCATTTCTAGCTTACATAAAAAGGAAATGAGCATATGTTATCGTAGAGTTCAAGCTCGCTAAATAATAAACCTACCAATGAAAGACATCTTTAAACGACTAGTATGAGTAATGTTTCCGCAAGGTTCAATCTCGTTAAAAAATAAACCCTCCTATGAGCAATGTTTCCACAAGGTTCAAGCTTCTTAAAAAATAAACCTGCTTATGAGCATAGTTTCTCCCAGTTCAAGCTCATTAAAAAATGAATCCACCCTTAGTAAATAACCTTTGTGATTGCCCTGCTATCAGTGTTTTGAACCTTGGTTGTGTTCCTACCGTCACCTCCATTCTTTTGGTCGATCATACGCTTCCACTTGATTGTTTACCATTTTGATGAACAGTTGTGACGAGTGGTCTTGTTAGCAACCCTATTCACACTGCCATGTTTTGAGAAGTTCCAAACTTACCTAGAACCAGTTGCTACCTAAAAACACAACTCGTTCCTAAAAAATGAGTCTCTTTTAAAATCTTTTTAGACTCATTAAATATAAAAAGATTGTCGAGCTATTTCCCTTTCCACCTCGTTAAAGTAAGGGGAAGTGCCTTCCCTCCTATATATTTTAATCTTTTTGGACCTGATGGATTTTCAAACAAAAATATCGAGTGCTTGTTTTTTTTGGCTTGCTAAAGCGATCGAAAAGTCATCCCTTTCGTATTATTTTATACTTTTTCAGACTTAAGGGATTATGCTATGAAAAAGGACTACCGGAGTTTCCTTTTCGTCCCTTTTAAAACTCTCTAAACATTAAATGGACCAAGTTATCTTTGTCATTAAACTCATTAAAACTATAGCGACAAACTTGTCCATCCAGACAAGAACGAGTTTCACTGTCTCTAGGCTCACTAAAATATAGCGACAGGTTTGCCTGAAAGGAAAATTATAGAACAAGAATATGTTATCCTCCTCAAGCTTGATAAAAATAAAGAGGTATTGGTCAGCAATGATTGGGGAAAAAGGGAAGAAAACTTTAAGATTTTATTGGTAGCAGGTCGCTCTTGAATATGAAACTTTCACTCCATCACCATTATTTGAGTTAGGTTGGGTTATTTCGTTCACGGGTCATATCACCATTGGTCCTTTGTACCATCTGTCTTTTTGGGTTAACACTACCAATCCATATCAGTGTCATTGACATGTTCGAGAGAAGTCATTCAGAGAATTCTCCATCCAGCTAATGCCTCATCAACTGCAATACCTTCACCCTTAATTTTCCATGACCACCATTCCTGAACCTTGTATCACCAGATCGTTTTCACCTCCAGAAAATCATTTGCTCCATTTCGTGTCATAGACATGGGATACATTAAGGCCCTCCTATGGTGAGTCACTTCTTGTTGACATCAGCTCATTATCCAAGAAGTTGACTTAGAAACAACCCTTTTAGTACTTTGAAGCTTGTATGCCTCAATGGAAAGTTTCTCACTTCTGGTGAAAGGTTTACATAAATGGCCTTCGACGGAAGTATTTTGCGTGGTGTTCGACATCAGATCATATATTCACACCACATGAATTGTACTATAGTACCTTGAGGGTCATTATCATTATCGATGATTCCTCTAACGCCTATTAACAACTTACATTATTGGCTGGTAATCAGGCAATGTCTTTCCATGTTCGACTTCAGAACATCTTTTCACATGGATCGACTTGTACACCAGACAAAGATTGAATGAGTTTTAAGACCCAGGATCTAGTTTCATCCGTCCTCGCTGCGACATATTTAGGAAAATAAAGACATCAATTGTACACAAAAGCTGAACAAATAATCATCTAAGCCAGGGAAGAAGACTCTTCATGTGAAGAATCACCAATCTGCAACAACAGATGATTATCTGTCCTATGTACATGAAAATGAATCTATAAAGCTGAGCATGGGAATGCCCGCCTCATCTAGATCATGAAGATAATATGATGATGATGTATTGTATTGTATCTTATATAGGTCACCTTCCAATTCGAATACCTCAGATCCTCATGATAAAGCATTTTAGCCGATATCAAAAGATTTACGACCTCATGCTTTAGGGGGCAACTGTTATAGACATATTTGGGCACTACAATTCCAAACTCATATGTCTATAAACCAAGGGCTATTTAACCCCTAAAAGTGTTGTTTCATACCCTAAAGGATCATGGTCAACTGATTACATCATTTCCCAGAAGTTCCACCTGAAACACCACTCAGAATTGGCCAAAAATGGACCATACTGACTACTCCAAGATCAAGGTGTGATGCATACTGGGCGCTACACTAGCCAGGTGCAATGCATACTAAAAGGCCTTCTATAGGGTGTGATGAGCGAGAATGGACAAATGGAAAAGACAATTTTCTAAGTGGAAGCTCATGAAATCTTCGAGAGACTTCTCCCATGGCACTTGCCTCTCTAAATTCGCCGAGGGATGAGTAAGAGATCAATAAAATATCCAAGTGGAACTAAGAACCATCAATGGAATGAAACTAATCAAAAACCTAGAGCTGACTCACACCCTTGCTAGACATCTATAAATGGATCCCTCATCTGAGAGATCTAGAGGCTAGAATTTTGTAATTTGTAAGGAAGCGTTGTTGGTTTATCTGTGAGAAGTTACATTATATTGTTGGGTGATCTTGCTTTTCATGCGGTGAAGGAGGCTTTGATGCTAGGAGGATGATGCTATATCAAACAGCTGGGTTGTAATCCTCTCTTCTACTATCAATAAATTTCTTTGAGTTTTCTTCCATATAATCGTGTATTTATGAATCTTGTTGTTTATGAATGCAATTTTATGGTCAATGTATTTCTGATTCTGCATTGTTTATGATACTATAGATCAAGATGCTTTGATGGTGTTTTGTTACTTTGACTCTACAAGTATTCTCTAAAGCAGGAAAAGTATGAGAGGAGTGACAAGCTCTATCAAGGGAGAGAGAAATCAAGCAAGGAGCCAAGTGGAAGATCCAAGTTGGTCCCCTCTGCTTCTCTCTTATCTATCATACATAAAGGAAATCACAAATTTCTTTGAATATTTGTTTCTAAGATAGCTACCCATCTTAGTGGGACTAGCAGATCGAAAAGACACTAGTTTTACCAGAAACAAAGGCTGCTGAAACTATTGTGCAAGGGAGAGAAAATTTGGGATAGATGGCAACAGAGGTTGCTAATATAATCAAATTCTTAAACTAAAAGTCTAGATATGAGCTGGAGGAAGTAAGAGTCAGTGACATAACTGCCTCCATTCTAGAAGTCAAGAAAGCCTTGACAAAGAGAAATCTCATTTATTAGATGGAGGAAAGGTGTGAAACCTTAGAGCTATAGGTGAGAAGATTTACAAATATGATTGAAGCATTAATGCAAAAGGAACTCCCCAGTATCTATGTCATAAATGACAAGTTGATCACTCACGAAGACTATATCCTGAAGATGAAAGAAGTGGTTGAAATAAACATTAAATTTAGTGGAAGTAAAGGAAGTATGATAGAAAAGGCATTTCTAGAGACCATGTCAAACAATTTTCATGTGCGGAATGAGGTAAAACAAAGTTTTACAGTGAAACCAACTTTTTGCTAAATATACAGATCTAGATGAAATTTACCGTAGGGTAACAAAGTTGACAGTGCCAAGTGAAAAGAGATGGGAGGATTTGGTTGATTTATTGGACTAAAGAATAACTCGGGAGCAGTAAAATGACTTTTCCAGTGTAGCAGCCAACACGAGAGTCAGTTATGCATCATACATTATTTCGAGATGACTCAGGAACTGAAACCATCTAAACAGGGCCACCGTTCTATTCAACATCCTACATGGCCTATTCTTTTGCCAAGGTTAGATGATATTAGTTTGTAATTAGGATAATAATACACTATCAGTTGATAGTGATTTTGTAAAGAATTTTTGTGATTTTTATTATAAATACTTCACTATTTGAAGTATTAGTGTTGATTTCCAAATGTAATTTCCTTCTGCATATTGTAATTTTCAAAGCATTGGAGCATGAATAATACAATGACCTTTCACAGGATTCATGTGGTCTACTAAATGGTGAATTTTCAATTCAATATATTTGTTTCAACACTGTTTTAATTCCTTTCTTTGTTATTCTAAATTTATGAATTAATCAATAGAAACTGTGATAAATAGTATTCGTTATAGAGCACCCTATTTTGGTTGGTGTTAATTTTGATGTTTTCCATTGAAGTCAAATATAGGAATTCTTAATTGCTCCTAGATTTATACTGAACCTTCCACTTCTACTATTCCACAATTCATTTAAATTCTGAAAATATCCAGTTAGTGCAACCTAGCTTGCCCTATGTGAACTCCTCTAAAAATTGTTCCAAAACTCTAGTTTATTTTATAAGCTCCATAGCCCAATGGAATTATAACACTCAAATCAACCAAGCCTTTCAAACAAAACAAACAAGTAAAACCATAACTAGCCTAAAACTTACACTAAAACTTTAAAGCTAAATTAAACAGAGAGATCCCTCTCTAAAGTTGGCAGGGCTAGATCCTAGCTCCCAAAGTGGTTTTGATGTTATCCTATGTGTTTAATCCCTCAACCTCAAAAATTTAGAATGGAAACATAGTGGCGACCATACTGGGGATGAATATTTCTTTCTCTGAAACATTATTATTCTTATTATTCCCTAGTTTTTAATAAATATTTAATTAACAATTGTAATATCATTATTATGAAATACAAGATTTGAGGTTGTTATTTTGTAAATAATCTACTGTGTCATTGATTTGATTTTATTTGTGTAATTATTTTTAATAGATGCGACTCCTAAAAGAATTTCCACTAGATCTCACCTTGACCCTAATCCTACTGAATTTGTAAATTACCTTGAGAAATTGGTGAGAAAGAAAATTCTTACAGAATGTCAAGGTAGTAATAGCCCATTGTCCATATTCAATTCTCTTACTGAGAATATCCCTTTGTCAAGTTCTAAGTCTCTCCTAGAGAAATTTGAAACTATACAAGATATAGAGTTTGATTTTCCTTTCCAACATAGTTTGTTTAGATCAAAGCCTGAGGCTTTTGTAGATCAAATTATCATTGATAAATCCATACTGCAACCATACACACCCCAAACCCAACTCCTTCAAATAGACCCTGATCTTGAATCCTTACAACATTTTGAAAAATTACTAGGTATAGTTTCAGTGTTGGACCAAGCTATTGAAGAAGCCTTTATTTAACAATCTATTGAGTTTGTTGCTTTAATAGTTGCAACAACCTCTTTGTATAATCAATCCTCCCATTCAGTTGATCTACAACCTCCCAGTCCTACTCATTCCATAGTATCAACCTCCTCATCTTTGATTTCTCAAACTCTTATTCCTACTATTCCTATAGTTATCAAAACTACACCTACATTAGGTCCATCTTCAAGTCAATATTCCAAAATAGTAATGGCAGGCAAGTATGCACCTTTGGTGTTGTCAAGCCAGCTAAATGATATGCCTAGATATTATCAATATAAAATTGTGACCTTTGATAACATCGGTGCTTATATTGCTTAGAAACATGTGGATAGGATGAACGATGTATTTGACCTTCAAGAAGTTGATGAAGTTAATGTTAAAATGAGATTGTTTTCCCAAAGTATAGGAGGTGATGTCAAAAAACAGTTTAGGGGTTTACTTGTAGGGAGTATAGCCAAACTTAATGCTTTCCATCAAACTTTCTTAGCTATATGGGAGATCAAGAAGAATCCACTTCAACTCCTAAATGAATATAAAATACTGGAAAGAAAACAAAATGAAAGCGTCGAAGAATATTGTGAATGATTTATTACTTTTTACAACACCATTCCTAGCTCTAATTGATTTTCGCTATGGTTTCGATGTACACATGGAATATCAACTTAGAGAGAGAGACCTGACAACTTTGGAAGAAATGAAAGCAAATGAAATTAAAGTTGAAGCTAACATCCTAGCCAAAAAATCCAAACTGAAGTTTGAACACAGAGTTACCATAAAAGAAGAACCTTATACTTATGTTGTTGATTATAAGATTGGTAACTTAATAAGAGTAGTGAATCAGATGATGCAAAGAGTAAAAATTAATGACCAAAATCATGTAAGAGAAAACCAAAATTCCCCTCAAACTAGAAACCAAAACTTTAGAAGGAATGTTCCCAAAATTAAACAAAGAGAACAAAAGGGTCCAAACCAGCAAGTTCGACCACCTTTTTAGGAAAATTATACAGATGATGGGGGGAATATTGTGAAAGATTTGGAGGATAATCAAATAAATTTGTTGGGGATAAGGAATGATGAAGCAATTTTCCTCACTCAAGAGGAGCAAGAAATTTTTATCCTAGCCCAAACCGAATTGGATTCTAAAGATTCAGATGAATACAAATAAGGATTTGAAAATGTTATAATGGAAGTCCATAGGCAGTACAACCTTAGGAGAAAAAATAATCCAAACACTCCCAATGCAAGAAACTCAGATAATCCCGCTAAAAGGTCATCTAAAGATGAACCTAGGAAAACAACAGATAGTCTTCCTAAGAAAACTGTAGATAATTCTAGTAAGAAAAAGGTAGGAATCCCTGTCAAGATGATAGTTGACAATATTTCCAAAACTACTCAAACAAATGTCCCAACCACTAATAAAAATAAAGAGCCTATGAAAAAACAAATCCTAGAACCACTTGAACTTCCCAACTCAATTAAAATTCAAACATCATTCAACATAGAGAATGAACTGGGAAAATTGAAAATCCCCATTCCTGTCACAGATTTAATGAGAAAACATATGTACAAACCCTAAGTAATGAAAGCCTTAAACATCGGGGAAAAAACTAACTCTGTAAATTTGTATGATGATTAACCTGAACTCTTATTTGGACTGGAAGTTGAGGGTAAACCACGGGAATGAGGAGTTCCTCCATTCTATGTTAGCCTAAATATTCATGACAAGATTCTCCATAATGTTATGCTAGATTTAGGTACATCCCACAATTTAATGCCTAAAGTTGTGATGGAGAAATTAGGACTTGACATTACTAGAACCTACAAATACATGTACTCCTTTTATTCCAGCAAAGTTAGATGCCTAGGTCTTATTAAAGACCTATGTGTTACTCTAGCCCAAATCCCTGCTGAAAGTATAGTAATGGACATAGTGCTTGCAGACATTCCCCTTAAGTATGGCATGTTGTTGTCATGCTCATGGGGAGAAAAATTACAAGGTACTCTACAAATGGACATGACCTTTGCTACCGTACCATTTTTTGGGCAGCAAAGAAGACTGTATAGGGAAACCTTAATGAAATTCATGGTGAGTAGTCAAGACAAACCTCCCAATTATCCACTTTATTCTGTTCGTTCAGATTCAGATTCGTTTATTCTTATAATGATGGGAATATCAAAAATCAAGTAATCAATGCAGAAAATGAAATTTCTAAAACAAATTAAACTAAGTCACAAATAACAGAGCTAAAAAATCCTCCTGAACCTATTTGGAACATGAGTTTTGATGGCTCTTGTAGCAAAGATGGTGTTGGATCAGGAATTTTGGGTGGTTAATACAGGAAATAATAATGCTGAGGGTCATTCATATAGTCTTAATTTTCAATGCACTAATAACATAGCAGAGTATGAAGCCCTTATTCTAGGATTGTCGTTGTTAAAAAAGTTAGGTGCAAAAAGAATCTCTATTCAAGGGGATGTTGAATTAATTATTAAACAAATTAAAGGGGAATATTCAGCCAAACATCCTATGATGAGGGCATACAGAAATGGTGTTCTTGACTCCCTAGAAAGTTTCCTTGAATATGACCTTTCTACAATTCCTAGAAAGCAAAACATCATTCCAAAAAATCTAGCGTTTTCAGCCAGTTCTTGCAAAATTCCTTATCCTAATCAAGAATATGTATTGGAGGTAAAATTTCGACCAGTTGTACCTGATAACATGAGATATTAGTAGGTGTTTGGAAATGATAAACAGATTGAAAGTAACCTGCAATCTAAAGATGAATTTCAAGATGACAATATTGATTTGGAATCTGAAGTAGATAGTCAAACTGTTGAACATTTTGATTCAGAAAGGAAACTAGATAATTTAGATATAAATTGTCCCTTAGATAAAGTTGTAAATAAACTAGAATTGCTTGAAATAGACCTAGAAAAAGAAGAGTTAGAAACACTCTAGCTTAAAGATAATATTTTGCCTAGGGGTCTAGCTCTACTAGAAGAATTATTTGATTTCAATGATGTAGCTAAAAAGCCTAAGATTGAGCCGTCATGTACAGTTGTTGAAGATTGTAATTTAGGTACTAAAAGAGACCCAAAAATCATAAAGTTGTCTAAATCAATCCCAGTAGATGAAAAACAAAAGTATATTGCTTTATTCGAGGATTTTAATGATTTTTTTGCCTAGATCTATGAAGTTCTTAAAACATTTGACACAAAAATTATACAACACAAAATTACAATTAAGGAGGATCAGGAACCCTTTAAACAAAAAATTCACAGAATAAATCTGGTTCTGATGCCTTTAATTGAGAAATAAATCAAAAGAATGTATGATTCCAAAATCATAGTTCCTCTTAAGTACTCTAAGTGGGTTTCCAACATTGTGCCAACTAGGAAGAAAACATGTGAAATCAGATTGTGTATAGTTTTCATAAACCTAAACAAAGTTTTCCTATAAGATAACTATTCCTTACCTAAAATGGATCATATTCTGCAAAAGGTAGTTGGACCTTCTAGGATTTCCTTATTAGATGGATTCTCATGTTATAATCACGTTTTAGTTCATCCAGATGATCAAGAAAAAAACAACCTTTACCACTCCATGTGGTACCTTCATGTATGTGAAGATGCTTTTTGGATTAATGAATGCTGGAGCCACATTTCAAAGAGCAATGGATATTTCTTTTGTTGATGAAAATGGTAGATTTACTGTGATCTATCTAGATGACATAACTATCTATTCTGAATCTGATGAAGAGCATCTCATGCACCTTAGAAGAGTTTTTGAAAAGTGTAGAAAGTTTGGGATCTCATTAAATCCTAAGAAAATAGTGTTTGGCCTTGAAGAAGGGAAACTTCTTGGTCACATTATATCTATGGAGGGTATTAGAATTGATTCTAAAAGGATTTAAGCTATTCTAAAAATTAATCATCCAAGAAATATTAAAGAACTTCAATCATTCATTGGGAGAATAAACTTATTGAGGAGATTTATCCCTAACCTTGCAAAACTTCTCAAAAATATCACAAACATGATAAAATGGGATTTTGAAATCAAATGGAGCATTGAAGCTATGCAATCCTCTGTCCAGATTAAATAGGCATTAACAAAGGCACCAGTCCTTATTATTCTAGATTTTACTAAAGATTTTATAATGTTCTCATTTTCTTCTGAACATACTGTTGTATTCATCCTTTTGCAGAAAATTGATGATGGATATGAATGGCCCATTACTTTCTTTAGCAAGGCTTTAAGGGATGTTGCACTCAAGTATAACATAATGGAAAAACAGGCTTTTGCACTAATAAAAGCAATTAAATATTTCAGATCATATATTCTTCATTCTCACATAATTTCTTATGTACCAAATGTTGTAGTTAACGACATCTTGACACAGAATGGACTAGATGGCAAAAGAGGTAAATGGATTTCCACCATTCTAGAATATGACATGGAAATCAAGCCAACCAAGCTCATCAAAGGACAAGGATTAGCCAAATGAATGGTTGAATCTAATTTTAATGCTTTGGATATCAACTTTGTAGCTGAATTGGATGATCAGGAGGAATAGACAACTCCACAACTTGATGAGGCTTTCATGACCTCACCCTACTATGCAGACCTTATTTATGTTTTATTCAATTTAAATGATCCTCCTGGTCTAACAAAAATAATGGTCATATTTATGAAACTGGAGGAAGTTAAATTTTGCATCATAGAAAATGTTTTATATTGGAAATATGCTAGTGGTCTCTACTAAAGTGCCTATTGGGTGTTGATGTAGAAATAGCAATGCAGGATGTTCATGAAGGTGACTGTGGTGGCCATCACTATTGGAAAACCACTGCTAATAAGATCCTTAGAGATGGTTTTTACTGACCTACACTTTTTCTAGTTGTTCATGAGAAGGTAATGTCTTGCCACAAGTGTAAAATATTTGAGGGAAAATGAAAACTTTTACCTTTACCTTTGAAGCTCATATCTATTGAAAGACCTTTCCAACATTGGGGATTGGATTTCATTGCATAAATTCATCCTCCATCCCCTGCTCAACACAAATGGATCCTTATCGCTACTGACTACTTCACCAAATGGATTGAGGGCACTCCTTCTAAACTAGCCACAAATGTTGTGATCATCAAATTCTTAGAAACCAATATCATGTCCAGATTTGGCTGCCCAAACAAGCTTATTATAGACAATGTTGCATCCTTTAGGTCTAAGAAAATGATAGACTTCTGCAATAAATACCATATCACTTTGGGGCATTCAATTGCTTATTACCCACAAGGTAATGGGTTGGCTAAATCTTAAAATAAAAGTCCGGTAAATATTATCAAGAAATTCTTAGCAGACAACAAAAAGTCATGGCATAACAAACTCATAAATTCACTTTGGGTTGATAGGCTCACCATAAAGAAATAAATTTGCATGTCTCCATACCAATTGGCATGATAGAATGGATGTTGTTTTTCCATCCTCTTTGGGAGTTCTAGTCATGAAGTTAATTCAAGAATTGCAGACCGAGGCAAATGGCATTCAAAGGAGGATTGATCAAACAATCTAGTTGCAGCAATCCAGGGAAGAAGTTTATAATAAGGCTCAAGTAATTCATGAGAATATTAAGAAAGTTTTTGAAAGAAGGACAAAGGAAGATGATTTCACCATTGGTGATAAATCCTTAAAGTGGGATTCAAGAAGAGAGGATAAAGGGAAGCATGTAAAATTTTACAACTTATGGATCGGGCCTTATGTCATTTATGCTTTCAGAGGGAATAACACATTTTTTATCATAAATTTGGATGGGATAGAATTACCTGGTGGACTTGTCAATGGTAAGATGCTCAAACACTATTTCTCTAATAAAAAGGTATTTTCTTGACATTTCTCATTGTAAATATCATTGTCCTTATTGTTTGGATTGGGTGACCTATTAGCAGAAGTTGAAGTCCACAAAGAAAGCCTTGACTTCTATTGATGAGTTACCATAAGTATTGCAACAAAGAAATCAAAGGTGGATGTTGTTGAAATAACAACTGAAGGCTATTGATCACATGTTCTTGGCACCTCAGAGGGAGAGTTCCATCCCCAGATGGAGCCACCGTTAGGGTCCTATAATTTATAGGATCTCAAGGGAATTAGGTGTTATATCTCAGGAATCCTATTTTGTAAATACTTGTCAATTTTCCAATGATTTCCAAATAAAAAAAAAAATAGAATAAAAAATGAAAAGAGGGTATAAACAAGAAAAATAAAGAGAAAAAACAAAAACATTGGAAAAGAAGAAAGATTAAACCCCACCAAAAGAAAGAAAATACAAAAAGAATAATAATGAAAGTTTTTCAAGTCTAAATGACGCTACTCATAGATAGTTTTTGCTTCATTTCTGTAAAATAAAAGTTGTGTGCAACTTGATTAAAATGCCAAAATCACTAGTTTTAGTTTAATCATATAGTTTAATCATGATTAAACTCCTTTAAATTTCTGTAAATTAGATAGAGAATAAAGGTTTATCCAACAACTTAATCTAGGTAAATCATTAGTTAGGTATAAAATGAAATTGATCCAATTGTTTAATATGGGTAAATAGAAGAAATAAGGGATAGGTTTGATAGTTTTTCATTCTGCATAAAAGAAAAATAAAAATGGATTTTCCATTCTAAGTGCACCGTAGAAATCAAAATAAAAAATGTTAGTCTAGCTAAGGGTAGGTAGATTAGGTGGTTTGTTAAATAGCTGCATATACAAATGTTGTCCTCAGATTGAGGATAGCATAAAAGGACGTAATGTGCAAGATGATATAAGGTTTTAAAATGTTTCATTTTATATCCCTTATCCTAAGTTCAAAGGAGAAACATGTGCACAGGGATAAAGTAATTTATGTCTTACATTTCCCCTTATCCTAAGTTTGAAAAGAAATATTAAAGCGCATGATGACAGATCCTTTTTGTCACTTATGACTAAAGTTCAACAATTTCGAGCACCTTGGGATCCTGTCCCCCATTTCATCCATGGCTCTAATCCTTTTTCGGCCCGCCCCCCTTTGCATTCTGCCTTTACCATTGCGGGGGGGTCCCGGAAGGTGGTTTCTCCCACCGGGCCCCACTCGTTACGTGGCATGTTGTAGTAATTTTGCATCCCCCCATGACTGATACCACTTACTGCCTGCTACCCCTTCTGGAAACCACCTTCCTTCATCCTTCCTATCGCGGCCCACCACGTTTCCTCCACCATTCACCATCCGCCACCTATCATGACCGTTGGGCCAATTGAATGCATTCCCATCAAATACCCATTCTTCATTTATTTTGTTTCTCCTGGGTGACCGTTCAGCCTAACGGTCCCACGCCATTTCAAACAAGGCTTTGTCTCAGTGTTTAAATAAATTCAAGCTTTTCATTCTCAACCTTTCACTCTTAAGTTTTTATGCTATTCAAAATTTCCCACAGCGATCTTCATTAGAGCTTCTTCGCTACCAGGACTATGACATTCACTGACATTCCTTTTCCTTTTCTCCTGATAGACTTTTATGATTTCTGAGCTTGGTAAGCCTCCTCTCCATATTCATATTATTTAGAAATCTTTTGCATTCATGCCTCCTAAGACTAAGACCCAAGACAAGACCATTAATCCTTTAATTCCCCCTTCCATAGATTTAGATCATATACCATTAGCAGACAAGGATTACAGGATAAGTGAAACTCTGTGTGACTATGATTTTCTGGAGTTGTATTGTTGGTTAGAGGATAAACACACAGATAAGACTAATGAGATAGGACTCTAGGAGTCAAACCTCCCCCATTATATTTTTCCCTTGACATTCCAAGCCCCAGAATTTACTAGAAGATGTCAAGCATGCTATGTCCCCACCCAGAGAGCCATAATTTCCCCTACATGTGACATTCTTTTCACCATTACAACCAAATCCATTGACCAAATGATGTTGGCCCCTATTGTGGAAAATGTTGCCCCTTTCTCCCTAGAAGCCCTCACCCAGCTTTATCAAAAGCTGGACTTTTCCACCAGAGCTAGAATTTTTGAGATTTTCTTGCCAAAGAATGCCCAATTACCCAAGAAAAATCCTCTGTATCCTTCTTCCATTTTCCTTGATCAAGTAAAATAGATTATTTCCACGATTTCATACCCTTTAGGATATCATTCTGATTAGTGGGTAGATGAGCCCATTTTAGGATTTGTTTCCACATTTTCCATAAACAGTAAACCCTCTATAATTTTCAACTTCAGTCAATTCTTGGTTGACAATATCCATGAGCAATTTATTAAGTTTCCTATAGAGAAGGTGTTCAATTACACCTCTCTTTTGATTTTCATGTTCATCTATTATCTTGTAGAAAAGTTCAGTTTTTCATTGCAGAAGTTGGGTAATGAAAGGGACCAATAGCCAGTGATCTTTTGGACCTCATTGGTCATGAAAGAACAACAAGAATTCACCTACAAGAAATTTACAGAGGACTTTGTTCATCCAGCCATGAACATTCTCAACAGTGTTCTACAACCCAAAACTAGTGAGGAAATCAAGAGAATTCTGCATCTATCAGACCAAGCAAAGACCGGTGATTGGTACCTATATCATAACTACACAGATATTAGAGTTTATGGCTTTGAATTGACCCCGTATAAACTCCCTAAGCACCTCCCAATGAGGATCTTTTCACTAGAGTATATCAGGAAGATGTTGAACTCAAATGAAATCCACTTTTTAATGGCAAACAAGAAGGCACGGTTTAAGATAAAGACACAGGTAGGCCCATTTATGTGTAGCATAAGGACAACAGTGACGAGGCAGATAAAATACTGAAGGAGATGAAGTTCAATTTGAGATTCATATGGTCTTATGACCCTTGTGGCATCACCTCAAAGCTCAAAGTGGAAAAAAAGAACACTCCTTACATACACACTTTAAGGCCATACATAGAGCAGTATGCCAATCAATTGGAGTGGGAAGAAAAGTACCCTACAGGAAGTTGAAGAGCAGCTTATTTCTACTTCCAATTTGCAGACTCCTATCCCTCAGGAAAAATCAAGAAAAATGCCAAGGGAGGAAGGGTCATCATCTACAACTGGGAGTGAAGCTAAAGAATTTTGAATCAGTTATAGAAAGAGACCCAACATAACCCACAGACCAGAAGTAGACAAAGAGACTGAAGAGAAGGTAGCTATCATCATCACAAATTCACCACCTGCAACCACCAATTTCCTTACATCTCCTTCTAAACCATCATCCTCACAAAGTCAAAAGGAGACTAAGTTAGGATCACAAACTGTCCAAACAAAAAAGGAGAAGACAATTTTTGACAGGTACAAAGAGATAGAGCTAAGAAATTAAATTCTAAAGAAAAACACTTATAGCCAATTCTAGAAGAATACTTCCAGATCCCAAAGTAGATTAGTGTCAATATTTGATACAAAGCATGGTAAAATGTAGATGGCCTTTCTTTAGGCCCATATTCCATGGCCCAAATCAACAACAGATTACAATAGCACCACCTTTGAATACAACACAAAGGACATACATCCCATTGACCATATGGAGATGCATAAGCAAACTGGTGAGATGATATGCTCCACTCTAACTAACACTTCCATGTCCTTATCCAAATTACAGGTTTCTTTTGAAAATGTACAGTCACAAATGAATATGAAAAAAGTCTCCTCCTTGGCCAAAGAGAATATGATCAAGTCTTTGGAAGACCTGGTGATCGAGATAGAGTGTGACCCTAAATATGTTAATGTTGTTGAGGAGATTATTAGGAAGAAGAACTTTGACATTATAGCATTAAGGAAGCATCTTAGGCTCCCAGGTACAGAAGATCCAATGACCAAGGGCACTAAAGAGGGTGAAGCATAGAAAGCATATATTATCAAATTAATTACAGACCAAAATATACAGATTAGGCAAATGGAGGCAGAGTTGGAGAAAATAATAAAGGAGAAGGAAGCCAGTTTGAAGATGGCCATTGTCCCCTTAGATGATGTACCTCTTTCTCAACTACCATCAACAGGAGAAACCACTTTTGGAAATAATACTGAGAGGGGGCGTGAATCAGTGTTAGTCAAATCAATAATCTTTTTCTTTTCATCCTAAAATTTATATACACTACTTCAATGAAGGTAACTCGTGTGTACACGCAACTGTATTTAAGGCAACTAGCGTATATCCAACAAACTTATGATTTAGTTAATTCATCATATGTTGATATTTAACCAGTGCATCAATACTTCATTAACCATATAAATAGTAACCATGTGCAGTAATATCAGAACAAACCATCACACATAAGAAACACGCCTGAACACGAAGATTTAAGGTGGAAACCTAATGCGGGACAAAAACCACTTGTTGTTGTCTTATTTTAATATAAGAAAAACATGTTTACAATCTTGTACTGGTGTAGACTCATACCAGTATGTAGGCACCCACCTACAAAAGGCTACAACCTTCTCTCATTCTCCAGCTTCTGCTAGAAGAGAGCTACAACCCCCTAGCTCTTGTACTAGCCGATATGTTTACTAGTACGTAGGCGCCAACCTATAGAAGGATACGACCTTATTTCTTCCTCCAGGGACCATGTTTCATGAATTTTCAAATTGGATACTCCTAGAACACAACACCACAATTTGAAGGCCACATTTCATCCAATTTTCATACTGGACCCATCAACAACATTGAAGCTCAAAGTCAATTACCACTGCAATACAACTATCAAATAAATCTACATCAACCAATCACTAAAACTCAATCATAAATCTCTAAATCACCCACAAATGAATCATTGAATGCCCATCATCACTGAAGAAAATCAAAATCAATCAATCTGAACATTCAGAATATTGTCAGCAAAATACACTCACTAGAACATAGAGTAGAACCCAGAACTCTGCAACAATAGCTAGATCCAACTGCAACTTCAAATATCATATGTCATAATTCTTACAGGAATAAGTACCCTAGGGTTTTGGGTTGGAACCCCAACAGAGCAAGAAAAATATATAGTAAGAAACATGCATACAACTTAGGCAACATGCTTATATAAACAAACTATGCGATAACGATCATACTCAGATGTCCTTCGTTTGGGTAGTTTCGGCAGGGTTCAGACCCTTTGCAATTCATGATGATCTTCGAATCTAAAAATCAACCAATTCAAACATACATAGCAGCGTATAGATAAAGCATTTTAATGAAATCAAATTTATATCATATAAGAAAATGGTTAGTTATACATCAAAATAATCATTCATACATGAATTACAACAACAACATCTGATGTATAAACAAATGCAATCTCAGGATCAAGACAACATTTCTTGTTATGCTGGCATGGATTTCCAAGGAGATCCAAACTTGGTGTTGCCACCAAAAGCAGCATGAGGAGACATAGGTAACAATTTTTAAATTTTTGTCAAATTTTAAGATTTTTTTGTTTTTTTAAATATGAAAATGAACTTAGAAATATTTTTGATGGGAAAAAATACTGATAAAATGATCATGTTCCAGATGTGGGTCTATGAGACCAGACGGATTCCCACGGCACAGGCGTTGCGGAAGAGGCACCAAAGAGGTGGTTTCTGAGACAAAGAGGGTCGTATATGAAATCTAAAGAAACTTGGTGAGATTGACTCACTAGGTATTGATAATAGCCTTAGAGGACCTACCTAAGGATATGCAGTGCCACGTGATAGGAGTACCACAGGACTGGGTCCACATACTTTGGCATGCGGCCAATGCAGTAGTGAACTTCTTATCTGCTCATCCTGAGATGGGTTGTTAGATAGACTCGACATGATTATGGGAATTTAGTCCCAGTTTTGTATATTATTTTTTGAACTCTTTATGTACACATAGGCAGGTTAATTTTTTATGTTTGTTTAATTTGATGAATGATTGATATGCCATTCTAATGCTTGACTAGCAATAAAATCTGCTAATGAATTTTTAGATCGTGGAATGTGCACATATGTAATATAAACAAATGATAATTGCAACACCCTCACTCTCAAAAATTGGTGATATAAATAAGGATCCCAAACCTAATAAATGTTATTTAATTGTGACACTGCCAGTTGTGAGTCAAGATACACTACCAACAAATCAATTCCATAAGAAATATCTTCGGATAGTAAATTTATAACGGCAGTATATTCGGCAATGTTATTTGACGTAGGACCAATACATACTCCCCTTGACACCATCAACTAACCAGATGGATAATAAATCACCCAAGCTGCTGAAGCAAGATTCCAAGTGTACCAAATAGCACCATTGGCGAATCCAAAATATACCAATTCATCCATCAACACCTGCCAAAGCAGATCAAACAAATGTCAATATCACAAAAATGCCCCACAAATATGTACAAAAATACAAAATATACAAAGAATAAATTTCTTGCTCGTAACCTAAGAGAAATACTTCTTGAGGTAGAGCCCATTTCGGGGCTCCGCCAACTTGTTCCCTTCAAAATCGACTAAGTCATAAACCCCTTTTCCTAAAACTCGTTTTACTACAAAGGGACCATACCACATAGACTTGAATTTTCCTACCCCCAAGGCATCTTTATCCTGGTCCTAGGCCAAGATAAGGTTGCCTTCAAAAAAGACTCGAGGACAAACAACTTTGTCATACTGAGTTTTAACCCTTTTCTTATGGGCCTTGTTTATTATGGTAGTATCTCGACGTTGTTCATCGAGATGTTCCAAATGAACGAGGCACTCTTTGAGACTAGAGGTCTTTGGAAGAAGCTCAATAGCTAACTTAAGGGATGGAATTTCATATTCAATAGGAAAAATAGATTCGAGCCCGTAAACTAACTGAAAACGTGTAAAACTGATGGCAGTCTACATCGAGGTTCGGTACACCTAGAGTGTCGGGTATAACATGATGTGCCAATTGGAACAATTTTTTTCAATTTTCCTTTGTAGGATCGTCTTGAGGGACTCATTCACGGCTTCGACTTGCCCATTGGCTTAAGGATAATATGGAGACGAATGCTCCTACCAAAAGCCCAACTTAAGAGCCAATTCGGTCATCAGATGGTTCTAGAAGTGACTTCCATGGTCAGTGATAATATCTTTCGGGATACCAAAACATGAAATAATTTGATTGAAGAGAAACAATGTTTTTGTTTCACTATCATTTTTTCAAGTAGGCATGGCCTTAGCCCACTTCGTAAAGTAGTCTACAACCACTACGATATACATGTGATTCGCCACTGAAGGCAGATTACAAATGGTAAAGTCAATGCCCCAGTTCGTAAAAGGACAGATTTTGATAACATGAAACAGAGGAGCTATACGTGCATGTATCTTCCAAGTATAGAATTGACAAGGGTGGCAACGTTTGCCTGTTTCAATACAATCTTTGAAAATTGAAGGCCAAAAGTAGCTGGCATGCAAAATTTTCTAGGTCGTTGCAAGCCCTCATAGATGACCACCACAAGCTCCATTGTGGCAATCATTGAGTACAGACTCTGCTTCCTCCAAAATTAAGCACCGCCTAAGGATTGAATCAACCCCTTGGTGATATAATGTATCACCAATGATAACATAGTTTTTTTCAAGGTGATGTAACTTTTGACGCTCATACTTGGAGGAAGAAGGTGGGAACTTCAAAGTCTAGAGATATATGATGATATCTCCATACCATGGATCTTGTGAAGAAATGAGGAATAAATGCTCGTCGGGGAAATTTTCCTCATAAATAATTTCTTCTTCACAAAGCAGCTCAGAAATTAATTCCGCAAAAACCAATGACTTCTTAGACTTGGCTGACAAGAACTCGAGATCAAATTCTTGTAAAATAACAATCCATTGTTGGGTATTGATATTGTAAAAGTTTCACAAAGTGCATGGAGCGTGAATTGTAATGGGTTAATTCAAAGGGTTGTCCACCAGAAAATAATGTAAAATAATAGAAAGTGAGTTGGCTTACCCATGGTCCATGGACCATGAGAATGTATAAATAGAGCAAGGCTCTAAGGGTAGAAGGTAGATTTTGGTTAAGATATGAAGTGTATGGGTTTGTAAAAGCAAGATTGATCTGAGTCTGTAAGTCCGAGTCAGGTTTGGTAGTAGTAGGAGTAGGCTTTGCATCTGTGTGCACAGAGGCCTGGTAGAGTCCATAGTTGTGTGTGTGGACCCCTGCAACTGAGTGCGCAGGGTGGAATTAGATGGTGTTCAGCAGAAGATCAATAAAAATAAGTGTTTCTGAATTATTAGGCATCTAGTCACAGATATATATGCTTATTCTTATGTTATGGTTTTATGCATGTCTTTAAGATTTATGGTTGTGCATGCTAGTTATAACTGTTGAATGCTTGATTAAAGAACTTAAGAATTAGATCAAATCTATAATAAATGTAATAATAATAAGGAATCTAGGAAGTGCCTCATCGTAGAGCTACGCGAGGGCTAGAGAGCTGTGCAGAGTAGCACGAGTGCATAGATCGGTTCGCGACCCCTCCAGACCTCATCAAGACATCCCTAGCATGCGGAAACCTAGTTCCAGTAGCCTCCCATACTACCTTGGGTGAGACTTCAGTCAGCGTTCTAGGGATTGTTGCCGAAAGGGCCAGTAGTGTGGCATTTTCTTGGCTAAAACACTTCCGAACCTGGGTCAGGCCCCAATAAACCAAAAAATGGTTCCATTGCCGAGACTAGGATCTGCCTAAGGGATGTCTGATGTCGAAACACTGGAACCCTACGAAGAAAGAGATTGAAGATTGGTTGGATCAGAAGCTTCACAAGTTCATGGCAGACAGAAACAAAACTCCACAGATATCTGAGAAGAGGTGGCTGGATCAATACATATACACAGAAATCCAAGAGATCTTCTTTGCATCCTTCTCGTCAGAACTGTATGATTGTATTGCGAGGCTAGCCAACAGTCAGGGAAGGTGTAAAATCAATCGACCAATAGTGTGGACTCTAGAGTTGGTGCGCAGGCTAGAGGCATCTGAAGATAAAATTGCACGGGTAGTAGATCATTGGTTGGGTCAAATAATAGGATGGTTTATCACTGCGTTTGCGATAGACACAACCATGAGCTACAGCAAAGCTGAGCGCGTTTTCTCAAGGGACTGCGATGTAGGTACATCAAATCCTTGAGTACCTGGATTAAAATTTTTTTATGTGAAAAGCGGGTGATGTGAATCAATTAATGAGTGGAACGATGCAGAGTAGGAGGGCCTACAAGGGAATCGATGGGTTAGGAAACAGTCTATTAATTTCACCTCCATGAGAGGACAAGGAAGAGAGCACTTGGGCTTCTCTAAGGAGTGCGGTTAGTTTGATAAGGCAATGTATTCCATAGTTATCATCCTCACTAACACCACCACTCGTGTCACATCCTTCACCCCCATCTTCGCCCACACCACCTCCACCAAAACAAAAGTTTAACATGGTGAGCGCAATCAAGTTGCCTATATTCAGAGGAGTAGGAAGTGAAGATCCAGATCAGTTTTGGTTGGTATTAAAAGCAGTGTGGGAAGCACATGGAGTTATGGATGATAACATTAAAAAGTCCACCTTGGTAAGTGCACTGTAGGATCGTGCGCTGATTTGGTATATCAAGCACTCAAATGATCATCTGAATGCCAGAATCATGGAAATCTAGATTGCATTAAACAAGGAATTTAGCCAGCCAAAATTAGAGACACGGTCGATCATTGGGTTCAAGGAGATCATGATGCTTCCAGGCGAACCCCCTAGGATTTGGATCAGACACTGAAGAGCACGATCCGTGAGGCTAATATGACACTGACAAATGTGCAGCACTGCACATGGTTTTTGGTGTCTTTGACACCACATCTAAGGGTGACACTATCACAAAAAAAGCCTTCAACCCAGGAAGAAGCATTGGAAATCATGATGAAGTTGCATGAAACTCCGATATAGGATCCTGGGTTAGGAGTCCAACAGATCCACGCGCAACTACAAAACTTATTCCTAAAGATGCAAAGTTTGAAACAGCATAGGGCACCCTGGCCAGAGGAATTAGAAGAAGTGTGGTGCATAAAGTGTAAAATCTAGGGCCACGATAAAGATCATTGTCCAGTATTCGTGAACTATTTCGCAAGGGGGGGACCAATGCCATTGAGACCAGAGGCACAAGCGGGGCCAAGTGCGGTGCTCGTGCTCTAGTGTGCAATCTGTCAAGTGGGAGGAAAGCATATGACATACAACTGTCATCTATTACAAAAGTTTACACAGACACCCTAGCAGCTATTTTGCAATTTTTGTAGATTGGTGAGCCACGATGAACGAAACTGTTGGAGTTATGAATTATTGATGGATCGAACACCTGCCTACAAGATGTAGACTAAGGCATGAGGTCAGGATCCAACTCCCACAATAGTGTGTGGTGGGTTCCAAGTGAGAGGACAAGGATGAGGAGAAATGGGACCCAGACGAGGGTGTGGACAGTTAATCTGCTACAATTGTGTGGGACCTGGTCCCTATGTGCATGACTATGTGAAACCGACCAGAATATCTTGTTCGTACTATGTGTAGTTTGATCACGAGATGGTAGACTGTCCTACGCTGATAGCTTAGATGCGCAAGAAAGGGGTACTACTGCCTCCTATGACCTAAAACATCCAAATGATGAGGGCTGAACCTCGCGAAGAAGACCCCAGCATAAACATGGTACTCAGAAGCGGCACGACTACAAAGCAAGATAAGAGGAAGCAGCCCAAAGAAGATTCATGGGTTCACAAGGCTCCTACAAAAGAACCTGAGTCTAAGTTGGAATGTGGAAAGGATACGTTTATGGAAGCTAAGAAGAGCTTCGCGGAGGTCTCTACTTCAGGTAGTAAGGATCAACCCAAGCCAGAAATGGATCCCTCTATGCTAACTATCTTTTTAGAGACATGCATAAAGATGCTATGTGACAATAAGGTAGTTAAGGGATTACAAGAGCTGATAACTAGGAGCGCAGGGTCAAGTGAACCACGGATGGTCCACAAAATCGAAAGGCATGCTTTGCGCACCAGACGTTGAGATGGATCAGGTCATCCTGGACTTGGGTTCGGATGTGAATGTGATACCTATACAGACATGGGAACGCATGGGAAAACTCGCATTACAGTGGTCTCCTAGTCAATTACGGATGGAAATCCAACTAAATATCTTGCCCATGGGGAGATTGCAAGGATTAACAATGGATATAGAAGGCACGAGCACACAAATGGACTTTGAGGTAATATAAATTGTGCATGACAGCAACCCTTACCCTGCATTACTAGGAATAGACTGGGCCACAGATATGAATGGAGTCATCAACTTAAATATGCAGAAAACGATATTTGAGAAAAAGTCCCTATGCATAGTTATTCCACTAGATCCAGCCGAACAAGCATGCTACACTGAACCCGTGCACGATGATGGAAGAGATGTTGACTTGGATTATATCTACAAAATAACTCTGCGAGATTAGGATTGGGTAAATCCAACTGAAAAGGGGAGAATACCATGGGAGCACACAGATTCCTACCCCTTAGATTCAGATGAAGAAGACGAATGCTGGCATAATCAGTTAAACAAAGCGACAACGTTGAATTGCAACATGATCACTAGGTCGCTGCGTTACGTAACAACCCAAGCTCGAGATCTACCAACATATGATGGAATGACATCGATGGATGAATTCTTGGACAAGTTTAAAAGTGTAGTACTGAAGCAGTAGCGGTTCAAAGCATTAAAATGGGTACTACAAGAAACACTTGTGCATTGGTGGGGAACACATCAAGGCACTTTTGAAAATTGGTGCGGCTGTAGGAGGATGATGTGGCTACGGTTTGGGGAACCAGAACTACAAATGACAAATAAATACGATGGATGTGACAACCCACACGTGCACCTCATAAAATGGACCAAGGCCTATGGAGAGGAACCTCAGCCTGAATGGGTGCACTTATTCTACCATACCTTGGATGTCATACCCAGAAACTAGTGGGATATCTTGCACGAAGGATTTTTGTTAACATTTACATTTGAAGACCAATGGGCAACCTAAGGCCATTATCTTCAAAATACGAAAGGAACCACAGGAAGTAGTTCAACCAGTATGGGCAACCCAATTAAGTCATGCACTCGAATGCTATAATGTACAGGTAGAGGAGGATGATGACGACCTACGAAACATTAATATTCTAGAAATAGAAGGAAGTCACGAAGTTCGCGGACCATCAATTGAGGAACCTGACATCATGGCACAACTAAAAACAAAGCAAGTAAATATTGGCACTGAGGCAGAGCCAAAGTATGCGACGCTTGGGGACTATTGGGATGATTCAACAGTGGATAAGGTCATTGATTTACTTCACGAATATCAAGACTTATTCCTAACCAAAATCACAGAGTTAAAAGGGATCCTCGGTGACCTAGGAATGATGAAGATAACTCTGAAATTGGATATGAAGCCAGTTAAGAAGGAGCTATATCGGTTGAATCCAAAATATAAAGAAAAGGTCCATGAAGAGTTGGACAAAAAGCTTACAGCAGGAATAATTGAACCAGTGTAAGAATCTGAATGGGTAAGTCCTATGGTCGTACAGGAGAAAAAATAGAAGGGTGAAATTTGGATTTGCATGTACCTCAGAAAGCTCAATGATGCATGTGTTCACAATCCATTCTCGACGCCATTTATAGATGAAGTAATGGAAAATGTTGGTGGACAAGAAACCTACTCATTCACGGACAGTTTCTCAAGGTACCACCAGATCAAAATCATGCTGGAGGATAGGAGTAAAAAAAATTTCGCAACCAAATGGGCATGTTTTCAATACATTGTTATGCCCTTTGAACTAAAGAATGCACCGGAAATATTCTCATGCGTAGTGGTAGCTACATTCAAAGAATTCATACATAAGTTTTTGGAAGTATATTTCGGTGATTGGACTATATTTGGGTTAGTTAAAAACCATATAGTGATCTTACAATTGATGCTAGATACTTGTCGGTGACACCAGATTTCCCTGAATCTCAAGAAATGCACCATCTTCGTCTCCTTTGGACATTTTCTATGTCATGTGGTCTACAGACAAGGATTGATGGTGGACCTGGTGAAGGTAGCTGTTATTCTCAATCTGGAAGCGCCGTGAAGTGTCAAACAACTGTGCGCCACGTTGGGACACACTGGTTACTATCGAAAGTTCATTAAGAGCTATGCACAAATCATGACACCGATGGAACAGTTGTTAAAAAAAGGATGCTACATATTGTTGGAATGAGGAATGTAAGAGAATTCAGGAGGTTCTCAAGGAAAATATGGCATCCTATCCTATTCTGGTCTTTCTGAAATGGGATATCGAATTTCATGTGCATGTTGATGCATCATGTATCGTGTTGGGTCTTGTACCTATGGAGGAAGGTGCAGAAGGCTTCGATCACCCAATCGTGTTCACAAGTTGGCGTCTATCCAAAGCTAAAAAGAACTATTCTACTATTGAGCAAGAAGGACTGGCGGTGGTATATGCACTCCAGAAATATCACCACTATCTGTTGGGTGGGAACTTTAAGATGTATATTGATCATTCCACGCTGGAATACTTAGTGAATAAGCCTGTATTGGGGGGCACATATGAAGATGGCTTCTCCTATTTCAAGAGTATGACTTTGAGGTCATCGTAACACTGGGACGATTAAATGCAGGACCGGATCACCTGTCCAGAATTGACACCAGTAAGGAGCCAACAAATTTAGAGGAAGGATTACCTGAAACACAGCTCTATGCCATGTGAGTCGCAAAAGGCCACTTCAAGGATATAATCCATTTCTTAACCACAAGGACCACACCATAGGGATATTTAGTCCACAAGAAGAAAGAATTGGTGATACGAGTGACAAATTTTTCTGTCATCACTGGGCACCTCTGCAACATGGGAAATGACAAGATATTATGAAGATATGTACCAGAATTTGAATGAGGATAGACCCTCGTAGAAGCACATGGAGGGGTTGCAGGAGGACACTATGCGAGACGAGCGACTACACAAAAGATTCTTCATGATGGACTATGGTGGCTAACCCTACATCAAGACTCGAAAGAATACTGTTGTGCCTGTGACGTATGTCAATGAACTAGGAAACCATCATGAAGGGATGAGATTCCACTCAATCCACAGATTACGCTACAAGCATTCAAAAAATGGGCTATAGACTTTGTAGGGCCGATCAAGCCTCAAGGGAAAATAGGTGCGCGCTATATCATCACTGTAATTGAGTACCTAACATGATGGGTGGAAGCATAGCTGGTTAAGGACTGCACAATGGCCACGACTGCAATTTTTTTTTTCAACAATGTGTTGACATGGTTTGGATGTCTGAAAATTCTCATGAGTGACCCTGGAACGCATTTCCTAAATGAAACTATCAGCGCACTCACTAAAGAGTTCCAGGTGTATCATCAGCATAGCATGCCATATCATCCACAAGAGAATGGGACAGTAGAAGCCTTTAATAAAATTATGGAGCATGCATTGACTAAAGTGTGTAATGTGTAGCGAAACAATTGGGACTTGCGTATACCTATTGTATTATGGTCTTACTGAACCACGTGCAAGAAATTAATGGATCAGACATCGTTCAAGTTAGTCTATGGCATGGAAGCGGTTATGCCAATGGAATACATTGTACCCAGACTACGGATCGTAGTGATAGGCATGGTGGATCGCGAAGCTCTGGAAGACAGGCTCGCGTAACTATAAGAACTTGAGGAAGAACGATTTCTAGTGGGATTCCATCAACAGGTACAGAAACAGCGTGAGAAATCTTGGCATGATCACCATATCAAGTTGCGCACATTCAAAGTAAATGACTTAGTATTGCTATATGACAGTAAGTTTTAAAAATTTCCTAGAAAATTTAGAATGCATTGGTTAGGACCCTATGTGGTAAAAGAGGTCACAGACAGAGGCACGGTCCAACTTATCAAACTAAATGGGGAGCCCTTCCTAGGAAAAGTAAATGGCAGTCACCTGAAGCCCTACATGGGGGGGCCAGCTACCTGACTGACCGAACGACGCACAGTCTCACCACTCTTGATAGTTGAAAGAGAGCGCAGGAGGGTAAAACAGTCTATTAGGGAGATGCATGACAACAGGGGTGCGTGCAGGATCGATATGTCACAAAGGTCAGAGTTACACAGAAGGGGCTATGCTGTTATGTGGATAAACACAGAAGTGACCATTGTTGTCAATATTCATGATAAGATGTCTAAGTTACGGCGAAAAGGAGTGGGCGGTGGGAAATTAGGATACGATGTATGAGCCAGATTTGGAATGATCTACCATATTCCTAACATTAATGAGCAAGAAAAGGAGGGAATGACTGAATTTGAATTTCCATAAGCCTATAAATCACAGCAGGCCATCCACCAAACAATCTGTAGAATTAAACTATTGTTCCTTCCAATAGGTATGGAACCATTGAGCTTCGATGATCAGGGAGTAAGCCTGGGGGTTTTAATATTGCCAAAAGAGATGTATAACCTTTTGGATAGTGTGATGTCGACGGTCGCAGACATCCCACCAAGCTCAGCACCGATGGTAGGGGATGTACCGAAAATTCTCAGACAAGTAGCAGGACTGGTCCGGATGTCACTACCTAAACCACGGGCTGGTAGGCAATCCATGAAAGATAAGGGAAAGATGGTGAATCTTGAGACAAATGATGGAATTTTAGTTAATAGTTCATCTCCAACACACCTTAAAGATTGGGATCTTACAGACAGCAACATCTCTCTTGTAAAAATGCAACACAAGCTTCACCAGACAGTGCATATACTAGACCAAAGATCAGAAACATGCTGCTTTAGCACAAAGAATTCCCATCTTTGGCACCTCAGCTAGAGCTAAAATCCTATGAGGGGTCGCTTTGTGTTAAGCGAGAAGAGGAAAATGAGCATCATCAGTTGAGAAAATTAGTAGAGGTAATGGAGTAAGAGCTTGAAGGAGTTTTGTAGGAGACAAGTATGGAGCAACATAATGTAGTGCATCACTCATAAGGATGGTGGACCACAATGCCTTGGCAGTGTGACTCGCCGCACCAATGAATGACTCAAGACGAGTCACAATGATTGCGTTGGGGGCTTGTTGGGTAGCGAATCCCCCGCGTAATAGCTTTGGGGCTTAAAGCCCACAATTTTGGGTAATGATATTGTAAAAGTTCTGCGATGTGAACAGAGCATGAATTGTAATTGGTCAAGTTAAAGGTTTGTCCACTTGAAAATAATGTAAAATAATAGAAAGCGAGTCAGCCTTCCCATGGTCTGTGAACCATGAGATGTATAAATAGAGCGAGGCTCTAAGGTAGAAGGTAGATTTTGGTTAAGATCTGAAGTGTATGGGTTTGTAAAAGCAAGATTGCTCTGAGTCTGTAAGTCCAAGTCGGGTTTGGTAGTAGTATGAGTAGGCTCTGTAGCTGTGTACACAGAGGCCTGGTAGAGTCTGCAACTATGTGTGCAGACCCCTACAGTTGAGTGCGCAGGGTGGAATTGGAATGTACTGAAGAGAAGATAAATAAAGATAAGTGTTTATGAATTATTGGGCACCTGGTCACATATCTATATGTTTATTCTTATGTTATGGTTTTATGCATGTCTTTAAGATTTATGGTTGCACATGATGGTTATAGCTATTGAATGCTTTATTAAAGACCTTAAGAATTAGATCTGATCTATAATAAATGTAATAATAATAAGGAATCTAGGAAGTGCCTCATTGCAGAGCTACGGAGGGCAATACAATTGTGCAGAGTAGCGCGAGTGCGTAGATCAGCTTTTAACCCCTCCAAACCTCATCAAGACATCCCTAGGGTGTGGAAACCTGGTTCCAACACCCTCCCATACTACCTTGAGTGAGACTTCAGTCTGTGCTCCCTAGATTGTTGCCGAAAGGGCCAATAGTGTGGGATTTTCTTGGCAAAAACACTTCCGAACCTGGGTTAGGCCCCAATAAGCCAACACCCATCGATTGTATTTACCCCCAATCACTTGCCTATTATAGAAAAACTGAAAAGGATTGACTACCACTAACACGAACATTTTTCATAGCATAATATAATGACAAAGTTGCTCGATAGCATGGACAGCTGCCAAGGCCAATTTCTCAATTAGAGAATAGCGTAGTTCAGGACCTACCAAGCCTCGACTCAAGTAGTAAATCACATGCTCCATGAGAGCATCATCCTCCTGGACCAGAACCATACCTATGGTTGATTCTGCCACTGCAAGATACAAAAGGAAATCCCTACCATAATCTGGTGGACTCAATAATGGGGCAGAGATTAACACCCACTTCAAGGCATCAAAATATCATTGCGCAAAGTCATCCCATAAAAATGGAACTCCTTTCTTTAGCAAATGCATAAATCCTTTAATTATCTTAGCATAGTTTGCTATAAAACCTCTTAAGAAATTTTCCTTTCCTTGGAGTCTTCGAAGTTGTCAGATAGAAGACGGGGGAGGCAACTGAATTATTGCCTCAACCTTGAAGGGATCAACTCGAATCCCTTTAGTTGATATGATGAAATCTAATAGATGACCAAATGTAACCACAAAAGCACACTTATTCAGATTCAACCGGATCTTGTAAAATCGACATCTCTCAAAAACTAACTGAAGGTGGCTGGGATGATTGATTCTCTTTCGAGAACGAGCAGCTAAATCATCCAAGTATGCTTCGATGACATGCTTGATGTCATGGAAAGCATAAGACACGACCCGCTGAAATGTAGCTCCAACATTTTTAAGACCAAAAGGCATATTTTTGTATGCAAAGGTACCCCAGGGACAAATAAAATTTGTCTTATGCTGGTCTTCTGGATGGATAGATATTTGATTATAACCAAAGAATCTGTCCATGAATGAGAAAATTTCATTACCCACACATTCATCAACTATCTGATCAATAAATGGTGTGGGGTAATTATCTTTCAAACAAGCTTTATTCAAATCCCTAATGTCAATGCACACTCGGATCGTTCCTTGTTTTTTTATCAACCGAGATTGAATTAGAAACCCATTCCATTAGAGGAATGGGGTGTATGAAACCCACCTTTAGCAGCTTTTCTACTTTAGCTTTAATATCTACTGCTTTCTTAGGATTGGCCAGCTGAAGCTTCTGACGAATCGACTTGGTGTTTTCATACGTCTTGATCTCATGTTGAATTATGGATGGATCAATAACAAGCATTTCCTCATAAGACCAAGTGAATACATCTCGAAAGTCCTTAAATAGGTCGATGTAATTTGAATCTCTGCAGGGGAACAATCGACTCTGATGAAGACATTTTCTATAACGTCAAGGTTCCTAGAGATGTTTATTGGTACAATATTTGAGATAATAAACATATTACCTTAGGCAAATAAAAGTGATGGAGCCAAAGGGTTTGACCTCCTGCAATGGTGGAAGAAAATATGATCAATGATGTAAATCTTCCCAAGTTCAATCTACACCTATCATTACTTCTAAAATTTCCTCCTCGGATGGTAAAATTGTATCTATGTAATCTAGAGTAGAAGTAGAGTCAAGGGTCCAAGCCGGGGCCACATCACCATCTAACTCCTCCTCTGAAAAAGGAGTGGGATGGTTGTCTATAGAGTTAATGATAGATTAATAGCTAAATTTTGTTGTAGACATGGGGAATGCCATTCCACCAACCTGCACTCCATCTAGTGTGGTTGTAGATGAAGGTGGGGTCCAAGGGTCTGAAAAATAATGAGTTCAAAAGAAGTCTTTCTGTGAAGGCCCTTTGGAGGATGAAATTGCATTGATTTTAGCTGTAGGAGGGAGAAGGTCAAAAATGCCCATCAAGGAAGAGTACATCTCAAATCCTAAATTCTCTATAGGTTGACGAGGATTATCCACCACTGGAACAGTAGAATCCAAAGTTGCTCGAGAGTCAGCTAGAGAATAATCTAACTAATAAATTTTAATAATCCTCCCCTCATGAGGGAAATAGAGGATGTGGAATAGAGATGAAACAATGGCATCCATCTCATAAATCCAATTCCTCCTTAAGAGGAGGTTGTAATCCAGGTTGTCATCAATGATTTCTACTTCAATATTAACAACCTTTCCTCCAACACATATAGGAAAAGCTGGGATAATTCTGTGTGGCCTATGAGAATGACCATCAAATGTTGTTAAGAGAGTAGGTGAAGGAACACATGAAGGTGATCCAATGGCCTTCCAACATGACATAGACATTATGCATGTGGAAGCTCCCTCATCTATAACTGTCTGAAAAATATTGGTTTTCCAGTAAGTAGACTTTATCTAGAAAGCCATATGGTGAGTAAATCTCTTTTTGACATTGAGCATAACAAAAGTGAGCACTAAAGGATTTTTTGGACCCACTGCCCCGATGGCCGAAAGCAAAGCACTTCTTTGAGCAGGACACGACGGGAGTACCTCCAATGCAGACATAGTGCAAGGACTTTGAGCCAGGTCTTACACAATTGAGTAGTTCTGGGCTACCCTAGCATTAGGGTTAATAGTCGCATGCTTAGTGGAACCTTTTGGTATCTGAGGTATAGGCTCAATAGAGGGTCACTCAATCTGAAGTGGATTTATGTTGTATCATGAGCATATTTACTCTTAGATGTTTCTGTTTCACCATAATCATGTGCTCGTGTAGCAACATTGACATGAGAACCCATCATATAGACATTTGTGGAATTTTCCCCTTCCTAGTTGCCCCCTACGGAGGTACTAGGGTTTGAGCTTGCGCCAGCAAGTAATTGTTTCCCTTGGGGAAAATGGTTAGTTAGGATAGCTTGGGTGTTAGGGTCCCACCCTAACCCCCTTACTTATGTCTTGGGATCACGTCATAGTCAAAGAGTCAATAAATCCCATATATTTTGTAAGTGGTTAACCCAAAATTAATGATGGGACCACAGTTAGTTGCAAATGGGCTGTAGCCGTAGTATTAGATAGATGGTATTAATAAAACTCATGGTATTGACCCGTGGTATTGCATGTATGAGTCATATATAAAGGATAGAGACTCCCTGCGAGGAGCATCGTGTCTTATTTTGTAATCGAGCTCTGCTCTATTAGAGGTTGCCCCCTCGAAGAGGCATGTGAACATTGCTCTTTGAATAATAAAATCATTGCTATTCTGTGTTCTAGGTATCTTTTCTTCACATATTCTGTGTTCTGGGTATCTTTTCTTCACATATACTGTATCTGGGTATTATTTTGCAGGTTAAGAGCATAACAAGTGGTATCAAAGCACTTTCCAGGGCTCGGTGGGATCTCCAATTTTTAGCAAAAAAAAATTTTTGGCTAGAGACGTGTTCTGGCATCTTTAAACCACGGGATCTGTCGTTGAGCGCATAAACCTGCGGATTTGGGGAGGCAGGCACGCAGGAAATACAAGAGGTGGTCACATCTATTGGACTCCCTTGTAACCCCTGTGGGTACCCCTTCGAGTAGTAGCTCATTAGACAGAACCGCGCACGGACTGTCTTCCACGTACCCTCTGGGTATATAGGAAGCCCCCTAGGCTCCCTTGAAACCTCGCCATAGATAAACCTTCGGCCATCTTGTGGCTACAGTACACCGAGAACAGCACTCGGAGAGATTACTCACCCGTACGATAGGGTAGTCGGGTTGTACGGCTAAGGGTACGGTCGATCCTCCTTAGTTAGAGCTCTGAAACATTGGGCCGAGTACTACTGTCAGAGCCTTATGTATATTGCGATCTGTAGCACCTGACACTCCTAAAGACCATAGTTCCCTTTCTATCGGGGGATCACACATCATCTATTCCAGATCAGCAAGTGCAGCAGCAGCAGGCATCAGTCCCGCAGCTCCATCAGATTAGCAGCAGCACTTGTTCCACCATTCAGATCTCTCAGATCCACCAGATCAGAGTAGTTGTGAAGGGTTCCTGTACCTAGATATAGTTTTCGCAGGACTTTTGGCGGCATTGACATTTTGAGGATTTGGCGACTGCAATATTAGTGAGCTAGCCCATCAGCATCAGGACGACGAGCTGAGCATAGTGGTACCATTCAATTTATTAGTACACATTTTTTTGGCGGTCCCAATTTTTCATCCAGTTGGTGTATGGTAGAAACTAGAGCTCAAGTGATGGCCAATGAAAGGATAGAAAAAATTGAAGCAAATCTGAACACCCTCCAACGTATGATTGAAGGCCTAACTAACCAGGTATAGCAAGCACTCGATAAGGGCAAGGAGACAGCCCACAAGGAAGCGTATGATGGCCATGAACATCATGAGGGGGAGTCTAGCCACTCTCCTCACGTCTGGCACACCAATCCACCACCCAGTCAGCGCCCTCCCAAGTTGGATATGCATAAATTTGACGGTTCTCACACGTCCGCATGGCTAGCACAAATGGAGCAGTATTTCAGACTGAATCATATCCTAGATGATTGGACTAAGCTTATGGTAGGGACCATGCACTTGGACAATGAACGATGGCAATGGGCGGAATGGCATCAACATTGCAATGGACCTTTTCCGACTTGGGCCCAATTTACCAAAGCTCTTCGAGCTCGCTTTGAATAGGAAGACTCTTTTTTGGGGCATCTCACTAAGCTTAGATAGACAGGTACAGTGGATGAATATATTACTGCTTTTGAAGCCTTAGCCTTCTGCACTAAGAGTCTCACAGATGAGTTCTACACAGAATGTTTTATCAGCGGTCTTAAAGAAGCCATCAAAGCTCAAGTTCTACTCCACCACCCTCCCACGTGGACGGAAGCTTGCCAGGTAGCTCGTAAGGTGGAACGTGCATTAGCAGCCCAACACAGCCACCCCAGCTTCCCCACTAAAGGTCGTTCCCCACAAGCTCACAATATGACTCAGACACTTAAGATCCAAACGGTGTCACCTGCGGAAATGGCCGAAAGAAGGAAGCAAGGACTATGTTACTACTGTGATGAAAAATATTCCCCTGGTCATAAATGCAAGGAGCCCAAGTTTTTTCAAATAGACGCCACTGACTACAGCTCAACAGAGGAAGATCGACCACTCGAGGAACCTGAGGCGATAGAAGAAGACAACCAAAAGGAGATTGTATTTGACGAACCAGTTATTTCGCCAAATGCATTGGCCGGAATTTTTTCCCCTCAAACTCTCAAAATCTGGGGTTTTATTAAACATCGCCCAGTAGTAGTCTTGATTGATAGTGGAAGTACCCATAATTTCATCCATCAAAAAGTCGTCGACGCAGTGCATTGTTTTGTACACGCAGTTTCTAACTTCCATGTCCAAATCGTGGATGGGGGCACAATGAAATGTGAAGGCCGCTGTGAAAATGTCAAACTTCAAATGGGGGATTATCAGTTGAAAACACACATGTTTGCCATCCATATGGGGGGATGCGACATTGTCCTTAGCTCTGAATGGCTCCGCACTCTTGCGTCGATCACAATGGATTTCCAGGAGTTGTATATGAGTTTTAAGCAAAACAACTACACACATACCCTCCGTGGACTCCAGGCGGGACCCCCCTCGATCATCAGCTCGCATAGGATGGAAAAATTGTTAAGAAAGGGAAATCATGGAGTGGCAGCTCAATTTAATGCCATCCAGGTCGTTGAAACCCAGTCCCCGCAAATTCATCCTGAGATGCAACAAATTTTAAATAAACATAGGAAGGTCTTTGACAAGCCTAAGGAGCTTCCACCATCACGAGGGGAACATGACATTGCATCACATTGGTTCCAGGGACCCAACCCCCAAATGTGCGGCCATACAGATATCCATTCACCCAAAAGAATGAAATAGAAAAGATAATCAAGGAACTTCTGGAAGCAGGTGTGATTCGTCCCAGCATTAGTCCTTATTCATCCCAAGTGGTCATGGTGCTCAAGAAAGACGGAGAGTGGCGGATGTGTCCAGACTTCAGGACCCTCAATAAGTTGACAGTCAAAGATAAATTTCCCATCCCGGTGGTTGACGATTTGCTGGACGAACTCAATGGGGCTCAATTCTTCACTAAGTTGGATCTTCACTCAGGCTACCACCAAATTCTCATGAAGGAAGTCGACATTCCCAAGGCAGCGTTCCGAACTCATGAAGGCCATTATGAGTTCCTGGTCATGCCATTTGGTGTTTGTAATGCCCCTTCTACTTTTCAGAGCCTTATGAATGACCTTCTTAAACCATATCTCAAGAAATTTGTCCTGGTCTTCTTCGATGACATCCTCATCTATAGTGGCACTTGGGTTGCACATCTTCACCATGTAGATCTACTCTTGCAACTACTCCGCCAACATAAATTATTTGTCAAATTGTCCAAGTGTTCATTTGGCATGGAAGAAGTTGAGTATTTGGGCCACATTGAGGGGCGGGAAGGTGTCAAGGTGGACCCCAAAAAGATCCAGGCAATGTAAGAATGGCCTCAACCTAAGACCTTGAAGAGCTTGAGAGGATTTTTGGGACTCACCAGCTATTATCGCAAATTTGTCCGCAACTATGGCCGCATATCGAAGCCCCTCACTAAACTCCTAAAGAAAAATTCCTTCTTCTGGAATGAGGAAGCCCAACAGGCATTTACAGCCCTCAAAAATGCCATGTGTTCCACTCCAATCTTAGCACTACCTGACTTCAACAGATATTTTGTCATTGAATGTGATGCTTCAGGGACAGGTATTGGGGCAGTCTTAATACAGGAAGGCCGACCCTTGGCCTTCACAAGCCAACAACTAAGTGGGAAGAATCTGGGCCAATCTACCTATGAAAAAGAAATGATGGCCATCTTACATGCAGTTGACACCTGGCGCCCTTACTTATTGGGGCGACGTTTCCAAATCCGCACAGATCATCACAGTCTTAAATATTTTTTGGAGCAACACCTATCTTCCCCACAACAAAATAAATGGCTAGCTAAAATGTTGGGATATGATTATGAGATCATTTACAAGAAAAGAAAAGACAATAGGGTAGCAGATGCATTATCTCGCCAATTTGACGAAGAAAGTACTCTGCTAGCAATTTCCCTCCCCATTCCAGAATGGATTAAAGAAGCTCGCATAGAATGGTTTTCACACCCAGGGCTATCCCAACTCATTTCTCAATTGCAGGTCGATCCAAATTCCATCAAGGGCTACTCCTGGAAGGATGATATTCTTCGCTACCGGGACAGAGTAGTAATATCACCAACATCAACCCTCAAAAGTTGCATATTGGCCAAATTTCACTCATCCCCCATTGCAGGACATTTGGGCTTTCAGAAAACTTATGCTCGCACCAGAAGATCATTATTTTGGACCGGCATGAAAAAGGACATCTTACTTTTGTTGCAGAATGTGATGTCTGTCAACGCCACAAAGGAGAAACCGTCAACACACCAGGCACATTACAACCATTGCCCATTCCGACATCAATTTGGATGGAGGTTTCCATGGATTTCATTACAGGTCTTCCAAAATCAGGGAACAAGTCAGTCATCATGGTGGTGGTGGACCACTTGTCAAAGTATGCTCATTTTTGTGCCCTACCCCACCCGTTTACACCAACTTTGGTTGCGCAAACTTTCATGGATCAGATATTCAAACTACATGGCATGCCCACTTCTATTGTGTCTGATCGCGACCCAATCTTCACCAGTAATTTTTGGCAAGAACTCTTCAGGCTACAGGGCACTCAACTAAAACTCAGCACTTCCTATCATCCGCAAACGGATGGTCAAACTGAAGCAGTCAACAAATGTCTAGAAACCTACCTCAAGTGTTTCACTTCAGAAAAGCAACACCTTTGGGTACAGTGGTTACCTCTGGCGGAAAGGTGGTATAACATCAACTATCATGCCTCTACTAAAATGCCTCCTTATGAAGTAGTATATGGTCAACTTCTGCCTTCCCCTATTTCTTATCTCCAGGGATGCTCCAAAGTACAAGCAGCAGATCAACTCCTACAACACCGCGCCACCATGCTCGCCCATCTTAGAGAGAATCTTCATCAAGCTCAGAACCGCATGAAGCAACAGGTCGACCAACATTTCTCAGAGCGCTAGTTTCAAGAAGGGGACCAAGTCTTTTTGAAGCTGCAACCATATAAGCAAACATCACTCAAAGACAAGGGGTATCAGAAGCTATCTCCAAAATTCTACGGACCCTACCAAGTACTTCAGCGCATTGGAGAAGTGGCTTACAAGTTGGCTTTGCCACCTACTACAAAAATCCATCCAGTTTTCCATGTATCATTCCTCAAGAAAGTAATTGGGAACAATTGCCAAGTTCAAAACAGTCTACCTGAACTGGACGACGAAGGGTCAATCTGGCTTCAACTCGAACAGGTCCTCGCCACAAGAGACAAGCACCTGCGCGGCCGCATGATTAAGGAAGTCCTCGTCAAATGGAAAGACACCTCTCCGGAAGATGCAACTTGGGAACCAGCTACTATTCTTCAGCAGTTTCCGCAGCTTCAGCCTTGAGGACAAGGCTAGTCTTAAGGGGGAGGGCATGTTAGGGTCCCACCCTAACCCCCTTACTTATATCTTGGGATCACGTCATAGTCAAAGAGTCAATAAAGCTCATATATTTTGTAAGTGGTTAACCTGAAATTAATGACGGGACCACAATTAGTTGCAAATGGGCCGTAGCTGTAGTATTAGATAGATGGTATTAATAAAACTCACGGTATTTGATGAGCCCCAAAAATGCACAATTATTTGGGCTCATTCAACCTCCTAATTTGGCTTAGTCCACCATTCTCATTTGTTTATTGCATGTTTTTGATTATTTTTATGTTAATAGAGTGAATTTGGTTAGTCATTATGCCAACAAGTCTAATGGGTGCTTTGTGTAGCCTTTTTGGTAAACTTGGAGACAAAATGGAAGGTCTTAATGAGCACTTGGCAGCCAAATTCGTGGGGGAACAAGCTAGAGGATTTGTAGGAAGGTGTCCCCCTCATTTATGGGCCCTTACCTCGAATTCGCCACCATCAGCTCGGAGTTCAAGGGCCACCGAATCAATCAGCTCAAGGGCAGCCAAGCAAGTCAAGTTGGACTGCTGTTAACTACAAGTCTTGGGCAGCCAAGTCCCTAACTTTTAGGAGGACTGTTGGGTCCTCAAATTGTATAAATAAGAAGGCTTGGGGCCTCATTTTGGTTAGCTAGTTAGTAGTCATTTTTGTAGCTAGTGGTTAGTCATTTTGTAGCCAGTTAGTCATTTTGTTTCAGCCATTAGTTAGCTAGTTTGTAGTTCGATTTTTATGCAATAGATTAGCTTTGCTTTCAGCTCATTCTCAAGCTCTCCTTGTGGACAGTTTTGATGTAACTTTTCATTCTTGATTCATAAAGTTGAATCCAGCTTTGCACCAGCTCTAAATCTTTCTTAGGAGGCTATAGCTCTTGGGTTTGGGCCCATCTCAAGCGCCCAGTACCTCCTTTGTTTATCTTTATGTGTCTTTGCTGCATTCTCATAATAAAATCTGCCATTTAGATTTAAATGTTGTGTTGTTGTTTAGGTTGCTTTTGATGATTAAAAAGGTTCTTCATGTTCAGATTTACTTGCTAGGTTAATCACAGGGAATATATTCAGAAAAAGGCTACCAAGTACTTTGGATCTCACCTCCCCTTCAATGGAATCATGAGCTGGGACCAATGTAACCTTGCTGCCCACAAAAACACATTCTTTGCTTCACCATGCAATTAATAGTGTTGGATTCTTAGTTGTCGAACTTGATATCAGTTTTGATTGCATGTTTAGGTTTATGATTGCTTAGTTGCATAGTTGTTTCACATGGTTTCCTTGCAAATAAACTTCTGTTCATTTCCTTTTGCTGTTAGGTCAGATTGGAGTGAAGTAACTAGGTCATAGGTTTTATAACTAGATCTTTGTTTTCTTGCATGTCTTTGTTGGTTCAGTTGTAAACACTATGCAGGGCATCTCTATCACCTCCTCGTTCATCTGAGCCTCGTCCAGATCAGCTCCTCCATCACCAAGTCTGTTCCTCATCTCCATTCTGCTCTTTTGCCACGTAACCCTACCTTCTTCTCCATTGTTGTCTCAACTACCTTAAAGCCAAATCAGCCTTCCACATATCATCTCACCACTCCATCCATCAGCTCCTGGGTCACTTCAGACCCCCATCCTACCTCCATAACCATCCATGCATCTTCCATCAACCATCCATCCTCAAAAATCCTCGTTTCAGAACATCCTGTAGAAATCTCTGAACATCCTGTAGAAACCCCTGCAGACTTCCTGTAGAAGTTCATAAACACGGTTGCATGTCATCCAGACTTTGTGAAACTCTCAGAAAGAGTGTTAGGGATCCCTTAGACCCTCTTTGTACCATCCCAACCTTTCCCAAAGCATTTCATCCCTTGATCCATCCCTGCACAGTGGAAAACTAGTTAGAAGCACATGCATGATAATTTCAATAACTTAAACAAAAATACAAAAAGATGTTTTCTTCAGATAGTGATAACTTAGACACATGCATTTTACCTTCTTAGAAGTAATGGCATCTCTTTCGGTAGTTGGCATGCTCTCCTTTGCATCTGTAGGACTAGCTGGTAGAATTAGGGTTTGCTAGGGTTTGTGTTTCTTTTTGGCTTTCAGTTTCTTTCTGCAAGTAGATTAGCTTCCTTTGAGTTAGCTTTCGTCCATCAGTTAAAAAGCTTCTTCTAAGAGCTCATAGAAGTTGGCTTAAGCTCCTAGCGGACTTGTGCCAGCTGACCAAGTGACAGCTGCGGCAAGAGGTAGTACTTGTGCATACAACACCGCCGCTTCCAAGTTTGTTACAAACTACCGGGTTGATAAAATTAAAGAAGGGAGTTCCAGGAGTTGTAGCATTATTGCTACAATACTGGAGCCCACCATCTTTTTGGCGCCGTTGCCGAGGAAGCGGCAGAGTATTGGTGATTGTTGCTATTCTTCTATTTTCCTTTACAACCTTCTGCTAAGTAGTTTATTTCATTTCCCTTATGCAATTTCATTTATGCAAAAGTAGATTAGCCTTTCTTGCTTTCATAGATTAGTATTTCCTGCTTTCATAGATTAGCATTTCCTGCTTTCGTAGATTAGCATTTCCTGCTTTCATAGATTAGCATTTCCTGCTTTCGTAGATTAGCATTTCCTGCTTTCATAGATTAGCCTTTCCTTCTTTCATAGATTAGAATTTCCTTCTTTCATAGATTAGCATTTCTTGCTTTCATAGATTAGCATTTCAATTCCGCAATTTCATTTCTGCAAGCGTAGATTAGCATTTCAATTCCGCAATTTCATTTCTGCAAGCGTAGATTAGCGTTTCAATTTCGCAAGCGTAGCCTAGCATTTCATTCCTGCAATTTCATTTGAGCAAAATAGATTAGTCCTTTCCTACTTTCATTTCAATTCCGCATTTTCATTTCAGCAAGATAGTTAGTTTCAGTTCAATCTATTTCAGTTTTGCAAGTAGAAGTATAAAAAAGAAAAAAACAACCAAACAGATTTCATTTCATGCTTTGAAGGAGTAATGATAAGTTAGAAAAATGATTGCACAACCCCCCCATTGCTTCGCACAGCCAACGTTCTTCTTCGATGGCTGTGATGAAAGAACCCCTGGGTGGACATCAAGACATATCTGAAGAACCTCTAGGGAAGAAGAGGAAAGAAACACTCCTCTGAAGCAAATGGCTACAAGCAGAAATGATTGGAGCAGTCCCTTGTCCAAAGATGAATTTGAAAATCAGATCGAAGGTTTCAAGAGTGATATGAGGCAGTTTCTTGCCATGCAACTGGATACCTTGCGGATCCAAAAGAAGCAAGAAGAAGCTACGAGGGCTTTGGCCATTTTTTGTCCTTGGTGCACTAGAAAGCATCCTTGGAACGAATGTCCAATGCACTCTCTAGAAGTGTGTTTCATCTGTGAAGAATACCATCCTACAGATCAGTGCCATTCCTTGCCCAGAATCAAAGCTACATATCAAAGAGCCAAGGGAGCCACTGAATCACTCTATTATATGAACCAAAGGAGGCCACATGGACCCATACCCTACCAGCAGGAACTACAAGGGATACCTGAGACCTATTATGACCCTTACCAAGCCATCTTCATGCCTTCTTGGGGTCCCCCTACTCATCCTTCCTAGTTCACACCTCCTCCTTATTCCTTCACAGATCCATATTATGCCCAACCAGTTGCTCATTCATTTCACTCTTATGCTCAGCCACAGCCTCAGTGGAATGCACCTTATCAAGAGTGGAGGCCCCAATACAACTCTCATCCCGCTCATTTTCCTCCACCACCTGCTCATCCACAACCATCGCCTCCTCCTCCACCAAGGCAACCCCAAATGCCTACCCAACCACAATTCCATCCATCTCCATCTCAATTTCACACCTCCACTCAGCTACCCGTACCATCATCTCCAAACCCACACATTGGATCAGCTCATCACACGTGCAAAGCTGAGGCACAACATGTGCAAATAATTCCTCATGAGCTCAATGATCCTCACCAAAGCTCAGGAAAAGCATTGCAAAAAAGATATCATCTTGAAAGCATTGAAGGATCACATCCAACAAAAGAAGATTCAAAAGAGGAGATCAAAGAACCATGGGTTGCACTTGGTGAAGAGAAGAGATCAGAATCAGAGATCAAGAAAGCTTCCTCATGGTTACCATCAAATCTTCCATATACTCAAGAGAAAGATCAGCAAAAAGAGGAAGACGAGAAGGTCATGTTAGAAGGTGACATGAAGAATGATCCAGATCAGCAAAAGGACCAAGGATATCAAAGCTATATTGAGACATGGTTCCAGACAGTCACTAAGTTGCAGCAGTACTCTCTTCCTCAGCTATGTTTTGTACTTTCAAAGTCAGATCATTTTGTCTCTGAAATTTGGATAGTTGTCAAAGCATGCATTCCGAGCCTTCACATCATTTTGTCTCTAATCTCGATGTGCGCATGGCTCCATTGGAAGTATTCTTATACTTGAAAATGATTTTTTTTTTCAAGTAGGGTAGAGTAGAAAAAAATGAAAAAAAGAGAAAAAATAAAGAAATGAAAAAATGAAAATAAGAGAAAAATAAAAATCTAAGGTGAAAAACCCCCTCGAAGGCGCCTTAGATTGGCTCATTGATTGAAAACCTCCATGAGAAGGTCAATGGGTTGGAAAGAAAAGAAAATAAAAGAGAAAAAGATCTTTGGATGAAAACCTCCCTTGGAGGCGCCCAAGGCAGGCAATTAGGGTGAAAACCTCCATGAGGCGCCCTAGTTGTTTTCCAAAAAAAAAAGAGAAAAAGAAAAAGAAAAATAAAGCTAATCTCCATTGAATAATTTCATGTTGCAGCAATGACATTGCAGGTTGCAAGAAGGACGTTTCATGACAGGAGGAGCACTCAAATCAAGGTCAAAGGAATCTTTTTTGCCTTCTACATGAAGCTCTGTATTTCTACAGGAAACATCCTGTAGAACCTTTGGACGAGCCAAATCCAATTTCAAAAGTAAATCTGATGGTGGGAATCTGTTGATTAGGCCTACAAGCACTTGTGTGTCCATCCCTTTCCTTTCTCCATCATTTTTCCCCCTCCTTGTGCTTCTCATTGTGCTTCTACAAGAACTTCGTGTAGAAATTGTGGGAAACTAGGCATGCATTTCAAAAAGTGGTTTGGCAAGCGTGGTAGCTTCCTCAAGGGTTCAGAAGCCCTCATGCAATCTTCCAACTCCTCCTCCATCATCTCCATACCTGCACCACAGCCAAAATTCATTTTGTCATACCATGCAAACACATGCAAAATGCCTTGAAGCCGAGAACACATAGAGCAGAATTTGTTTTTGCCATAACTTGAGAACCATGCATCCATTTGACAAACCATTTTATGGGGGATTGTACAAGGTCGATGACAACATGCCTGAGCAGTTTCATGCAATTCTGGTGCACGGTTTCCAAGAAATCAGCCTCCATCACCATCAGCCATTTTTGCATTTTCTCCATAACCGTGCATCTGTTTCAAAACCTATTTCATGGGGAGATGCACGTGGGTGATAGTATCCTACCCAAGCAGTTTCAGCCGATTACGATGCACGGTTTCCGAGAAATCGAGCTCTGAAATCTTCAGCCATTTTCCATTTTTCTCGAAATCCGTGCATCCATTGATCACGAATTTTCTATGGGAGATGCATAATGATGGTAGGAACATGCTCCCTGAGTTTCAGATCAATCCGATCTACCGTTTGGGAGAAATTGCAAAAAGAAGTTCTGGTTTTGTGACCATGCAGCAGCAACAGCTTGAACGGGCAGAGTTGAACGTGGAAATGATTGCATGCACTCAGATCCGGCTAGAGAACACCTGCACATGAAAAAAACAATCAAAGATTAGCAACCAAGCCACATGCAAGCAGGAATCCAAGCATGCAACAGCAAAAAGCTTCACAGCAGCCAGTCGACTTGCAGGTACGTGACTAAACTAATTCCTCTATTGCATGAATGTAATTCGAGAACTGCGTAAACAATGAGATGGTTGGATTTAGACAAATTGGTGGCCAGCTAACTGGCCACCCTCATCTAGTTCAACAGCACTTGGTGGGTGAATGAGCCACGTGCGCTCAGCCATCTCAGGAAAGAAAAAAAAAACGGACAGTGTTGGTTGTTTACACTCCAGTGCAACGGGTGGATGAAATCACAGGCATAGAACACAGTTAACAAATGAAGTTCATGCACAATTGCATGGCCAACACATGTCCCTGCCACCTCACTCCAAAAATCACGCAGACATCACTGAACGCTCGGCTGAAATCCAAAGACCGTTAGTCAACTTGCACTTGCATCACGTTCACTCAAATAATACATCCTCTACTTCCACAATCGGCTTAATCTATCGTCCTCCGCTGAGTTTCCTACCTATTTTCGAATTTCTCTAGTGCAGCGGGCTCACTTAAAGGCTGAATCACGCTCTACAGGCATTTCTACAGGATGTTGTCTATAGGAAAGTGCAGCAGAGTCTTCCCGAGCAGAGAAGCCTAAGGTTCTTCATCAAGTTTGGAGCTTGAAGAAAGATGGACAATTATCATATGGCCAAGGGTGAAAAAGTTGTCCCTCCTTATGCTAGACGGGGTATAATTCCTCTTGCAATACCACTGTCAGAAGACCAATCAGGTGCTTTCACAGCTCTTCTAAAATGGCCAACCAGTCCAGAAAGCATGGAGATGCCCGTTGTACGAGTTCAGAAGTATGGTGTGTCACGTTTAGCTAAGACTGTAAGCCACTGATTTCAAATTGAAAATGAAGCTCTTAAAGTTTTTCTTGTGGATCAATATATTCATAGGATTCTGGTAGAAGATTGGAATGGCTATGAGGACGCAGCAAATAGCCTCTATGCTGCTTCAGGAGATGCTAGCTGAAAACTTAGAAGTTAGCAATGCATGCAGAAAACTTAGAAGTCAGCAACGCATGGTGAACCTATACATGGGTGTGAAGGCTTGATTTCGTAAAGTGGTTGTTAACTTGTGCAATTTATGTCATCCTCTGCAGCAAAAGCAAAATGGTTACACATTTTGGCTTCATCAAATCCTCACTGCAATTAGGTTCACCCATTGTAATTCCTCATATTTCTTACCTTTGTTACATAAGTCTACTTGCCAGCTGCAGCATAAATGTTTTATAGCAGCACATAAGTTGCTGATACAACGAGTCCAAATAAAAACGCATTCTGCCGCATGTTTCCCTAGCTCCATATTCCCATGGGTTCTTTGGGCATCCATGAAAGCTGCCACATTATGGCAGGCGATTCATATAGCATTTTGTTGATCTCCTGCTTTGGAAACATTCCTAGCTTGGCCATGGAGGTCAACCAGGCATATTGCTCCAATTTTATGTTGTGCTATGATCCTAATTAATGGAAGCAAATCATCAAATCACACTAGCTCAGAGTTACAAGCAGCATGCAATGAACAATGAGCAGGTTACATGTTCAGAGTTACAAACAGCAGGCAGTGAACAATGAGCAGGTTACATGTTCAGAGTTACAAGCAGCAGGCAGTGAGGAAGAAGAGCAGGAAGGAGGAGGAGATGAAGGCTGCCACAGCCCAGCTGAAAGGAAAATCGCCCACATCCAAGCAAGATACAGTGGTGCTGTCTGTTTCTACAGGAAGACAGAGGACTGTTTCTACAGGAAGCCAACGAACTTTTTCTACAGGAAAGTTTGAAAAGAGGGAAGCCAAAGGAGAAACTGGTCGAGATGCTAACCAAGGAAGTCACCAGGGCCATCAAAGACAAGGGGAGAGATTTGGTTGCTCAGAGGATGAGCAACACTTTCAGTAGGGGGGTGATGATGAGCCCCAAAAATGCACAATTATTTGGGCTCATTCAACCTCCTAATTTGGCTTAGTCCACCATTCTCATTTGTTTATTGCATGTTTTTGATTATTTTTATGTTAATAGAGTGAATTTGGTTAGTCATTATGCCAACAAGTCTAATGGGTGCTTTGTGTAGCCTTTTAGGTCAACTTGGAGACAAAATGGAAGGTCTTAATGAGCACTTGGCAGCCAAATTCGTGGGGGAACAAGCTAGAGGATTTGTAGGAAGGTGTCCCCCTCATTTATGGGCCATTCCCTCGAATTCTCCACCATCAGCTCGGAGTTCAAGGGCCACCGAATCAATCAGCTCAAGGGCAGCCAAGCAAGTCAAGTTGGACTGCTGTTAACTACAAGTCTTAGGCAGCCAAGTCCCTAACTTTTAGGAGGACTGTTGGGTCCTCAAATTGTATAAATAAGAAGGCTTGGGGCCTCATTTTGGTTAGCTAGTTAGTAGTCATTTTTGTAACTAGTGGTTAGTCATTTTGTTTCAGCCATTAGTTAGCTAGTTTGTAGTTCGATTTTTATGCAATAGATTAGCTTTGCTTTCAGCTCATTCTCAAGCTCTCCTTGTGGACAGTTTTGATGTAACTTTTCATTCTTGATTAATAAAGATGAATACAGCTTTGCACCAGCTCTAAATCTTTCTTAGGAGGTTGTAGCTCTTGGGTTTGGGCCCATCTCAAGCGCCCAATACCTCCTTGTTTATCTTTATGTGTCTTTGTTGCATTCTCATAATAAAATCTGCCATTTAGATTTAAATGTTTTGTTGTTTTTTTGGTTGGTTTTGATGATTAAAAAGGTTCTTCATGTTCAAATCTACTTGCTAGGTTAATCACAGGGAATATATTCAGAAAAAGGCTACCAAGTACTTTGGATCTCACCTCCCCTTCAATGGAATCATGAGCTGGGACCAATGTAACCTTGCTGCCCACAAAAACACATTCTTTGCTTCACCATGCAATTAATAGTGTTGGATTCTTAGTTGTCGAACTTGATATCAGTTTTGATTGCATGTTTAGGTTTATGATTGCTTAGTTGCATAGTTGTTTCACATGGTTTCCTTGCAAATAAACTTCTGTTCATTTCCTTTTGCTGTTAGGTCAGATTGGAGTGAAGTAACTAGGTCATAGGTTTTATAACTAGATCTTTGTTTTCTTGCATGTCTTTGTTGGTTCAGTTGTAAACACTATGCAGGGCATCTCTATCACCTCCTTGTTCATATGAGCCTCGTCCAGATCAGCTCCTCCATCACCAAGTCTGTTCCTCATCTCCATTCTGCTCTTTTGCCACATAACCCTACTTTCTTCTCCATTGTTGTCTCAACTACCTTAAAGCCAAATCAGCCTTCCACATATCATCTCACCACTCCATCCATCAGCTCCTGGGTCACTTCAGACCCCCATCCTACCTCCATAACCATCCATGCTTCTTCCATCAACCATCCATCCTCAAAAATCCTCGTTTCAGAACATCCTGTACAAATCTATGAACATCCTGTAGAAACCCCTGCAGACTTCCTGTAGAAGTTCATAAACACGGTTGCATGTCATCTAGAATTTGTGAAACTCTCAGAAAGAGTGTTAGGGATCCCTTAGACCCTCTTTGTACCATCCCAACCTTTCCCAAAGCATTCCATCCCTTGATCCATCCCTACACAGTGGAAAACTAGTTAGAAGCACATGCATGATAATTTCAATAACTTAAACAAAAATACAAAAAGATATTTTCTTCAGATAGTGATAACTTAGACACATGAATTTTACCTTCTTAGAAGTAATGGCATCTCTTTCGGTAGTTTGCATGCTCTCCTTTGCATCTGTAGGACTAGCTGGTAGAATTAGGGTTTGCTAGGGTTTGTGTTTCTTTTTGGCTTTCATTTTCTTTCCGCAAGTAGATTAGCTTCCTTTGAGTTAGCTTTCGTCCATCAGTTAAAAAGCTTCTTCTAAGAGCTCATAGAAGTTGGCTTAAGCTCCTAGCGGACTTGTGCCAGCTGACCAAGTGACAGCTGCGGCAAGAGCTAGTACTTGTGCATACAGCATCGCCGCTTCCAAGTTTATTACGAACTACCGGGTTGATAAAATTAAAGAAGGGAGTTCCAGGAGTTGTAGCATTATTGCTACAATACTGGAGCCCACCAGTATTGACCCGTGGTATTGCATGTATGAGTCATATATAAAGGATAGAGACTCCCTGCGAGGATCATCGTGTCTTATTTTGTAATCGAGCTCTGCTCTATTGGAGGTTGCCCCCTCGAAGAGGCATGTGAACATTGCTCTTTGAATAATAAAATCATTGCTATTCTGTGTTCTGGGTATCTTTTCTTCGCATATTCTGTGTTCTGGGTATCTTTTCTTCGCATATACTGTATCTGGGTATTATTTTGTAGGTTAAGAGCATAACATTGGGAGCTAGAAGATCCTTGCTGCACTAACAAGCGCTGCGCATCCTGAATCTTCAAGTAGAGGTGAGTCAAATGATCTCCATTGCATTACTTGCATGGAAATTTAACCTTATTTTTGGACTCTTTTATACCCTCTTTGACACCATTTCCGGGCTTGTTCGCATTACCCTTCCCTTCCTAATTCTTCTTTTTACCTCGTCCTTTCTACTTCCCATCGGATTGTTGATTTTCTTTGGGGTTAGAGGCCTGGATGGTGTTTATGGAAGAAGGCTAGGAAGGTGAAGGAGTAGACGAAGCAACCTGGTTCGAAGAAGCAGTTTGTAGAGACAACTGTTGCAATTGGTTCAAAAGGTTGACCGTGTTCGTGTCAATTGATCCAACTATAGCATCAACATGAGGGCTTAGCTTCATTTTGGCTACATCAACCTTAGATATAGGAGCGTTAGGTTGGATATTCTGGAGAGTCCCAGACTGAGAGTATATCAATTCTAACTGTTGCGCTCGAAAAATAGCCTGCTCTTCCGAATAAAAACTAGAAAGAGAACATCCTTGGAGATATCAGGTTGTAATGATTTTAGAAACCACTCGAAATGGAATTCTGGTGGAATTTCAGCTTTGATAAGCCTCTTTCTCTGTCTACATTCCTGAATATGGTCAGAAATGTGAGTTGTCGTGTCTTGATGAAAATTGGCTAGAAGCTCCGTTTAAGCTTCATAATGGATAGGCAACTAAAAATGGTTCAAGAAAATATTAGCGAAATTGGAGAAAGAAGCAAAGGTACCCTGTGGAAAATATATATACCATTTGGCTGCATTCCCGGTTAAGGTGCGTTGAAATAAATGGGAGTTGGACGAGCGCCGTAAATGGAATGTGGTTTCATGGTTCAAATTTTGGAATATTTGAGGGAAGTTTGGTTGGGACCGGAGGCCAAGCCAGATTGTACCTAATTGGATCATTCATCAATTTAGTCAAGTCTGGTAGATTAAGCGTGGCCAGAAAAGGAAGTTGTGGAGTTCCTTGGGAATTCCATTCGGGCTGAGCGGGGTTCCCATAGGCCTGAAAAGAATGACCTAGATTTGGAAAGGAATCAAATTGCTTGAAGTAACTTGTAGAATCTACTAAACCAAAGGGTGGTCCTTGGGGCCCAACAAAACTCATAGTTTGACCAACTCTTATCACAAATCCTTTGTAACTGGTGAAGTTACTCCCTAAAAAAGTATTGAAAGGAGCTGACCGCCCCTGATAAGAGTTCCAAGCATTAGCAAAGGGTGAAAAACTTTGAAATGAAGTAACCGAGGAATACGGCACATTCCCTTGTTGGCCGAAAAACTGATTCTCCACTCCTATACCACTAACTGTAGGGTTAGTCCAACTTTGAAAGGGGTTAGCACCTTGACCTGTGAAAGGAAAGGGCATAAACCCTACTGTCGGATTGGAATGTGGTATATGACCACTCCCAAATGGGAAACCCTAAAAAGAAGTCGATCCACTCATCATGGATGTGGAGGTGGTTGATGGTATATTCAATGGAACTAAAGGAATACCTTGAGAGGGCATTCCAAAAGGGTAAAATGCAAAACTGGATGCATTATCTTGAGAACTTCCACTCGTCGACAGAATGGAACTAGACCCAAATAAGGAAGTGTTAGGAGTGTTAGAAGGGATGGAAATAGTTCCTCCCCCTTGCATAGATATATGAGTCTGCATGCTCACAACACTTGTGGTGGATGCCATGCTTCCAACAATGGTCATAGAAGGGATTGATGTGTGTGGACTTGAGCTCGAAGGCCTGTGATTCAGAGTTCCAATGTATGACAATACGTTTGGATGATCAGGAGGAAGAGGAGAATTCAGAGCCACAACCGACTCTGAAAGCTCTCCTACTTCAATACTATCTTATGACTGGAAGAGTACTCAAGAAAGAACTGGTGTATTCCTCTCTAACTCTGCGCTAGGACCAAGTCTATCTTGTGAACTAATGCCCCCAAGCATAGGATCAATCTCCAATGCACCCGCTGCCACTAGTTGAGAAACACTGGCAGAATCGCTCCTACACCTTCTAGGAGAAGGCTTTGGAACCGTAGGTGAAAGCCCACGAAGTCTCCGGGACCGTCGAGATGGTTGGTCAACCACTTTGAATTATTTTTATAAGATCTACTTAAAGACTCAAGAAAATTAAAATCTAGGTTGACTAGGAGCATAAAACACACACTAAAAATGTCCCTAAAGAGATCAGCAATCAAACAACTTCCAATTATTTATGCTCTAGGTGATTATGGCCAGACACCAGAATACAAGAAAGCTAATAATAAGGGCCTTTTGAAAATATACTGGGGTAATTATTCCCTAGGTCTACTAGCGAAGGTATCAGAGGTAGTTACGCTAACCTCCAAACAACAGCCTTTACCGATGCAAGCCCCCAAGCTTTGGAAGGGTGCCCTCCAGAAGTATTTTTGAACGTGATGCAACGTCAACCTCAGGTGCCACGGGATTCCCCTCAGCAGCCACCTGTGTGGATCCCTAGGATTGGCAACTAAAGGTACCAAATCGTATCAGAAATCGGGCAGAATAGTCGTGAGGTAAGATCCGACAAGTAAGAGAGGGGGTATCTCTCATCCTTATCTTCACGAACCCTCGTGCTTAACTCCCAGTCACGGAGCTTTCCTGGTCTCCCTAACACTATTAGATTTTCAATCTTTAATTAGAATTCTATTTTTTACAATTTAGAGTGGCCTTGGAGATTCTACTCTCCTCTCGCCTAATCCAAGGCCCTAAATAAACCTAAAACTTGTTGGTGTATTCTGACGATAATACAAAAAGTTCTAGTTTATTTTATTAAGTGCTTGATTTTAAGTGGCTTTTCTTTTAAGTCAAAGGGACAATATGGAAATGAAACTGATGGTGTTTGTATGACACAAAAGAAATTAATGAAAAACTAACTTATATTAAATGCAATCATTTGTTCTTCGATGAAAAGAATTTTCTACTTGGGTTCTAAGAAACTTCTATAAAGCAAAACTTTTTATTTTCTTTTCTTATAGCACACTTCTCACTCACAAAAACTAAAAATACTATTGATGCTTTAATAATGCAAAATTACCCTAATGCAAAGTGTACATGATAATGCAAGATCCTAGATTACTCTAAGAAGAAATGAAAGCAATTGTTTATAACTTTAATAAGCCAACTTAACTGTTTGAAAAGAATGCAAATTTCAAATACAAAATCTTCTCCAAACAAAAAGGACTAATAAAAAAATATCACAAATTACTTTCAAGAAATCAAAAGAAACCAACATCAGACTTGGAAAAAGAAGACAAAAACAATATTTTTTAAGGACTTTTCTTTTTAAAGAAACAATGAAAACAACCTTTTGAAAGCACTCTATATGCCACCAAAGACTCAAAGACCGAAAGAATAGAACAAGGAAACTTTTCAAGTTACCAATTTGACAACGAATGAAAACTTGAACAAAAAGGGCTTAAACTTACACTAATCGATCCAAACATCAACAAAGAGTTTTGAGAAACTAACCAAGAAGTCTGGAAAGAAACACTTTTAAAATCATCAAAAAGAAACTTTCAAAAAGCAAGGAAAGGCGTAAGGACGCAAAATGACAGAAAGCAAAGCAAGTAGACCAATAATCAAGCTTGACACATAGATCGAAAACAATTTGTTGTTCGATAGGACTAGAACAACCAAGAACCTTCATAAGAAGTCTTGTATGTCAAAACACAAATCATAAACTCACTTAAAAGCAAACCTAGGCCAAAAACTTTTCAAAGCATGAGAGAATTCAAAACAGTAAGCTCACTGAATAATTAAATTCTAAATATAGAAACTGACCAATCAGAAACAAAATAGACCAAGAAACAAATCTTTCTGGGAAGAAAGATTTGAAAAAAGCACGCAAAAAATGGTATATGTGACTGTGTTCAAGCATAGAGGTGTGTACACGTGCTGCTGACAAAGGAAACTCGTGTATACACGGGTTCACTTCATAGAAACAAGTGTCTCCATGGTACTGTAAATAGACAAAAGAACATATACTGAGTTTTACAAGAAAAATAAAAAATAAGGCTAGATCAAAAAGATTAGACTTGAGGTCCGAGTTCCTATAGGACCAAACAATACTGTCATAGCAAGCAAACTAAGAATTGAGCCCTAATTGACACTGAACAATCCAAACTAGGAATAATAATATTGTTATCCCTAGCAGAGTCAGCAATTCAGTTACGCGAATAAGTACCCTAGGGTTTTGGGTTGGAACCCCAACAGTGCAAGAGCAATCTACAGTAAGAAACACACATACAACTTAGGCAACATGCTTATATAAACAAACTACGTGATAATCATCATACCCAAATGTCCTTCATTTGGGTAGTTCTAGCAAGGTTCAGACCCTCTGCAACTCCTGATGATCTTCGAATCTGCAAATCAACCAATTCAAACATACATAGTAGCATATAGATAAAGCATTTTAATGAAATCAACTTTATATCATATAAGCAAATGGTTAGTTATACATCAAAATAACCATTTATACATTAATTACAACAACAACATCTTATGCATAAACAAATTCAATCTTAGGAACAAGTCAACGTTTCTTTTTATTGTAGAAAGCTATAACAAATATGGAAATAGTTCACTTGAGTCTTCTTCTTCCGACTCCAAGTGGAACCGTCCTCTAGATTCATCTATAGTCCCAGTCTTCAACATCCTCCTTCCATAACCAATACCATGATATCTCATGCAAGTGGAAGAATATGAACACTCAAGGGAACAAGGGTTTCCTGAAACTTGCGGAAGTGCTTGAAGCACATGGATACTTCAGACCTAGTCAGGGATAATCTCAGTATAGTAATCCTATCTCCTCTTCCCTACTTTAGGCCTTCCCATAGAAGTCTATTTATACTTCTCCCAATTAGTTTTTTAGTTAGGAAATAGTTGGGCCATAGGCACTAGGAGGTAAACAACAGGTAAAGCCCATGAAATCCTCCCATAATTAAGGAAATTTCTTTTTTTAAAGTATTTTAACACATATACGTGGGTTGGTTATTGACTAACCCGCCTGTACATGCTTTTAACTTAGGACAAAGTAGCGTATAGGGAATAAAACACTATTTTTAAAATATTTGGGCCAAGTCTAGAAGGAGGGGTTGCCCTAGGCCATAAACCAAGCATCACAAATACCAAGGGTGATATTTGGAGCTATAATAGTAATGTATATGCTACTTAGATGTGTCGAACCAGCATGTATATGCGCTTTTATAAAAGACAACCAGCGTAAATATTTGAAAATATTAACTCATAACTTTGCAGCTATTCCAGACTTTAGTCATACCCAGATCATAACATTTACAGAATAAAACATGCATTAGTAATTTAGATCTAGACTATACATGATTAAACCACATAATGATAATTCATTTCAGGCCTTAAGATCCCGATCCATTAGTAGATCTTATCTCTCATCAACCGCTAAGGTTTATCCTTAGTTCAAATCAAGAAAAGAACCATAAGCTCATAACTTGCATACTTCATAAGATATTCAACTTGCACACCTTGGCCTAATGATATTCTCCTCCTTATATACTCTTTGGCCTTTCTCAATACCTTGGATCAAAACCACTTAGGACCAATACCTTGGACCAAACACCTAGGGTCAATACCTTGGACCAAATACCTTGAACCAAATACCTTAGACCAATACCTTGGATTGAAATACCATGGGCCAAATACCTCAGACCAAAAACTTGGTTTTCCAACATGTACGTGCTTTTCCTCATGTGAAAGTATGTGCATATGTTATACGATTCTTTTGTTATGTTAACATGCGTGTATACACTACTTGGATAAAGTGAACCTGCATATAACTCTCTTTCTTCATTCTTTGGAGTCTGATCTGTAATCCTTTGCTATTAGCCTGTTGCACTATGAATTGCCATCTGAGTGAGTTTCCATCAAGGACAGCACCTGTATCATAATTCCAAAAATCTACCCCTTTGGACTTGATGGCAACAACAACACCAAGTTAATCTCCCCCTTTGACATCAAGGGCAAAGGGTGGACCAAGATATTATACATTATGATTTCCATGCTCCCCCTGAGTACATGCTAAATTATCTAATTGAGCTCCACCTTTTTTTATGATGAGATGCACTAAACTGTTCATGTTCCCTTGAGCACATGTAGAGTTTACAAAAATATTTTCCAAAATAATAACATGACTGTATAACTCAACTAAGTGAGTGTTAGGGCCTAAATCTACCTCAGGATGAGAAAGGTAGGATCCAGGACCAACATCAAGCCACGCTTAACTTGGTAGCTAGCCCTACCAGGTTAGGAGAGGGCTCTCTCCTGGTCAATCAGAAAATATGATCACTAAGGTCTTGAGATGACTGATATGCTAACTAATCTTAGGCTAGGTATGTGTGCAAAGAGTTTTATTGAATAAAATGATGTTTCTGTTGGCTCTAATGGAAAGGCAGATCTTGGGTGCAGGGAATGAGGCTCAGTCTTGCAGAGATCTCAATGGGGCAAGGTAGGCAATTGAATTTGGCACTTCAAATCAAATGACATGGAGGGATTAGCAGGTGAGGAGCTGAATAGGTCAAGTAAATCCATGGATCCTCTTCAAACAGTTGAAAACATCAAGAAACTAAAGCAAACCTTAAGTAGAGCACTACAATTTCAATGGATTCTACTTTCACTCTTGTTTGATTTAGTTAGGAAGAAACAAGATAGATAATGTCATAAATAACACATAATTAAATTCAAATTTATAGAAGAAATCACTATACCAAAAAAAATTCCACATGAATCCCAAAGAGTGCTGCAAACCCTGGTCTCAATTCCTTAGCCAAAATACTGATATGAGTGTACAATGAAGCTCCTTGCTTTCTCAAAAGTCCAACCATGCTAATGATTGAAAAACCACATAATGTAGACAAAAAATAGCTCATACTAGCCTCTAGGGGTCGAGCTCACATTTTTAGGAGCCGTTCCAACTAATTCTAAGCTAATAACTAGAAATTAGGCAGTGGAACAACATGCCTCTAGAAACAAGGGAACTAATTCATTCAGTTTCAGACAACTTTTTAATAGATGAATCTACCTCCATAAGTAAAAATTTGACATATTTACATCATGATCCATCAATGTACATTAAATTAAATCACAAATTTGACATTAAGAAGGTGAAAAATTCAAACTAGCTAGGCAAAAAACAGAGTATACTTGGTCAAACTGAGCAAAATTTTCCCTATGCGCCGCACTGATTTCTCTATGCATAGTGCCTGTTCGGAGCCACTTTTCAAGGCCTTACTAGAGTCCAAATTCTCTCCACATTTTCTTTTTGGAAAGGTATGCCTATATACTTTCCAACCCAAGTGGAATATTTCAATTTGGCCTCCATTTGACCCTCCAAAATTCAGTTCTCCCAACACTATTTCCTGTGTGTCAAAATAGGGGCAGTAAGGTCATTTTTTGAGTGCTTTTCACCTTTTTGAGGGCTCAAAACCTATTAAAATTTCTTGGCCATTGGTAGGAAAGAATATTTTTTAATTTAAAATCCAAAAATGCTGAGTTTCTTTTCATTTGGAGGCTCCTATCAAAAGCTAGCACTAGGTGGTACGGTGCATAGGGCAGAAAACTCTGTTTTTTATGCCAAAAATTCCAAAAATGCAAAAAGTGCCCCAAATTTTTTGAAATTTGGGCTAAGTCTTCTCCATCAAGCATTATTTTGGGCCAAAGAAGCCTCAGCCAATATTTGAAGTCTATCATGCTCCTTTCGCCTCTTTGATGCCCTCTTCAATTTTGCCTTTAAGCTCCTAATTCTCGCCTTGCAGACTTTGTTTCTCACCATGTAATGATATGCCATATGTCTCAACAATGTCTTCTCCTTGTTTTCCTTCTCCAACAACTTCTCTAAGTGGATATTAGCTCTTTCAAGCCATGATTCCCGATCGGCATTGATCTCTTGCTCAAGTGAAGTGAGCTCCACCTTCCTCCTTTGGGCAGCTTGGCGATTCTCCCGAATGTTTTGCAACTCCATAATCACTTGTTGATATTCAAGATGCTTATTTCTTTGCTCCAGGTACTTTATAATCCATTTAGCCCTTTCCAAGTTGAGGGACAAGGCATTGATGTCCGCCTGCTGCTCTTGTATGACTTCTTTGAGATTTGAACTTTGCGGGCCCACATCAGTATCATCACCCTCAATGAGAATGAAATCAGTCTCCCGCTCACCTGAAGGTCCCTCATCCTATAATGGCCTCTTGCCTTTTTCCTGAACCTGTTGTGCTCATGAAGGTAGCGAGACCCCTTCCACCTTGGGTGGAGATAATACTCGCTTTGCTGCTGCGAACAACTGTCTAGTGCCCTTCATATAAGTGACAAACACTGGAATGCTAGCGGTCTACGTCTCAAGACCGTCATGTTGATATGAAGGTTCACCTGTCTCATGCAAAGCCTCTGGAGGTCCCTGAGGAGCTGTGAAAAACTCATGAGAAATGAAGTCCTCCCAAGTGATGCCCTGCAGACCAAGCTGATGGATGACCATAATTTTAATGAGAGAAAAATGGTAAATATTGTTGAAATACTATTGAGGAGTCTTGTGCTGCACCAGGGTGGTAATTTTCTCAGTATTTCAGCACATGAAGCAGGGGAGGTTCATCATCCTCACCCTGGGAAAGTGCATCAACAGCCTGATATGGTAGGCATATAAATGGGAAAACCAGCCCTCATAGCTGAAATACTTCATTATCAATTTCATTAAAGGAGCATATGAATCTTTGAGGTACCGAAAAGGAAAAACTCTACTGAGTTGTCTCAAATAACTGGGCTTGATGTATGGTTCATAATGTTGCCTTTCAATTTGTTGCCTCTTGTTCCATTGCTCTCCAATGTTAGGAATACCGGTTGCTAGTGAAATACATTTTGGTGTTAAAGTGAATGTTACACCAGCTAGAGTGGCTTGACCATCGTGTAAATGAAGCACAAACAAAATGGCCAACTCATGGTGAAATTGGACTCTAGCAACCATCTCACAAAATTCATAGCAAGACTGGTGTTGGAAACAAGTGATGGCGAGAGGGTAGACCTGTAACTCAGCAAGAGTGGTAGGTTCTTCTCGAATATGTTTGCCACCTCTATGAGGCCTCTTGGGTGCATGTACCTCTATAGGAGAATCACTGTGTGTCTCTTCTTCATGATCATATGAAGGATCAGACTCCATCTGCTTGTGAGTGAGTTTTCTTGATGAGAAGTAGGAGGCTTATGGTTTTTATTTTTATTTTCTGCCACCGAGGGAAAGGATATGAGGGACTGTGGAGGGAGAGAGTATGGGGATTTTGGGGCTGTTGGGATAGGGTTTTTTAGGGAAACAGGGGATTAGGGAGTGATATTAAGTTTAGGGACAGCACTGTAGGGTTTGGGAATTTGTAGTAAGGGTTTGGGAAAATGGGAATTGGGGATAGGGATATATAATTTTTTGGGAATATGGGGGTTATGGAATGGGGAAATAAACTGGGAAAATAAGTGAGGGAGTGAAAATATGAGGAAATGACAGAATGAACTTGGAAGCAAAATAACCATAGCAAACCCTAGGCAAAAATTTCTTGGGAAATGGAAAGAGGGTAGGGTTTGATTTTCCTACTAGACCACCACCATAAATTGTATGGAAAACTCATTTACTGGCAGTGATGAGAGCTTAACTTACTTGCACAATGGAAGTGTTGAGTGTTTAGGGTGATTTGACGAAGTTTTGGAATGAAATGGGCTTGGCAGCTCTATGCACCATGCCTCAAACCCAACACGCCACGCCTTCCACCCAGTGCCTCGTGCCTCTGTATTTGGACAGTTTTTCTCCAAACGTTCTCCCTTGACTCAAACATGGCCTTCACTTGCTTCAATTCTTCTTCTTGGATGAAAATGAGCTTTTGAATTGAGGAAAACAATCATATACAATGTGCTTTTAATTTTTGATGCATAAAAACCCACTTTTACAATGTTTTGAACATGACTTGACTTTTTAGCTTTGTTTTTTGAGCTTTTGACTTTATTTGAGATTTTTGGTGAACTAAATGACTTTTTTTTTGTTTTCTTTGCAGGGGGTTGGCACTACTGAGGCTAGGGAAAGTGACCAAGGTTGCTTCAAAACTACTTTACATAAGAAGGAAATGAAATTACATAAATTTATACAATAAAACCTAAAATACTCTGTTTTTCCTCAAAACAGAGTTTTGAGGAAAAATACATCTCTGAGCACTTGATTATAAAATTTATTGATACTGGAACCTCCTCATGTCCCTGCTAACTGTTATTGGACATTTTGAAACCCTTTTTGATGAAACCCTAATGAAACCTTAGAAAAGACTTTTACGAACTTTAAAGACAAAAAGGTGACTGTATATGATTTTGATGAATAAACATGGGCCAGTAGGTAAATGACTTGAGGGAAACTGTAGGAGAAGCCACTACCGTAAAGTGATCCATGCTTCTAATGGAATGTAGCTGACTGGGCGGGACACCTAATATGCAATACAACAAGAGGATTTGATCTCTGACGGAGGGATGAAGATACCGACACTAATAGTGAGTATGACCTTCCTATCACCAATGACTCATACATACATCAATCTCCCAACCAAGTGGGGATACACCAATTTTGACTCATCCACCCAACCACGTAGGCATATACCAAATGTTTATACATGACTAAAATACAAATTATTACATCATCCTTCCCATGCATAGTGGGGTTACAAATTAGTTCTTTTCCTTACCTTTACATCAAATGATGACATTTATAACAAGGACCAAGATCATGATAGTCATCAGTAACTATCATACACAATATATGATCTACAACATTAGCACCTATCAGTAGCATCAAGATAAACAGCATGTATGTGTACATCATTAAAAGAATCATCTGAATCAAAACAACTATGTGTATCAAGCAATATAAGCATCTTCAAGTACCAAGATCTTCTAACATAATGCTAACAATGCATTATTAGAAGCATGTGTTCCCCTTGAACCTATGCCAATTTTTCATTGTCAGATCTAATCATTGCAAATATCAGTGAGAGTCATCAAGGAATCATCATTAATAAGATATAATTCAAAATTTTAACACCTTATGAGCACCAACACATTTCCACATATCATTAGTAGATTGTAACCATCATCAAACAGATAAGATAAATGACTAAACCATATCAAACTCCTTTCCCTGAGTTTGTTCCACTACTTTTTCTTCAAAACACCATATACGTGATTGTGCAGCTTTTAACTCGCATATATACGCGACTTCTCTTCATATTAGCTACGTATGAAAATTGAAATACTGAAGTTTTACACTTTCATCTCCCCCTGGGTCTATTATGTCTGTAAATTGAGCTATGCCACATCTTTCTGAAAATAATTTCATCTTCTTCAATACCTTGGATTGTGATGATGTATGCTCTTTTTGGTACGGTGTCTGAAATTTTCTCTTGCATTCCTTTACTTTATGTCCAAACCTTTTACAGGCATAACATCTTACATGTTTCATATTCCTTCTATTGCAATCAATAGCTTTGTGACCAAACATATTGCAAGCAAAAAAATATCCCTTAAAGTACCTGGAACCTGATGATCTTTCTGTGTGACAGTGTTAAACCATTCTACCTCTGCATCTGGCTGTAACATGTCCAAAATTATGACATATAAAACATTCAACTTTATTCATCGAAGGAAATAACTGACTATCACTTCCACAGTTAGGAGTAAAAGATTTTCTTTAAAAAATTTCTTTCCTTGGTTATTGATGGGGTTGAAATTTTATCTCCTTGTTGAGTGTTATAGACATTTTTGTGCCTCGCGTCATGGAGCATGGAATGTCAATAATTACAGGGATCCTCAGTCCCTAAACATGTTGTTCTTACCCCTAAAAGAACAAGGTCATCAAACCACAGCACTTCCAAATCAGTTCTCCACCTGAAAACACTTCAAAACAGGCTTATTTTGGATCATGTCAGCTGCTTCACTGAGCTTCTGCGCTGGAATGCAACTACTTCTCCTTGTACCTGCACTGGAAGTCAAAACTAATGAAGGCTACCTGCGCTGGGCGAGATTGGCCAAGTGGCACAGTCATTCTGCAAGGTGTCAACTGCCCAGGAAGCTTCCAAACTGACACTTGGTTCATGAGATTCGCCCTGTGATGAGTAAGAGGTACTTGATCACCATGTGTAAGCAAGGATCTCCAAGTGGACTCAAGAACTGAAGATTAACTGAAGAGGGAGAGGACACAAGGCAGCTTCATGTCAGTCTCAAGCTGACTCATCCTCTCTTCTTCTATCCTATATATAGAGCTCTTCTATGAGGTCTAGGGAGGCTGGAATTTTGTGTAAAGCAAGGAAGTGCTGGTGGTTTGCAATCAGAGCTATTGGGTGATTGTTTTACTAGAGGTGAAGAGGAGAGTTCTTGCTGCTGGGGAGGTGATGCTGGATTGGGGCCATCTATGGTTGTAACCTTCTCAGAACCCTGTTACTTTCTACTAATAAAGTTTTGCATGTTCTCCTATATACTTGTATTGCATTGATTTATTGTATTTACATGTATATTTGATTCACCCTAATCCATGTATCAGTTATGAGTACTTGTATCTTGTAGTTTCCTCTCTTGTTTTGTGCAGGATCTGTGTGTAGCTGGACCGGCAAAGAGAGTTAGGAGCTGGGAACAAGAGACAAGGAGAGAGGATAAGGATCGACTAAGCGAAAGACACCAGGTTGGTTAATCTATTTGTCCATCTCTCTGTACTTTCATAAAGTGAAACATCAGAACTTTACTTTCAGTTGTTGCTAAAGATTGTCACCTTTAGAGTAGGGATAGCGTCATCCGCATCGGATACTTTTCCCCACAACAAACTGGCGACTCCGCTGGGGAGCCTAGTATCTTGTTGGTGTTTGTAGTATTTTGCTATTCATTTCTTGAAGAAAAGAGTACCAAATCGAAAAGCTTTTGACTATATCAAAAGCGAAGTAGAGGGACTGTTACTCTTGCTCATTTGCTGAGCAAATTCAAGATTTGAAGAGCTAATCTACAAAAGACTCTTTACTCTTTGTGATAGATCTTCATCCTCTTGATCATCCCTTAGCCTGTACTTGACCTATAGCTTTTTATTTCAGCAAAAACAGTGCATTTTTTAGCTTTTTATGACCCGGAATTCTTTGCAGACGCAACTCTCGTGTGTCAGTGCAGGCTGTCCACAGGCAGTCTGCATTACAGCGCAGGTGCTCCCTTCGGGAACTGCGCTGAGAGTCAAATTGGCAGACTAGAACCTACGCTGGTCCAGTTAGCCTTTGTCTTGCTCAGCTTTCCTATTGTGTCTTGGCCCTCTTTTCACTGATTTCCTTGCTGATTGCTTGCTGGTCATTGTACTTGCTGTAGACCACTTTCCTTGACATTATTCCACCTCAGTTGTGTGATGAAACTGTGAATGTTCTTTCAGTATTTCTTGTTTCAGTTACAGTTTCCCATTGTGAAAAGCGAACCAGTATAGCTGTGACCTCTTAGATCCTGAACTGTAAAAGTGTCTGTATGATCTTAAGAGCTAGTTTTATTACTGTTCATGGCTGTTTGAGTTTGTTTACTTTTCATTTTATGGTTTGAATCTATACATTTCCTGTGTTTAAACAAGTCGATCATAAGGTGTCTTTTTTATTATTGGACAAGCTTGTTTATTTATGCTTGAAATTAGATTCAAAATCATACAACAGTTTCCTTTCTGTCTTACATCAACATTAAGGATAACGAAAAGAAATACATGCATTGTGAATTTTTCATTTGACTGTGTGCTTGACGATTTAGGAAAATGTGCATTTTAGTGTGTGTTCTTTGATCTGTGAGAAAATTTGTGTCTTTCTTTTCCCTCAGTAGATTAAGGTTTTCAAAGTTGAAAGATTGAAAAGATTTGCTTCTCATTCTTAGATTGCATATAGGAAGTTGTATATATACATCTCGTGGCGAACCTGAAAGACAAACTGTTAAGAAACATCAACATTAAAATAAACTCAATTTACATAACAACGCTTTGGAATCTAACGCAAACATCTAGAGGTCTAAGTAGAGACGTGTTCCGGCGTCATTAAACATAGTGACTGTCGATCTCTACGAAGGTGGGTGATTCCTCCTGAGAGTCAGTGGCACTAACACGGACTTGAGCTCCCGTGTACCGTCGCGTATATTGGGAGACCCCTATAGGCTTTTATCCTTTATCCTTAGGAAACCGTGTCGGCCGCCTTACTGATCGCGATGCAGTGAACACAGCATTCACGAAGATCGACCACCCGTACCGTAAAACGTATTTTGTGGTTTCGCGAAAGGTTTGGCACACCCTCTGCCTAGATCTCCAGAGCAGTTTCTTTTGGCCTTTTTCAAACTCTATAACTGAAAAAGTCCAACCGAGCATTTGTCACTTCGGGCTCGTTAATACATCGAAGGCGACTAGAGTCATCTTTAGCTTTTTCTCGACTCTTAAAACATGAAAAAGCAAGTTTGTGTCTAAAAGCGTCGTAAATAAAATTTATTTTAAGCGGAACATAATCACCTGTTATTCCCACGTTGATCTTTCAGTTGAAAAGTATGGAGCCCACCAACCAAGGAAGTAACCCTGGCGGAAGTCCAAATCCTTTCTCCTCTTGGGGAGATATTGGTGCACCTCATATGGCTACATTGTCGCTTCCAGGATTGACAATCGGCCTCCGTGTTTGGCTCTTTTCAACTAATGTAGTCCAGATCGCCACTAATCCTGAGCAGTCGAATCAACAATCAGAACAATCTAGAACTACCCACCAGCCTTCCACTTCTTATGATACTTCCTCTAATCCTTCATCTTCGCAAGGTAGAGCTGGAAAAATTCAGCCTCCCAAGGAGAAGAAGGAAAAGAAGAAGAGAGAAAAGAAGCAGAAGGAGCCTCTGGCGAAGGTGACTGGGGGCAAGCAGAAGAAAACTGACAAAAACCCACACACTGCACCGACCGGGCCTAAATCGCCATGTGTCATTTTCAAAGGGATCCATTTCCATCGTGATTGTCCTTGTATTCCCCGGATACTAAGGGACTGGTCCCCAAGGTTGCACAATCCGGTAGCATCAACCTCTGGTTGTCATGTTGATTGCATTCCGTCAACTAGCGAGAGTGAAGGACGAAGAAGGGGACCAAGATCACCCTGTCTATTGTGTGAAGGCCATCATGCCATCCACAAATGTCCATTCTTAGATGAGGCCAAGAGAGTTTTGGAAGACCGCCCGGTTTCACCGTTGCGACTTCCTCCTGGATATCAAAAACTCGCGCCTAATCCCTCGATAGTTGAAAATCCAGTTGACCCGCTCAAGTGGTCAGCTGAAGTGTCGGTCATTGAGAATGAACCCACTGAATCCAGACCAGACGAAAGTCTAAAGGTCGAAACGGCAGTTGACCCGGTTCTTCCTTCAGAGGTTCTATCGTCCAATGACTCCGTCATTGAAGATCCGTCTTCAAATGACACCGTCGCTGAAAAGTCATCTTCATGCGACACCCTAGCTGAAGAGGATAAGGATGACACCATACAGGTTCTTTATATCAGCACCGACTCTGATGAGCGTCAAGGCAATGCGCCCATTCCTTTATCGCAGGAAGGAACATCGTCAGAGTCATATCCGGCCGTATATACGGTCCCACCACCAAGCAACCTGGTTGTATCCTTTGATTGGAATCAACTAGGCAGACCCCAGTTACCAGCCAGTATACCATTCAGAATCATTGTCCAGATCTATAGAATGATTATGGCTGGTACTATCATTGATGAAGGGGCGTCTGTGAGTATCCTTTCCTCTATTGCTTGGAAAGCATTGGGTTCCCTGACGCTTTTACCTGAGTTGAGAAATCTCTCAGGTTTTGATAAAGGAACCAGTCGACCATTAGGGATCCTCCCCAATGTACCTGTTACATTGAAAGGGAAGACCGTCGAGATGAATGTGTTGGTCGTCCAAGGACCCTTGGATTATAACCTACTCCTGGGACGCGACTATATTTATTGCATGGGAGCGATAGTCTCCTCACTCTTTAGAGTAATGTGTTTTCCACACGAAGGAAGGATGGTCAAGCTCGTAGACCAACTTTCATTTCCGGGATCTCGCATCGCAAATAGTCAAATACCAATCCTAAATGGTCTATTCACTCAAGTTACGCCTCCACCCCCAGTCCTCCTTCCCGATGAATGCGAGTGATTTGGAAAGAAAGACTAGGACCCAGGGGGCATGCACCCTGGTCTGCTTCAGGCAAAAGAAACTCCGGGTATAAGGAAGAATTTCCGCAGAAGAATATGACTAGTCCGTACCCCGTCCGAAGGAAGTGGGGTTGTTCTGGAATAATAATCTTTTGTTAAAGTTATGTGTTTGACAGAAAGTCATCCACCTTTGTCTAAAAAAGTGGGCAATGCCCGAGTAGGAATTCCCTTATTGCAACAAATAGTGAACATCTTTGAATTCAAGCCTAGCCCATTAAAACATATGTTTTTAAGGATAAGCAGGGGCAGCCTACAAAGAAGGGGACTATATTGTTGTGACAGAGGGTAACCATCTTTGGACAACCCAATGATAGACATCGACGAAGGAAGGGATTGATTTGCGGCAGCAAATTGAACCCTCTTCGAATAATAAGAAAGAGGCAAGCCTCCCTCAATAATACCAATGTTTTGTCTTTGAGTAGTGTTCTTCTATTGTCACAAATAGCTGTTTGTTAAAAGTGGGCCGACGGGAAGCCTGAGTACTGCGTAAGACCCCTTAAAATAACGAGAAGAAAAGTATCGTTAGCATTAGATTGGCAAGATGACAAATAACTGTGAACACCCAAAGAAAAGCAGAGGTAGGGGAGAGGAGGGGTAGCCTCGAAATTCTATCCTATACCTGGGGGCATGCAAACCTTCTGGAGTGCAAGCTAGGGGCGGTTATTTATCTGGTTTTAAGATTAGCCGTTTCCAAACTTGCATGAAGGAAGCCTGTGGGGCAAAAGTAAAATTTGCCAAAATTGGAGCATAGCTGTGGTAAGGCATAAGCTCTATAAAAATTGGTCCTTACGAGAGGCGTTCTTTTTATGACTGGTATATCGAGCAGTTTTAGCATATAGTTCATGATCGTTAAAAAATAAACGCAAATTCGAGCAGTTTTAGGACTGAATTTATGCTCGTTAAAAAATAGAAAAGTGTGAGCAAAAGTTTCCCCCAGAGTTCAAGCTCATGGAAAAAATGAACCAGTAAATAACCTTTTGAGATCGTAAATTCATCAGCCATAAGAACCTTGATCATGTTTTCATCCATCACCTCCACCGTTCATTTGGCCGATCATTCACCTCCATTTGTGTGTTTACCTCTTTTGAGAAACAGCTGCGAAGAGTGATTTCACTTAGCCATCCTTGTGACACTGCCGTGATTGGAAAATTCCAACCTGTACCTGGAATCTGTAGCTATCCCTGTTTATCACTCGTTCCTCAAAAGACGAGTCTTCTTTGAGCTCTTTTCACTGACTCGTAAAATATGAAAAGTTTGCCGAGTTTCGGCCTTCCAACTCGTTAAATGACCAGAACGCTATCCCTCCTCTAGATTTTAATCTTTTTGGACCTGAGGGATTATTGCACAAAAAGATCGAGCGCTTGTCTTGTTCGGCTCGTGAAAGTACCGAACAGCCATCCCTTCTGTATTGTTTTATACTTTTTCGGGCTTAAGGGATTAGATGACGAAAAAGGAACCATGGAGTTGACTTTCTGTACCTTTTCAGACTCTCTAAAAATGAAAAGGACCGAGTTTTCCTTGTCGTTAGACTCGTTAAAATGATTAAATAGCAACAAACTTGTCTTTAGACGAGAACGAGTTTCCCTATCGCTAGGCTCGTTAAATCTTAGCGATGGGCTTGCCCGAAGGGCAGGTTATAGAACAAGCATATGTTATCCTCCTCAAGCTTGACAAAAATAAAGAGGTATTGGTCAGAAATGACTGGGGAAAAATTGGGAGAACATCAAAGTTTAATGGTAGCAAGTCACTCTTGAACATGACACTTTTCCTCCGTACTACATCGGGTTGGGTTGTTTCATTCACCGGTCTCATCGCCATGGTCCTTGCCACACCATCCACATTTGGGGTAATGCTACCGATCCATCGCATCAGTGTCGTTATATGTTCAAGAGGGGTCATTCTGAAAGTGTCAACCGTGTCCCATCCACTGCCATACATTATCCTTCATCCATTCATGATCGCCACCCTGAATCATATGTCACAGTTTGTTTTCACCTCCACTAAAGTCATTAGCTCCGTTCCGTGTCATTGATGTGGGATTCATTAAGGCCCTCCTTTGACGGATCGCTTCTTGTCGACTTCAGCTCATTATCCAAGAAGTTGATCTAGGAACACCCCCATCAGTACTTTGAAGCTTGCATGCCTCAATGGCAGGTTTCTCACTTCCGGCGACAGGTATACATCAATGACCTTCGACCAGAAGATTTTGCGTGGCGTTCGACGCCAAGTCCTTTATTCACGCCACGTGAATTGTACTGCAATACCTTGAGGGTCATCGTCATTATTGGTGATTCCTCTCGCGCTTGTTAACGGTTTTCATTATTGACCGGTAATCAAGCGATGTCTTTCCATGTTCGACTTCAGCGCAATTCTCACATGGATTGACTTGTACTTAGAGTGAAGATCGAACGAGTTTGAAGACCCCGGATCTAGTTTCATCCATCCGGGCTACGATATATATTCAGGAAATATAAAAGCATTTGCCATGTACATCATTGCAGCAGATGATCATCCTATTCAAAGGATGATAATTTCGGCAGAAAATTATCAGTCTACCTTCAGACGATCGTCTGCTATATGTACCAAAATGTATTTATAAAGCTGAGCATGGGAATGCCCGCCTCAGCTAGATCATGAAAATTGAATGAAAAATAATGTATTGTATTGTATTGTATTACAAGGCATCTCCTCAGCACTGGAATGAACTTCAGACCCTCTAGATAAAGCATTTCACCCGATAAACGGCCGCATACTTTAGGGGGCAACTGTTATAGACATTTTTGTGCCTCGCGTCATGGAGCATGGAATGTCAATAATTACAGGGATCCTCAGTCCCTAAACATGTTGTTCTTACCCCTAAAAGAACAAGGTCATCAAACCACAGCACTTCCAAATCAGTTCTCCACCTGAAAACACTTCAAAACAGGCTTATTTTGGATCATGTCAGCTGCTTCACTGAGCTTCTGCGCTGGAATGCAACTGCTCCTCCTTGTACCTGCACTGGAAGTCAAAACTAATGAAGGCTACCTGCGCTGGGCGAGATTGGCCAAGTGGCACAGTCATTCTGCAAGGTGTCAACTGCCCAGGAAGCTTCCAAACTGACACTTGGTTCATGAGATTCACCCTGTGATGAGTAAGAGGTACTTGATCACCATGTGTAAGCAAGGATCTCCAAGTGGACTCAAGAACTGAAGATTAACTGAAGAGGGAGAGGACACAAGGCAGCTTCATGTCAGTCTCAAGCTGACTCATCCTCTCTTCTTCTATCCTATATATAGAGCTCTTCTATGAGGTCTAGGGAGGCTGGAATTTTGTGTAAAGCAAGGAAGTGCTGGTGGTTTGCAATCAGAGCTATTGGGTGATTGTTTTACTAGAGGTGAAGAGGAGAGTTCTTGCTGCTGGGGAGGTGCTGCTGGATTGGGGCCATCTATGGTTGTAACCTTCTCAGAACCCTGTTACTTTCTATTAATAAAGTTTTGCATGTTCTCCTATATACTTGTATTGCATTGATGTATTGTATTTACATGTATATTTGATTCACCCTAATCCATGTATCAGTTATGAGTACTTGTATCTTGTAGTTTCCTCTCTTGTTTTGTGCAGGATCTGTGTGTAGCTGGACCGGCAAAGAGAGCTAGGAGCTGGGAACAAGAGACAAGGAGAGAGGATAAGGATCGACTAAGCGAAAGACACCAGGTTGGTTAATCTATTTGTCCATCTCTCTGTACTTTCATAAAGTGAAACATCAGAACTTTACTTTCAGTTGTTGCTAAAGACTGTCACCTTTAGAGTAGGGATAGGGTCGTCCGCATCGGATACTTTTCCCCACAACATTGAGCATTTCAAATTTTTCATTGGAGTTCCATACCTCATCTTGTGAGTGAGATTTACCTTCATGAAAACTAAGACCAGTCATTATAATGGGCGAACGTTGAACTTTGATGATTTCATCTAATGTTTATGATCCTTTAGAAAATCTAAGATTCAGAGTCTTTGTTTTTTCAAGTTCTTTTCTTAGACTTACTACTTCACATTCTAATACTTTATTGTGTTTGTCTTTTTCATTGAGTTGATGTGTCACTGTGTTTATGACTGTACCCTTTTCTGCCAAAATGATTTTAAGTTGACTGGTTTCTTTAAGGAAATCTTCCTTTTCTAAGGCATTATTTTCATATGCCATGAGTAGTTTAATTTCTTGATCATATTCATCACTATTGGACAAGCCATCACTATCATCATGAGATAATAACTTCTATTACCTTCTATAGACATCTTTCCTTTGACATGAGGGCATCTAGTTGCGTGTTGTGCCGTACAACAACCCCCCCATTTCCAAAAAATCTTTATATAAATTTTTTAATATGAAATGGGTCCCTTTAAAATAAACTTAGTTAGATATGTGAGTTAATAAATAAAATGGTATTAACCTCATTACAAGAAAAATCCTTATTAAAAGGTCTGATGTAAATAAGTCATTTTATAAACCCTTTTGATAAAAAACAAAGTGTTCCTTTTAAAATATCGTAAATAATTCCATATTTGCGATAAAGCGATCAGAGATCACATATCGCAATAACAAAGGGAACACACATAAAAGAAAAGCCTCACCCAATCCTTCGATATGAAAAGGAAATCACAGTCGGAGAAGTCAAATGCCAAAGGTACACACAAAAAGGCTCATCATATATTCCAATTTAATATCGCAATCAGTAATCAGAGATATTCGTTGATAAAGGGACATACGTAAAGGCCTCATTAAATCTCCTGATGCAATAAAGTAAATCGCAATCGGCAATCAGTGGAGTCATATTACAAAAGGATAAAAGCTTAAGCCAAATCCTGACTGCTATCAATTAATTGCGCACACATCTCAAAAGGTAAATATACGCTGAAATACGGTTTGCATGCATAATACCCCCTCCATTATATTATAATATTACCTCGTAACAATTGGAGATATTCATTACAAGTAATTAAGCCCCTCCCTTTGACACTCCCAATTGTGATTTGCGATTTATCACTGATTACCGATCAATCAAATCTAAAGCACACTTGAAATAATCATTCGGTATACAATTGACAAGATGGGTATTTATGATATTAATTCACCATGATTGGCGGTTCGAACGGCTATTAAATTTTACAGTTAAGGGTAGATCCTTTAAAATATTTTATCCATCGCAATCCTTAACTATATTTCATTTATCGTATGTCAATCAACATAATTCTATTCATTTTCATATTGGCTTGCAGCAATAGTGTCTTTGTGTTATGGTTTGCAACTGTTTGTGGAGAGTCTCTCTGAATCCAGGAATTCAGAGAAAATGGGGAAGAAATCAAAGAAGTCCACAGCAACTCTTGTGGCCAAAGAACCAGAACAAAGCAAGAAGGGATTAATCTCAGATATGACATGTCTTTGTCTGGGAAATACCAGTTGGGAAAGCATTTATAATCTGATAGAAGCAGAGGATCCTGAGGAATTATCAGAGGAAGCCACTGTCAATTCAACCAACAAGTCAGAGGGAACTCTCAAGCAGTTGGCTTGTTCTTATCTTCATAGAATGGCAGCGTGAGCCAAAATCCTGCCATATATTGATGTGGTAAGATGGGTGGTAGAGAAAATTCCAACGTCAGATAGAACATTTTCCACAGTAGATGGAAGGATATTCGGCTCATTGAAGCCTGAAGATCTCAGGAAAATATACCATTTACTTCCACCTGAGAAGCAATACAACAAGGCATTCCTAGAATCATTTACAAAGGAAAACGACTCGGAGTCAGCCCCGATCAAGCAATGGAGGCATTTTCCAGAGAAACACAAACACGAGTCATCAGGTAAGTACTTTGTTGACTCATTAGCTTCCCCTTATTGCTATGCCAGAGCTATGATGTGTAGACTATTGGGACAACATGATTATGCCAAATTCACTATAGATATGGTCCTGCTAATGGAAGTAATAATTAATAGTTATGTTATGGATTGGGCAAATATTTTGTCTAATAGACTAGCCATTGAGATTTTAGAGTACAGAAGGAATGCATATAAAACTTCCCAAACCATTCCCCCTTTCTACTACAGTGCATATGTTATGGATACTATTTGTTTAAATTATGAATACCCGACACTCAGATGGAAATGGACTGTCTAGGATCCGAAGCCGATTCATATTTATCATAAGTAATTGTGGAAAGGGAACTACAAAAATCACCTGTACATAATTTTGCAATGGTTTTGTTTTACCTATATATCATTCTATTTTCAATCAGCCTGCCCCCAGGATATCCCAAGAAGCAGAAATTGACTTGACAGTAGTAGGCAGCTGGTTCGGGGAGGAGAAATTTACCTATGTAGGGCTTTTTGGCAGCCCCACTAAACCTCGTGTCCTCCCATTGTATGCGCCTGATAAATTGTTAGCAAGGGAATTAGCATATCAGATAATTGTTGAAGGGACATCAAGAACCCTTAGGGACTCCAAGAAACAGATGTGGCCTGTATTTCCCTTATGATGTGTCATTTTTACCCTACATGACTACAAGCATGCAGAAAAATAGGTAGAGAATATTTAGATGTTGAATCTTGCCACCATTCCTAATAGGAAATATGACCCAAATAAGGTTTCCCATAATGTCACCGCTCAAGCTAAACTGGCCAAATTTGATCATGAAGTGGATGACTTTGATGATTTATTTTCTTCGGCCCATACATTTTTTCAAGTTAAAGGATTGGCTAGAATTAGGTATCAAGAAGAAGGGTTAGAAACGTTCAATAGGCTCAGAGACCAAAGGTTACAAACTCTGCCTTTAGACCTATTAGCTACAACCCCTACAATTCAGCCACCAAGTCAAACTGAACAGAAAGCTGCCAACAAGACTCCTGCAGTGGAAAAGGTTCCTGAAAAAGAAAAATTGCCAGAGCAGGAGCAGGAACAAGGAAAGAGTAGTGAACTCATGGATTCAAGTATTTATGTTGATCCCAAACTGCTCAAAGAATGGCAGAAATTTGATTCTATTATCAGTAATACTGAGAGCCTACAAGGATTTAGCACACCTGAGGTGACAACTGGTCAGAAGACAACAACTAATACAGTTCCAACTAAAGGAACTAGTAGCCCACCCATGACACAAAATGATGTAGAAATAATTCCCGAGAATCCATCCAATGAAATTGTTCTACATGTAGGAGAAATACCACCCTTGGATGTCTTATACAACCGTAAGCATAGGGCTATAATCAAGAGAGAAAGGAAAAAAAGAAAACTTGATCAATCTTCTAGGGTTGTAATCAAGAGACAAAGGAAAAATATAAAACTTGATCAATCTTCTCTTTTGCCTTCACAAATGGAGATAACAAATGTGGTATGGAGAGAAGAAGTCAACCCTTCTGAAGATCTCACTAAAATCTCTCAGTATGCTGGAGAATACACAATAGCTACTATGGACAAAGAATCGGAGGTAAGAAATTTGCTTAAAGAAAAGGATCAAGCAATTATTTTGCTAGAGACACAGGTACAATAGAAGCAGCAGAGGATAGAGTAGTTGGAACATCAATTAGCATCCCAGAGATAGTCAAATGATCAATTGAATGAGCAATTACTCAAACAAAAATAAAAGAATTGATCAACATGCAATTCAGAAGCAACAACAACTATCACAAGCATTGAGAAAGCTACAATTATTAAATGAATAGTTCAACAAATCAAAAGAAGAACAGATAGCTCAACTATCACTACAAATAGAAAGGTATAAGGGATATCCCCAAGTGGGAGAATTCAAATCGAAAGCTCTCCAAATTACCAAAGCATTGTCTAATCAGTTGAGCTTATTATGTCACAACATCTCTCTCATTCTTACCCTCTGTGAAATTTCATCATCTATGATTGATAAGTCAATTGATGCAAGATAGAAATCGGGGCAAGCAGATGAAAGACTAACAAAGTTTCTCTCTTGGCAAGAAACCAAGGAAGGACAAGCTGCAAATCTACCCCAAATTCTCAAATCTTATAAGGAAATCCTATTCCTTGAATGGCAATCTCAACTGATGAAGGTAGAAAGGGCGACATCAAGATGTAGATCGGCAACTAGTAATCTGGTTGAATTGATTAATGATACTCTTTATTTGTCAAATTTAATTTCAAAATGTTCTCCAGGGAAACTTCCATCGGTGAAAGCATTGGAATAGACATGGAAACAGGAGCTGGAGCAGAGGGAAATATTAATCGTAGGTATTCAAACTTTAACATGGGAAACCTTTTGGTTCTTCCTTGTTAAACCACATAGTCAGAGGATAGCAATGAAATGCCTCACCGATGCAATCAGTTACATGATTCCAGAAATTACTGATGCCACATATACTACCCAGTTACATTTGCACATGAGTCATCCTCCAGAACTACAACCGATGCTCGCCATTTGCCAGCTCAAGCCATAAGATAGTTAGCCAAAACAATGAACCATTCTAACCGACTACAAGCATGCCTATTTCGGGGAGATTTTCATATATTTATGATTTGGTTATACCAGCACACAACATTTTTATTTCATAGTTTGTTAGTTTAGATAGTATTTAAAGACCCTTTCATGTTTTTAGAAAGGGTCCTCAAATTTTGTATTAAGACTTGGATCAGAAGTTGCACTACTGTACTTCCGATATATATTTTTTTATAAAAACTGGACCTAAATTCTGAATTTTGATGAAGAATACTTTTATATGACATGCACTATTGCTTCTTGTAAAATAATTTCCAAGTTGAAAGGCGGGATTTAAATGCAATTCATATTGGAGGAGATTCAAACACATATGGTACTATTATCTATGTTTTTGCTTCATGCTTTTATGTGAATCAACATTTATTCATTTTTGCTATTATTGATGTATGTATATGCTTTCACAACAATTCTTTGACTTATCACTATTGAATGTTTAAGAGTTGTTATTTTTATACATATGTATGTCAATGATATATAAAGAATAGTGTAATAATTTTTTAATTATTACTTTGTTCAACTACTTGAACAAAGTAATTATAATATGAATGAATATTTTTGTTTATAAGTGGAGTCATCTATCTGCCTACTTGTCAATAAGAACCATAAAAAATTGCACTAAGAGAAAGAATTCCCTAGATAGATTAGTTATTTATGTTATTGCATTTTAGAACAAATTATCCATCATTACCATCAGATATTAGAAAATCAACCACTTATCCATCCCATTTATAAATCACTAGGAAACTGGTCCCATTATATTCAGTCGGAGCCACCACCCCAAACAGAAAAGGAGATGCTTTTAAGGTCCGAATCGGGTGGTTTTCCCCGATGTTGATGTAGAGATTTTCAAGGCATCAACACAATGTAACGACCAAATCTGCCACAAGAAAAACATTTGAAAGGTATCTTACCTTTGAACCTTCCAGAACCCCATTGAATCTTCTTGACAAAATTTACCTCATTTTCTTCTTCTGAAATGTGTCCTGATTCAATGTGTTTTTCTTTTTCTTTTCCCTTTGTTGATGCTTTAAATACGACTTCTCTCATATCTGATGGACCTCCTTTTATCATTTCAAAAGCCGTTAGGATTCCGTGAAGTTGCGTCACAATGATATTCTGAAGATCTTGCTTTTCTTCTATGGTAGACACTTTTGACTCAAATTTAGCAGACAAAGATCTCAAAATTTTCTCAACTAGAGTGACTTCCTTTATCTCTTCACCTAGATTCTTCATAAAATTGACAACTTCATCTATACGTAGGAAGTAACTAGCTATACTTTCATCACTATGGATCTTAAGAGTTTCATATTGAATTCTGAGAGGTTGAAGCTGAGAACATTTTACTTGAGAGTCTCCTTCATAGCTCAGAATGATTTTGTCCCATATTTCTTTGGTTGATTTGAGATGCATGACTTTGAAAAACTGTGATTATGATAGACTTCCCAATAAAGTATTAACAACTTTGGCATTGGTTTCATATTTCTTTTACCTGCCGTATCTGTAGGAATTGTTGTTGGAAATGTATATTCTCCTTCCACAATTTCCCAGACATCCATTCAAAGCGATTGTAGATAGGCTGTGGTTATTATTTTCCAATAAACAAAGTTTCTCCCATCAAAGATTAGCGGTCTGATGGATCCCATGCTTTCTTGATTATTCATGATGATGGATCTCCCTTCAAGCAATCAAGGTTCTTCTGAAGGACCTGCTCTGGTACCAATTGTTGGAAATAATACTAAGAGGTGGGGTGAATCAGTATTTGTCAAATCAATAATCTTTTTCTTTTCACACTCAAATTTATATATGCTACTTCAATGAAGGTAACTCATGTGCACGTGCAACTGTATTTAAGGCAACCAGCGTATATCCAGAAAACTTATGATTCAGTTAATTCATCATATGTTGATCTTTAATCAGTGCATCAGTACTTCATTAACCATATAAACAGTAACCATGTGCAGTGATATAAAAACAAACCATCATGCATAAGAAATACACATGAACACCAAGATTTAAGCTGGAAACCCAATGTGGGACAAAAACCACCTACTGCTGTCTTCTTTTAATATAAGAAAACTATGTTTACAATATTGTATTGGTGTAGACTCATACTAGTACATAGGCACCCACCTGCAAAAGGCTACAACCTTCTCTCGTTCTCCAGCTTCTACCAGAAGGGAGCTACAACCCCCTAGCTATTGTACTACCTGATATGTTTACTAGTGCATAAGCGCCAAACTACAGAAGTATACAACCTTCTTCGTTCATCCGGAGACCATGTTTCATGAATTTTCAGACTAGATACTCCTGGAACACAACACCATAATTTGAAGGCCACATTTCATCCAATTTTCATACTGAACCCATCAACAACATTGAAGCTCAAAATCAATTACCACTACAATACAACTATCAAATACATCTACATCAACCAATCACTGAAACTCAATCATAAATTTCTGAATCACCCACAACTGAATCACTAAAAGCCCATCGTCACTGAAGTAAATCACAATCAATCAATCTGAACATTCAATACTATCATCAAAACACAGTCACTAGAACAGAGAGTAGAACCCAGAACTCTGTAACAACAGCCAATTTAGACATCATCTTATGTTGAAAGAAACTACCATGGTCAATGACAATCTCTTTAGGGATATTGAGACACGAAATTACTTTATTGAAAGGGAAAAGTGTAGTTTTCTCACCATTGTTATTAAATGTATGCATGTATTTCACCCAGCTAGTAAACTAGTTGATTGCCATGATAATATACTTATGCCCCTTATTCGATGTCAGCGACATGAAGTGAAATATGTTCCCCATTTATTGAATGGATTTACAGTAAGAATACGAAATAGTGGAGGGACGAGCATGGATTTTCCAAGTGTATACTTGACACCGATGCCATTTTTTTACCACTTTAGTGAATTTTTTTAAATTGAAGGCCAAAAATACCCCGCACAAAAGAACATATGAGTTGTTTCCAATCTAGATAAATGAATGCCACAATCCCCATTGTAAAAAACATTTAAAACTAACTCAACCTCTTTTAAGGTTAATAAATTGATTAACATTGATTCAAGCCCTTACTATATAAGGTATCATTGATAATCAAATAGTTCTTAGAGAGGTGATGTAATTTTCGATGATCGTCCCTAGAAAAGGATTGAGGAAACTTCGAATTTTGGAGATATATTATGATGTATCCATACCATGGACCTTGTGGGGAGATCAAAAATAGGTGTTCATTACAAATTGATTCATCATAACTAGAATCTCCATTGCAAGATAGTTCTGAAATAAATTTTATGAAAACTAAGTATTTCTTTGATTTCGCTAACATAAACTCAAGATCATATTATTGCAAAATTAGAATCCCTTTATTTTATTTTACCCCAATCACTCACCTACACATAAAAAATTGAAAAGCATTAACATCAGAACCACAATGTTTTTCCTTAACAAAATATAATGATGGAGTTGTCCTATAGCATGAACTACTGCCAAAGCCAATTTCTTAATAGGATAATATTGAAGTTCATGACTTGCAAAGCCACAACTTAGGTAATAGATTTCATGTTCCTTAAATGCATACAATTCTTGAACCAGAACCACACCAATGGTATATTATGTTCTGGAAATACAAAAAAGGAAATATCTGCTATAATCAAGTCGACTCAGTAAAGGAGCAGAGGTTAATGTATTTCTAAAATCATAAAATGAGCATTGGGTGAATTCATTCCAAATGAATGGGATTTCCTTTTAAGTAAACACATAAAACCTTTAGTTATCTTGGTGTAGTTTATGATGAATCTCCATAAAATAATGGCTTTACCTTGGATACTTTTAAGTTGATGTACATTGGACAGGGGAGGCAACTAAAGTAGAGCCTCTGCCTTGAAGGGGTAAACTCTAATCCCTTCATTCGAAATGATGAATCCAAACAAGCAACCCGATGTCACAATTAATATGCACTTAAGAGGATTCAACTAGATTTTATAATAATGATATATTTCAAAAACAAGGTGAAGATTCTTTAGATGTTATGTTGTCTTTCAACAAAAAAAGGCTAGCTCATCCAAATAGTCTTTTATAATATGTTTGACGCCGTGGAAAGCATAATACATGGCCCGTTGAAAGATACTATTTGGTAATTTAATTGATGTTAAATTACTACATATATTACTGACCAAGGCTTGTAAATTGATGAAGTGTATGTGCATTGTATGTTCTATAAGTCCTTATGGTGTATGTAATTCCTAAATTAAATTGAGATATCTTTATGTGCATATGCTACTTAAAATTTATTAAAAAAACTGTCACTCTTGCATAAAGTAAATATGTCTCACTTAGTAGAAATGAAACTAACTTTATCACACTTTCTTTAAATAAATATCACATTCACAAAATGAAACTAAAATTAGCACACTTGCTCAATAGAAAGATCAGACTTGCAGAAATAAAGTTACTCTGAAACCAAACCCAAATTATTTTCAATAGAAAAGGAAATTAATATAAAATATAACACTTAATATAAATAGAAATATTCTTCACTCAAATGTAACTTAAACTCTATTTCAAATCTCAAATAATTTCACACTCTATCTACAAATTATTATGTACATAAGAGGTCTCGAGCTATTCTGCCTATCCTACAACAAACTAATTAAGCACAACATACTCTGTTATGAACTGTCATCAATATAAAAGGGTTCATTAACAATAAAAATTGAAGGGTTATATAAAATAACTCAAAGTGATGTAAAATGTGAAACTGAATGTTTTCTAAAAATAAGTAAGACCTTACAGCTCCAGGGGGGCCTCTTGTGAGTTGTAGGTATGCACGATTACTCGGAAACTAAATACGCATCAAAGAAATTGCTCAACAGAATGATCAAAATCACCTTTATAAATGCAAATAGAGTTTCAAAAATAATATTCAGGGTTGTCGTTTATCATGCCTAGAGGTAGATTTATAACCTCTATCAATAAATATTTTAGATATTTACGAGCCTATCCTACTCGATAGAGACTAAAAATAACATAAGAAGATAAGATGATATGATTTCCTCATGATTTTATATTAGAGAAGCAAATCATGAGGGTAAATATATGCTTCCATTAATTTTCTTGCTCGCTTGGTTTGCCTTCAGTTCCTTCTTCGCTGGTTGACTTTCGTGTTGATTGGGCTTTTATGATGTTCTTATCAATGATCCCGATCATGAAAATATGTAAATATAGTTATGTTAGCTATTTTTCACCTACTCATATGTCTCGTTCCTCAGCTAGAGTTCTGGAACCCATCGAACCTTCAACTATGTTGCAGAATGAGTCATTAGCTACAAAATTGGTGCAATTTAGTAGCTTATGCAAATATTGAGTTAAATAATAAAGAACAATGAAACTTATGAAATAAAACATGTTTAAGTACCTGCTATTTCCATGAACCTTGTAAATTCATGCTCAATTAGAGATATTAGAGTCAAAAAGAAGGAGGATGGAGTGTAAGAAGGTTGTAAAAAAGAGACAATTTTTGGCTTCAACATACCCCTACACAGAAGACATTGCATGTCCTCATGAACAAAATTTCAAAATTTGTAATCCTTCTCTTTTACTAAGTTTCTTCAAAGGTCGGATAAAAAACATTTAAGTTAGTTCTTTTTGCTTTCCTAATGCTGTCTGCCATCCTTGGTTTCTTCATCAAGATCCTATACTGCAAACTTATGACTTTTTTCTTAAGAAATTTATTTTTAGCTTTCAATTTATTATTTCTCTCATACCATAAACCAAGATGTAACAAGACATTATCATTTTGAGTCTTGTAGATTTCATTTTGTATCTTTATTGTTTCATGTCCATGCTTCACATGTCTATTTAATGCCCCCAATTCATAGATTTCCTAATTAAGAGTGTTTACAATTTGGGGTTTTTCTGGAAGATCAAAATGAATTCCTTCATTTAAAACTTATTCTCAGTTTGAGGATGATTCAAAAAAATTTCCTATAGATTTTCATTCCAAATATTCAATGTAGTTATATATTTCTTGGTGGACAGGATCAATTTCTGGAGTTTTCCTAGTTGGATTTGGAACTGGTGATGGAACTCTTGGTTTCTCTTCTTCTTCTAAATTTATGAATCATGTATATTTATGAGAATGTTCATGTATTTTTTTGTTAATTCGTTCACTTCTTCTTATATTTGATGGTGATTTTTCAATAGTACAGGGACACTTTTTAACCTTTTCGTGTTATGTTTCTCCTTTTGATGTACTTTTCCCTTTATTGCTAGCTATCTTTCTTCTAACATTTTTATGCTTAATAATTTTCAACACACTTGCAAGAGGGGTTTCGTCATCATAATATGGATCTTGTTGTGTTTCTTGTGTAGGTGAGTTTTCCTTAGGGTTTGAGGGAAACTTTCTTCTAGTCTCTCCTTTTTTATTACTAGGTTTTTCTTGTTCAGTTTGTTTGAAATGATTTCTAATCAGAAAATATTCCTAGTTACCCCCTTTTCTTTTCAAATGGGATTCAATTAAAATTTTCACTAACCCAAGATGGTACAGGGCATTATCTATGGATTGTATTTTCCTATGAATGTTTCCAACCATTTTTCTCAAACTATTAAGAAGGAAGTATGGTAAGTTGATTTCATTACCGTCAAGGAAATTCATCATCAGGCGAGCATGGTAAAAGAACATGTTTCCAAACCTACCTTCACAAGTTATGAATTTTTTAATGATTAATAGAAAATTTATCCAATTAGTCTTTAAGGTTGTGACTGGGATCCCCTTCTTAAATATAGAGATATCCATACCTAGATTTTTAAGGAAGACTTCCCATTCTTTCTCCTTAATCTTCTGGTTCTTGACCCAACTTTCCTCAATTCTCGATAATATGCTAGATTTTTCTACAAATGACTCTATCATAACCAATTTAATGTCTCTAATCTCCACTTTTATACCATCATATGCCTAAGAAAATGATTTCATAACTTCTTTCTCATGCCCATCAATCTTTTCAAAAAATTCTAACCACTGCGCTTCCTGCAACTATTGTTTCACATATGGGTATCCTTCAAGAAATTTAGCCCCATTTTGTTTTGGGCATACGATGAATCCCATGATAAAGAATTATTAGTCCCTAATTACGTTTTTATAGGGTTATGGAAGGATTTTCGTTATGGAGTAGGTCAAAGAGACAAAATTTGGGTAATAGGTGAGGCATTTTCGGAAATGGAACACAACTTATTGGAATGGATATGATGCAAGGAACTATGATTGTATGCAAAGGAAGTGGGATGATATAAAGAAGGAAGGGAGCAAGTTTGAATGATAAAAGGTTTCATATCAGATTTATATCCTTTTGACGTGATATAGATATTTTAATTAGAACCAAATTCATGTCGTAATGAGGTTGATCATTATACAAAATGGCGGTAGCAACGATCATTCATCTATTTAATTTCATAAGTCAATGTTTTTCCCTTTATTATATAACTGATATTTACATACCTTCTATCTTGCCTTACTGATTTTTGTATTTTTCCTTTCTTACGTTGTACTTAGGTTTCTTTAGCTGTGATCTTCATTCAATTTTATTTTTCCATGACCTTCATTTTCCTCGGTTGCAATTTGTCAAGTCATCTATGGAATTCCATGAGAGCTGTAGATTATTTTCAATTTTGTAGTTTTCTTATTCTTTCAAAAGAGGAATAAAAAGAAATGGGACAAGAATAGGGAATTAAAAAGAAAATCTATGCTGCCAAGAATTCTTTGTTTTCAACTTAGATTTTTGTATAAACATGCCAACAATGTTGGTTTTCATGTTTATACAAAAAATATATATTTCCATTTATTTTTTTTAAAAAGAAAGTAGAAGGCCAAGTTGAAGAGGAAGAATAATCTTCCTTGAAAAACTTCAAATAAAGATTATTGTCAGCCGGATAAATCGTTCTTGCGGACAAGACCGATCTCCCTAGTATCCACAGATATCTAGCGACAAGCAAGACAATCAAATTCTATCTTTCTCTAAATATTGCAATTTATGAATAAAAGCCAAGAGGTGTTTTAGGCCCTACCTCAAGTCCAACGCTAGTTTGTGGCATCCACGCTCTGACCATCCAAATGAGTTTCCTTTTAAAGAACCTGCAAACAAAAACAAGCACACATCAAATAACACCTGCATAGCCAATATAATAAACCATATTTATCATGATGATCAAGGAATCCATGAAATAAACCATAGAAGACAGCTTATTGAGAAAAATGAACTTGATTGTATTAAATTTAAACAAAGAAGAACTTTACAACCTTGGTGCCTTGATGTTTGCACAAGCTCCTCCCAGGGTTCAGCAAGAATCTCCTCTACTTTGACAAGCTTCACACTCTTCCCAATGAGATCAAAAGGTATGTAATCTCTTCTCTCAAGCTCAATTAGGAAGTCTAAATTCCAACAACATTTACCCTCAAAAATATTTAGCTTTCAACCTCTCTAGAAACCAGCCCAATGCCTCATTTTATAGTGCAGAGGAAGGAAGTTACCAGGTCCACCTTCAAAGGGATAGAGTCCTTCAAAGGGATAAGCTCCTCACATCAAGGGGTTATCTCCTTTAGTTATGGGATGCATGAACCACCTAGGAGCGAGCTTGCCACCTCAAGATTCCTTCTAGAAGCATCCAGAATTAACCCAAAGTGAGTTTTTAATAATAAACTTGTGCCTTTTTTACTTTTATAGGGGTCTGCACCCTTTCCTTTAGAGACAGAGCAGGCAGGTCCACAGGGGACATGACCAGGGGGTGCGGGACCGCAGGTAATGCTAAGAGAAAGTGCGGAACCAAAGTTTTAGAGATTTTCAAGGACTTTCTCTCATTTTTAAGGCTTGACATGAAGAGTTGAGGTTTAAGACTTGCAAAGGAGGATAGTATGAGTGGTGATAGACTCACACTGATTGCAGAAAGTCTTGGTGACAATATTTTTTGTAAAAATTATCTTGCATATTTCGTATGAACTCCTCCTTTATTAATGGTTTATGATATGTTCATAACTATGGCCATTTACAAGGAAAATTACTTTTTCTTAATCAATGGTTCTAATTTTGGTGTCTCCATTATCAAAGACAATTTCAATCTCATAAGGACCAAGCTAATGAGTTTGAAATTTTCCTTGAAAATATTTAAACTTTAAACTAAAAAGCAATTCCCAATCACTGGGCTCGAATTTTCTTTCTTCGATAAACTTATCCTGCCACCTGGATCTTTGTCATTGGACTATATTGGTTCTATGTGTTATCACTGAAAATTTTCAAAAAACAATTTGGATAACTTGTATGGTTTCAAATTTGTAAGTCAGTCTTGGTCAAGTCATTTCTATTTTTTTATTTAAGGAGTCTAAAACATAAGATAGAGTCTTGTTCCCTTTGTTAAATATGGTCAACAATCTTGTTTTACCCACCATTGGTCCCACATTTATTCAAAGTGTCATGTGTTAAGGCTGTTTCAAAAATTACATGCACTACGAAATCAAATAGGAGTTTTCGTAGCGCAAACTCACAAAAATACACTATGTGCACTATGAAAACACCTAGACAGTTTCGTAACTAGGAGATTTCATAGCGAAAAACACAAAATTTACACTGGTTGCGCTACGAAATCAGGAATTTGTGCCCGATTTGGTCTAACTATATTTTCCATCAAAATTCGTTAATTTTTCATCACCATGTGTCAGTCCTTGAACCATGCCTATCACATGCAGCCATTCATTCTCATTATTAGAGTCGTTAGGAGTCTTGGTATGCTTAGGTTGTAAGTTTCAAAAAGATCCAAGTATTCACAGTTATGATTTAGGTTTGGGTTCATGCATGAGGAGCACGTTGAAAAATGTTCAATTTGAATTCTTTGAAGATCAAGCGAGGCAGCACTCAGTTTCAAATTCAATTAAGGTAGTGTTCAAACCAATACAGTGCAGGTTTATCTTCAAGTTTCCTTGCAGGGATTTCATAGACATGCCTAAAGAAAGAAAAAATCATAGATCAGGCCAGTGTCTTAGACCTAAGCCTGAAGGCTTAGATGTTCTCACGAGGACTAGAGAGGTTGAAGAAGAATTCAAACAGTCACAGAAGAAGAAGGTTCAGATCAAGGAAGTGGTACAAGAGCAGTCTATTGATAAAACAGTCAAAATAAGAGTAACTAGAAGTCAATTAGCCAAGGAAAAGGGGAATACAATGATCGTTGATGAAAGCCCAGCTTCAAAGGGAAGTTTGAACAATATCCTCCACACCATCTACATAGAAGAGACTCCTCTGGTCCAAGCAGAGCTACTTGAAGCCAACAAGAACAAAACCAAAGGAGTTAAATATTCCAAAAAGCTTCAATTTGATGACCAAGTCTCAAAGTTTGTTTTCAAAGCCAAGAATTCCTGTGACTAGAAATTTAAGAATATTAAAAGAGGCAGAGCTAGAGGTAAGAGAGACAGATTGAGGACATGCAAATTCATTTGAGCAAACTAGGAGGACAATCTCAGCATAAAAGAATCGGGCTGTAAGTGATTGGAGCCTTAACACAATTTTGGTTAGAACATTACCTTTTCGAATTTGTTTATGGATGAATTATGTCAAAGATATGTGGCCTATTGGCGTAAGATGAAGCTGTGAATAAATCACAAGAAGAATATTTTTTTTGAAAAAATTGTGTTTTTTTTTATTCACACAGCAGTTTCGTAGCGCGCTACAAAACTACTGTAGCTGCACATTATGACTTGATGGACCAATTTTAAGAGACAAAAAGTAAATATTTGTGAACAAGGGTTTCTGCAAGGGAGTATTTACAAGGTTTAAACATCCAACAAGGGAAAATCAAGTAGCAGAAGGTCGAAGACAAGAATAAAAATGAAACTCTAAAAAGGAGGAGCTTTGTCTCCTAGTTTTTACCAGCCAACTTCTAGAAGAGTTTCTGAGTAGTGAAAAACTCCTCTCTAAAAACTGAAAGAGGTTTCCATTCCTAAGATACTTAATTACAAAAAAATCTTCTACTTTATTCAAATCCATTATTATCTGGGAGAAATTAAGGACCGAACTTGAGCTACGAAACTGCTGTAGGTGCAGTTTTTCACAAGCATATTCCTTTGTTTTACACCTGTTTTTCAAAGACACATTCTGGGCAGTAGGAAAGGTGTTTCAAAAAAAAAAGAGATTTTTTTGTTCATCATGGATTGGTTCACAAAATCCTCCTTAAGGTTTTCCAAATACATTTTTTATGAGAAGTTATGAGCTCTGTCCCAAGACCTATTTTTCAGCCAAAACAGAGCAAGGGACAGTCTCGTAGTTTCTAGGAACAACAAAAGGATGAGTCATCAAGGGCCAGCTAGAAGGTTATGAGCACCATCAAATTCGAATTCATGGAGTTATAGCTGTCAGATAATTCTTTAAATGTTTAGATAAGGTTGTTGTAATCATAATAAGGAGTTACACTCCTAGTTGTATTAGGTCTCTAGGACTCCTAGTTAGCTGTCTTTTGTATTTAATAATTAGTTTTAGGTGTCAATAGGTGTCATAATAGGTGGAATTCGAATTCCCCTCATGTTTGAGGAGGAATATTAGTTATGTAAAGAACTTTATATATGGGAGATAAGCCAATGTATCAAGGGTTGGAAAATTATTGAGAAAAGCTCTCATATTTGGCTTTATGTACAGACTTTGTTTTCTAGTAATACAGTATTGGCCTTGCTTCTTAGGAATCATAAAGAATTCGATGTTCTGAATGTCTTGTGTTTTCTTCTTCCTATTATCTACAGTGTTATGAATGTGTGATCACTTAGAAATCACTTAAAGTGCTCTAATTTCCTGCATGCATTTGTAAACTGTGTTGGTCCCCTATGTGTTTGATATGTTCTACATATGTTGGATTCTGAATGCCCTGACTTCTATGCAAAGCTAACTTTACTGTCAATACTGAAGCATATCTGACTCCATAAGCCCAATGGATACTTTCTAATTGTATTTCAACCTCTTTCATTTGTCATTTGTTTACTAGAGTTAGCCATCTAATCCATTATCAATATCATTAATCCTTTTGAGAGAGCCCTCTCAGGTTGAGGAGGCTAAGCCTCAGCCTAAAGTAGGTTTGAAATAGTTACTTGAAGTCTACCTGATCAGCAAGCTATCAGGGTCTGATTTTGAGATAACACTATGAATATCATATTGTTGTATCTCATCAAGTTCATTCAATTGCTCCATTCTTTGTCTTTCAGCTTCTGATAGATCAAGACCCAATCCGACTATTGTTTTAAAAGTCTTTATCTAGAGCTTAATAGGAAATAGGACTTTCTTTCCATAAACAAGTTCATAAGGAGTGTGTCTTGTTGTGTTTATCCATGTGGTATGATATGCCCATAAAGATTCTTGAATATTTTCTACCCAATCCCCTCTATGTAGATGCATAGTCTTGGTAATAATTGCCTCAATTAATTTATTTGTAGATTCAACTTGTCAATTTTCTTGCGGATGTTATGGAGTAGATTTCCAATGTTTGATTTTGTATTCCTCCATTATCTTCTGTACCAACTTGGATTTCAATTGAGTACCTTGATCTGTGAAATTTTCCCTTAGGACACCAAAATGAGTGAAAATATCCTCAAAAATAAATGAAACTACAACATTTTCAGTAGAAAAATGAAGTGCTTTAGCTTCTACCCATTTTGTGACATAATTTGTACAAACAAGAATGCACCTTTTTTGTCTTGATAGTGGATTGATTGGACCAACAAATTCCAAAGCCCATTTCTCAAAAGGTTTAAGAAGTACTTGGGGTTATAGAGGAATTTCATCTGAAGGAACAGACTTTCCCATTCTTTGAAAATAATTACATCCCTTAACATATTCTTTGGCATCCTTAAAAAGAGAAGGCCAATAGTATCCTAAGAGAAGGACTTTATAAGTAGTTCATTTATCAACAAAATTTCCTCCACATGGTTAATCATAAATCTTTTAATATCTCTGGTACTTCATTCTCTCTAACACAAATTCAAATGATTAAGTCAGGTCCTGTTTTGTACAATTATTCATTTATCCATGAATAAGATGCACTAGTTTGAATAACCTTGTTTTTTCTCGAAAATACAAATATGAAGGTAACTTCCCTATCACCAAATAGTTAGAAATATATGAAAACCATGGAGATTTAATATATACTGCAAAAATATATTCATCCAAAAAGTTATCTTCTATAGGGACATCTTTATTATCATTTTGGATTCTAAATAGAAAATCAGCAACTGTGTTTTTCTTTCTAGGTCTATCCAAAATAGTAATATTGAATTCTTTTAATAATAATAACCATCTTCTAATTTTTTCATTAGTAATTGATTCCTTAATTAAATATCTAATTGTACAATGATCTGTGTGAATGAAGGTTTCACAACCAATTATATAATGTCTGAATTTATTGATGGCATGTATAATAACTAAAAAATCCTTTTCTGTTATAATGTAATTCAACTCTGCAAGGGTCAATTTTTTTCTTGTATAGTAAATGGCATAAGGAGTTAAATATTAATGTCCTAAAAAACTCTTAAATTTGTATCTGAGGCATCAGTTGAAACTTGAAAAGGTAGTTTCCAGTTTGGTCCTCTTAAAATAAGTTCTTTGGAAATATTTTATTTCTATGTTTCAAAGGCTTTTTGGCACTCAAAATTCCAGATGAATTCACAATATTTTGTAAGCAATTTGAGAAGTGGAGAGCCTATATTCATAAAGTTTTCTATAAATCTTCTATAATACCTAGTAAAAAGAAGACTTCTAACATCCCTTTCACAACTAGGAACTGATAATTTAGAAATGACTTCTACGCTAGATGCATCCACTTTGATTCCATTTCCTGAAATATGGTGGCCTAAAACAATTCCCTCAGTGAACATCATAAAACATTTTTCATGGATTAATGAGAGATTTTCTTCTTTACACCTAATGAGAACTTTTTCCAAATTTTTAAGAGCTTCTTCAAAAGAGTTTCCATAGACAGTAAAATCATCCATGTAAACTTCCACATAATCATGAATTAGATAATAAAAAAATGTCCAAAACTTCCCTTTGGAATGTTGTATGTGCATTACATAACCCAAAACGAAGTACTCGATAAGCATAAGTTCCCCATGGATAGGTAAAGTTTGTTTTATATTGATCTTTTGGAGCTACTTGGATTTGGTTATATCCACTAAAACCGTCCAAGAATGAAAACTATTTTTTCCCTGCCAGTGTATCAAGGACTTGATCTATAAAAGGAAGTGTAAAATGATATTTTAAAGTAGTTTTATTCAATTCCTTATAATCAATGCATACTCTCCATTTTCCATTCTTTTTCAGAACAATTACCAATGGTGAGACCCACTGGCTGTTTGATATTGGATAAATGAAATTCACATTCAATAATTTGTGTAGTTCTTCTTTAACAATTTCCCTTAGGTTTGGATTCATCCTCCTGTGTGGTTGGAAAATTGGTCTGGTATTTTTTTCAATATAAATATGATGCATGCAAGTGTTAGGATCAATTCCTTTATTATTAGTGTATTCCCATGCATAAGAAGAGGAATGTTCTTGTAACATCTTCCCTAATTCAATGGATGTCCTCGTAGATTATTCTCGCATTTCAAGATTAAGAAGTCAATAGGATATTCCCAAGAATCTAAGGATACAAATACATCTTCTAAAATGTTGTTAGGTTTGATAACAGATTTATCTGCTAATTGCAATAGTGTAGGTACGTATTGAAGATTAGGAAGTTTCAATTGATTCATAGTTTGTTTACTCGTGATATTTATAATTGCTCCTAAATCAATAAATGTATGTGGAATATCAATTCCATTAATGTGTGTTTTCACAATGGGACTTCCTAGATCTATATATTTATGAGTTTTTGTTTTTCCCATCATGATATTTGCAATTTTCCCAACTGACTACATTCTGTTAAGTTCTTCGTTTTTTCTTCCTAGTTTTTTAATACTTAACTCCCTAATTGTCTTTGTAAATATTGATATTTCTTTGATATCTTGTAACAAAGGAACTTTTATACAAACATTCTTCAGTTCATCTATCATATCATAATTAAGAAGCACAATCTATTTTTCTACCCCTTTGCAATTTTCAATCTTTCAGGAAAAGTTGGATTTTGAACAGAAACTGAAGGTTGTTCTATAATGGGAGTTGAGTTTATTGGAGTATCATCAGAATGTATAGGGGTGGTTTGTTTTTGAGGATTTTCCTCTTGATGAAGAGATGTATCTTTCTCAGAGAGGTCATCCTTCTCAGATTCCTGGATAACAATAGATGGTGACTTATTTTCCAATACTCTACTAGATCTAAGTTGGACATTGTTTAGATCTAATGGATTTATCATGTAAGTTTGGAAATTTTGAGCTTCTATGTTGTAAACAGGATGTGATTTTTTATTATTTCGATTTGAATGTGGCTGAGTAGGCAGTTGATTTGAATTTTGTAGAAATGGTAATGAAAGTTGTGGGTTTGGATTTTGAGGTTGAGAGGGTTGAACAGGCTGTGGAAAATATTGTGGTGGAAAAACAAGGTAAGGTTATTGAGATTGAGGATATTTAGGATACTTTCCATAACAATTTTTCCTTCCTTGTGCCCAAGGTTGAGGCCAAGGTTGCTAATGCATTGGTTTAGTCCAATTACTTTGTGGTGGTTGTGCATATCTTTGAGTTTTGAAACCTTCAATCATATGTGATTATGAACTTTTCCATGGCATCTTATTAATAAAACAAAGTGGTTCTACTTGATTTGACATTACTTCCTCTTGATAGACATCTTTAAGACCCAGTCTTGAAGTACATTCCTTTGTATCATGATTTTATGCAAATATAACACAGGTTTTTAAGGGCATATATTTGTTCACTAAGCCTCCCCAAAATATATGTTTTTAAATTGTCAAGCAGATTGCCTATTTCAGCCCTACGTATTGTACCAGCTGTAGGTTTATTAATCCTAGACATAACATGATCTCTTGGATTTTTCCTAATTCTTTCCTTTCCTCTTGAAATGCATATCCATGACTTACAAATATCTCCAAATTATAACTGAGAAATATCTCCTTTACCCATAAAATTGATAATATCTATCCACTCATCTATGATAGATTTCACCAACAGAGCTTTCAAGGTTTCTTCATCTAGAGTGTGCATTTTATCCCTTTTTACATTATAATTAAATCTTTCAAAGAAATCTTCAATATTTGCATCTTCTTTTGCATTATTTTAAAGACTTCATCTTTAAGTTTATGGGGCATGCAATTTAAGAGTGGCTGGAAAACATTTCAACTTTTGAGTATCAAGAAAGTAGTCATAGGATCTATGCAAGACTTAAAACTCAAAGAGAAATGTTTCAGGATCCTTATTTCTTAATCCATGGAAATTATGGAGGATAGAGGGTGAGATATTTTTCATTGTGGCTATGGCATATTCATCAAAGCTAGGAAATCCAAAAGGTTCTGGATCTCCTCTACCAGCTCCTCTACCTCTTCCTCCACCTCTTCCACCTCCTCTATTTCCTTCTCTTCCACCTCCAATCCTATGTTCACCATTCACATTATGTACTTCTCCTTCCCCTTCTCTTTCCATTGTAGATTCCTCAAAGCTAATATAATGTTCCAAAATTGGATTTTCTAATTCCTCCTTTGGTTCTTTATCAATGGAATGTTAAAATAGGTTTCTTCTTCTTCTTCACTAGGGATTTCCAGTTCTTGTCCTAGAAGGTGTTCTTCAGTTAAATATAGAAAGATTACTCCTTCTGTTGGGGATATGATCCGGATTTAAACAGGAACGCAACAAATTACAGAGATAACCATATACACAAAGATGCAGCGGAAATAATACTTCATTTCATTAATGGAAAATACTCAAATATGCTTACAACAGAAATGGAAATAAACTAGCTAGGGCGATGGTAGCTTATCTCTGAGAAGAGATGTGATGGCTACATGCCTCTGAACTATTCTGAACTGTCTTACAATGAGGCTCGGAGGCCTATTTATTGTTGAGAAACAATAGAAAACCCTTCACATTCCAAAACCTAACCCTAGAAGATGAAACGCCAAATTGTGGGCCCCGTTTTTGGGTAAGTTGGTACATCAACTTCCCGGGGTCGCGAATTGGTCATACTATCTCCGTTTGACGTGCATGATAGCCCGTTGGAAAGATCTCTCCGAGGACTACGACGGAAAAGATGATTTTTATCAAAAAAATTGTTGGCGGTAGATTTCCCAAAAAACGTCGTTTAGGGCCTCAAAACGGCTCCGGAAGTTCAGGACCCGAAAAACTGCTAAAAATAGTAAGTTGTGCTACAATTAAGGAAACTGTAATGCTGAGAAAGACAATGGTGGGGGTCCAGGTGGACTTGGCAGGTGGCCACCAATATCCACCTGGATCAGGATGTAGGATCTTCTTCTTCCATTACAACTTCAGTAGAGGAAATTGGTGAATATTTAGTTGGATTTCACATCTATGTACCTTAGGAAGTTTATGTCTACCTACAATTTATGGAATATGAGTTTGGGTGGATGGTGTGGCACAACAAGGTCGTGGTGGGGTGAGTGGTAATGTTGCAATTGAACTTATACCTCTACTTATGAATCTACCTCTAGAATCTCTTTCCCTATGTATAAATATTTTTTATCATTTCTTTTATGAAAAGTAAAAGATTCCTATGTACACTTCCCCGCCAACAGTGCCAAAATGTTTGGTAAGTTAATTGATGTTAAATTAGTAGATAAATTATCGACTAGGGCTTGTAAACTGATGAACTGTATACACACTGCATGTGTTAGAAGTCCTTATGGTGTAAACAATTCCTAAATTAATTTGAGATATATTTATGCACATATTATAATTAAAATTTATTAAAACAACTTTCACTCTTTCATAAAGTAAATATGTCACACTTAACAGAAATGAAACTAAGTTTATCACACTTTCTCAAAAGAAAGATCACACTTGCAGAAATAAAGTTACTCTAAAATCAAACCCAAATAACTTTCAACAGAAAAGGAAATTAACTAAGCTATCACACTTAATATAAATCAAAATCTCCTTCAGTTAAATGTAACTTAAATTGTATTTCAAATCTCAAATCATTTCACACTGTGTCTACAAATTCTTATGCAAATAAGAGGTCTCCAGCTATTCTATCCATCCTATAACAAATTGATTAAACAAAACATCCTATGTTATGAACTATGTTATCACAATGAAAAGCATTCATTAACAATCGAAACTGAAAGGTTAGATAAGATAATCCAAAACGATATAAAATGCAAAACTGAATGTTTTCTAAAAATAAGTAAGACCTTACAGATCTAGGGGCCCCTTGTATGAGTTGTAGGTATGCATGACTATTCATAAACTAAATATGTATCTAGACAATTTCTCAGCAGAATAATCAAACTGACCTTTATAAATGAAAATAGAGTTTCAAAAATAATATTTAGGTCTTTTGTTTATCATGCCAAGAGGTATATTTATAACCTCTATCAATAATTGTTTTAGAGATTTATGAGCCTATCCTACTTTAAAAAGACTAAAAATAACATAAGAAGATAATATGACATGATTTCCTCCTAATTTTATTTCAAAGAAGCAAATCATGAGGCTAAATATTTGCTTCCATTAATTTTCTCACTCGCCTGATTCTCCTTCTGCTCCTTCTTCTATAGTTGACTTCTGCATTGACTAGGCTTAAATGGTGTTCTTATCGTGGATCTAGATCATGAATATAGGTAAATATTGTTATGCCAACTATTATCCACCTGCCCATATGTCTCATTCCTCGATTGCAATTTCAGAACCCCTCGAACCTTCAACTATGTTGCAGAATCAGTCATTAGCTGCATAATTGGTGTAATTTAGTAGCTTATGACAATATTGAGTTAAATAATCAATAAAAATGAAACTTATGAAATAAAATATGTTTAAGTACCAGCTATTTCCATGAACCTTGTAAATTGATGCTCGATTAGAGTTATTAGAGTAAAAAAGGAGGAGTTAAAAAGAGACAATTTTGGGCTTCAACATGTAGCTCCAGCAGTTTTGGGGACAAAATGAATTTTCCTATATGAAAAAGTACCCCAAGGACAAATAAATACTATCTTATGTTGATCTTTAGGATGAATTGGGATTCTATTATACTCATAAAATCCTTCCATGAAGGAGAAAATCTCATTTCTAGCACGCTCGTCAATAATTTTGATTTATAAATGAAGTGGGGAAATTATTCTCCAGAAAATATTTACTAAGGTCCCTAAAATAAATGCATACATGAATCATTCCTTGATTCTTGTCAATAGGAATGATATTTGTAACCCATTCTATAAGAGGAACAAGGTAGATGAAACCTACCTTAAGCAATATCTCTTCTTGTATCTTAGTAGCTCAAACTTTCCTAGGGTTTACTGGTCGAAGCTTATGGCATACCAGTTTCACATTCTCATAAGTCTTAATTTCATGTTAAATAATGATAGGATCAATTATAGGAATTTTATTATAATACCAAGCAAATACTTCACAAAAATATTTAAAGAGATCAATAACCATATTTACCTCTTTAGGGGAACCATCAGATCCTGTGAATACATTCTCTATGATGTTAGGATTTCACAAAAATAGTTTGGGAGATATTAGACATGTTATCTTTGACAAAAATACATGTTGGAGAAAAGGGGGTTAAAATACTATGAACATTTCCAATGGAGGAAGAACAAGACAAATTTAACAAAAAAATTTGTAGGTCCAAGAGAAAATAAGACCGATCATGCAAATCATCCCACAATATTTCTACACCTATTACTTCGAGAATCACCTATTCATGTGGTAAAAAAATATCAGGATAGTCCATGGCCATAGCCAATTTAGTTTCCCAAATAGGAGCCACATCATTTTCCAAATCTTCTGAAGAAACGTAGATTGGATCTATATCTTTAGCATTAATAACAATAGATTGATATGCAATTTCAGTTCTGGACATAGAATAAGCCATTCCAACCCTTTTCCCCTCTTCCATTGTGGTAGTAGGAGGAAAATTCCAAGGGTCCTCAAAATTATGTTCTAAAAGAGCGTTCTCAAGGAAGCATATTGGATATAGAAGAAATGACATTAATGCAATGTACTGGAGGTGTAAAACTGAAAGTACCCATCAATGAGGAATACATCCCAACCCCCAAATTATTAATAGTCTATTGAGAACTATTAACTAATAAGGCAGTAGATTCAGAAGATGCATTAAGGTCATGTTGGAATTATGATGCATGTGTTGTCCTTGATGGAAACTTACTTGTAACAGAACAAGTATATGGTAACTAGATGCATCCACATGTCAGTTCAAAGGTGACAGAATGATGGAACATAATACCATAATGACTGGTCAAAGGTTTACAGATCAAAATAAGAAGTTTGATACAAGTGAATATTTGAAATTCTATACATGGGTTCGTCAAGGCCAAGTCGTGTATACATGCGAGTTTGGTTAAGAAAAGTAGTGTATGGTTTTTGCACCGTGGTATTCTAAATAACAGGGGTCCTTACCATGGTATTGGCTCATAGTAATGAGAGCGACAATGGAAATTGATCCCATCAAAGATTACCACCAACACTAGTGTAGTTTTGACCTGTGGTATTGGATAAGGACTAAAATATATAAAGAGGTGAAGATAAAAGTGCTAAGCGTTCAAGTGAAAGGATCATTGATGAATACTTCAATTTGAAGTATATTTTCATTGTAAGGGCCATAATTGTCACATAGATCTGAAATAATTATGCATCGATGAATACAATGATGGATCACGATCATGAGACATGAAATGACTTTTCATTGTATGATTTGCTCATGGATTGACTAGATCTAAATACTGACTCATGTGTTTATCTCTGAATATTATTATTTGGGTCTTTCTAAAGTTCTGAAGCGGTGCACAATTTTAGGTCAAAATTTGCAGATCTATACACTGGTTGGTCTCGGGAAAAGTGCGTATACACACTGGTTCGCTTCTTCAAATTCATGTATATAAATTAAGGGTTTTTGTTCATAAATGATTGATCAACCTAACTAGTGTTGTTGCTTCTCTGTTATCTATCAATGATGTCCTCATGTTGATATGGGTTGAGTGATAATGTTTGAAGTAGAACTGATTGAATGATGAAGTTGAATTTTTTTACATTTTGATTGATTGAAAAGATTATTGATGTTGCTAACTATATGAGGGTTCTGTAAGCTAACATAATATTTCAGAATATCTTTGGTCAACCCTGTGTCTGATTAAGAATTGCAAGTTTTCAGTTTTTAGTATATTAATCTATGTACCCAGGTTTCTCTACCAAAAGGCGCGTATACACGCGGGTTGCCTTAAGTGAAGTAGCGTAAACATTTTGTCATTTGAATGGTCAAGGTCGCAATTGATTCTATGCATTGCTGCAGTATTGTGAGTTCATTTCTCTATACTGGTTACACTGATCTTACTGTTCCAGTTGATTGATTCAGTTTTGATTAAGTTTCAGTTCATTGGGTTTTAGTGATTGGTTGATTGAGTTGTGTTAGAGATTGATGATTTTATTATAGTGATGAGTTACAGTTTGATTGTTGAGATTGAGTGTTGATATTGGATCCAGTGTGGAAATTTGTGAAACTTGGTTCATGGATATTGCTGAGGGTTGGAGCCTTTAGTGAGGAAGTTGAAGCTTCCTTCAAGTAGTAGTTGGTGATCAGATCAGGGGGTTGTAGCCTCCTTCTAGTAGGAGCTGGAGAATGAGTGAAGGTTGTAGCCTTTAGCATATGGGTGCATTTGTACTGTTATGAGTCTGCACTAGTACAAGAATGTAATAATTTTTTGATATTAATAAGTTTTGAAGACTAAAAATACAATGAAAGTGATTTTATCCCACATTGGGTTTCCACCTTAAATCCTAGTGTTCATGTGTGTTATGTGTGATACTTTATTCTATTCTCTTGCACCTATTTTCTGCTTATCAAATACCTGATAAAGCTCTTACATTCTTATTCAAGTTCAATAGATAAAGAATTAGTTGTTTTACAAGTTTACTGAGCATATGCTAGTTTCTTTTACAATAGTCACTATATATGCTAGTTGGGCTCATTCAAGTCGTGCATACATTTCAAGAAAAGAGAATTATTACTGTGAGTTTCTAAATACTGATTCATCCCCTCTCTCAATATTTTTTGCAACATGTCATTGGGATAATATGCCAACCAATTAACCATAACTATCCTACCATCATGAGGAAAACATAATATGTGGAATAAGGGTGAGACAATAAAATTCATTGCATATGCCTGATTTTCACCCAATAAAATATTATACTCTAAATTAACATAGACTATTTCTACTTCCACATTGACTACATTTCCTCCAACACTGACTAGAAAAGACGGAAAAATCCCATGAGGCCTATGAGAATGTCTATCGAATGCAGTTAAAAGAGTTGGAGAAGGAACTACTTCGGGAGACCCAATTACTTTTGAACATGACATAGACATTAAACATGTGCAAGCCCATCATCAACTACGGTACAAAAGATAGTCTTGTTTCAATATGTATATTTATTTGAAAATCCATATGATGAGGGACTCTTGGTTTCACACTTGAAGTATTAAATGTAATCAATAAAAATTCTGAGGGTAAAATACTCTAATCACAGTGAATAAATCACTCCTTTTTGCAAGGCATGATGGGAGTATCTCTAATGATGACATAACATAGGGACTCTAATCTAAATCCCTAATAATAAAATAGCTTTAAGAAGGCCTAGCATTTGGATGAAAAGTTGAGCACTCTGAGGGGCCTTTCAACATCTAAGGTATAGACTCAAAAACCAGACTCTCTATATAAAGAGTTTTCATTAGTATCCAAAATAGTTTTAGCCTTAAAAGGTTTTGTTTCTCCATAATCATGATCTTTATTTGATATGTCAGCATGAATTTTGAGCATATATACATTCTATGGAGATTCCCATTCTAGCTAGATGCCCCCTGAAGTAGTTGTGACATTAATTTTCATGAAAGAAATTGATGCCCTTGAGGCAAAGGGTTTCTAAGCTTAACGTGGGAACTAGAAGGACCTTGATGAGCTAGAAATTGATGAACATATTGAATTTTGGAGAAACAATGTGTGAGATGATCTCCACTACATAACTTGTAAGGGAATTTCACTTTCTTCTTAGACTCTTTCTTGCCCTCACTAGTAAAATCATTCAGTTTATTTGCATTCCCCTTCTCTTGCTTATCATTTTTCTTACCTCGTCATTTTTTTTCCCATCATATTGTTGGTTTCCTTTAGGATTAAAGGACTAAATTTTATTAACCACAATAGGTTGTGAAGGAGGGGACATAGATGGCATAGTTTGTGTTTTTGAACTAGATTGTAATGACAAGTTTTGAAATTGATTAACTAACAAACCAGTTTTGTTAGAATCAAGTGATCCTACAACCCCATCAATAGGAGGACCTGGTTTCAGCTTGGCCATATTTATCTTAGTATCGAAGCATCAGGAAAAATCTTATAAAGAACACCAAACTGGGAATAAATTAGTTCTAACTGATGGGATCTAAATATAACATGCTCTTCTATGAACAGTCTAGAAAATGACACATCCTTAGAGATATTTGGCTATAGAGAATTCAAAAACCACTCGAGAAGAAAGTCATCAGTGATATATTCCTTGATTAATCTCTTTCTTCTCCACCACTGTTGAATGTGGTTAGATATATGGGTAGCCTTATCCTGCTCAAAATTTCCTCATAATTTCAATCCCAATCTCATAACTAATAGTAAATTGAAGGTGGTTAAAAAATGTCATATTCAACTAAAAAAACATGGAAAACAATCCCCCTCTCAACTCAATATACCATTTTGTCACATTCTCAGTTAGGTTGTTGGAAAAGTCTCTACCTAACTGAATCATCAATTAGGGAGTTCAATGAGCACCATAAATAGAAAGTGGTTACATGATCAGTTGGGTGTTATGAAAACTTCCCTTCAAATTTGGGTATGTATGACGGAAATTTGGTAGGGACCAAGGGCCAAGAAGGATTATATCGAATCAATTCATTAGTTGATTTTGAAAGATAGAAAAATTAAACATTACCAATAATGGTAAGAGTGATGAAGTTATGGGATTCCAAACTCTAGGATTAGGGTTTACAAAATTTGGAAAGGTAGACCCTAGATTTTGAGTGGCATGAGGCTTCCAAGGATTGGTCATAGAGAATCCTATATTATAAGGGAAACCTTTTTGTCTAGGAGAATATTGAGGGTATCCTACACTTAATGTAGAATGTTGAGCAATGGTTAAATTACCTCCCAACGGAATGTTATAAGAAATAGAAGCCTCTTGGTAAGCGTTCCATGTGCTTGCTAAAGGAGGAAAAGTTGTTGGTGTACCACTAGTAGGGAAGGGAATACTCCCTTGTTGGCCAAATAACTGGGAAGGGATACCATATCCTAAACCACTCATCGAAGGATATGCCATACCCTACCCCCCTTAACCTTGAAAGGGATTAAAATTTTGAGATAAACCAAGGAATGGCACAGATATATTACCTAAACAACAATTGGAAGGAGGAACATGTCCATTTTCAAAAGAGAATCCTTTTAATGATGCATAATCATTAACCATAGAATGCATAGATTCCATAGTGGTAGAACATAAAGATGAAGGAATTGATTAAGGAATCCCAACATGTGACATCCCATAGGTGAAAGCTCCAATGAAAGGAGAAAAATCCTAGGTGAAGTAATAATAATGGAAAAATTACCTCCTCCTATAGCTCATGAAAGAGTATGAACCCTGGCTTAATCAGTATCCATACTAGTGCTACTAACACTGGCCATAATGAAATAAGGAAAGTTGTTGGGTAGGGGTACACTAGGTCTAAGTTTTTTCCAAAACATGTAGAGACTCCAAATTTTTAGGAGTGGAGTGTGATTAGTGTAGTGTTCTAAGAGTTAAAGGGGCTTTAGGGTGGGTCAAAGCCACTTATGTTTTAAAGGATGGCATTAATTAGAGGATTTTGAGCTTCGCCCATGGTTTGTGGACCATGGTTTTGTAAGGATAGAAGAATATATAAAGGGATGTTTTTACAAGTCTAAGGCATCGATTGATTTGATAAAAAAAGAACTTTTGATTATTGTTTTTGTAAGATATTTCTGTAGTCAAGCAAATGGGAATGATCTTACCTTTGTGTGCACAAAGACCTTGGTAAGTCTGTATCTAAGTGCGTAGGCCCCAGCAGCTATGTTCGTAGTGTCAGAAAGACTATATTTGAAAGGACTTGACTCATAAATTAGACTTTTTGAACATAAATCTATGTATTTATGTCTATTCACATAACTTGTGTGTTTTAGCCCGTTTTTGGTTCATTTTATATATTTCTACTACAATTGCATCATGATGGTCCAAATATTGTTTTATATAGTGAATAATACATGTTAGAATAGTTTCACACAGTTCGCTAAAATGTTAAGCAAAAAACGCTTTATGATTGTAAGAATAAGGTTAAGAGTTTGTGAAGGTCATATTAAGCCCTAAATTGTTAAGAACTTTATAGCCACACTACATAGTCCCTCTCAATGGAGAAACCTAGTTCTAGCATCCCCCAGTATCACCTCGAGTGAGACTGTGGTCTGTGTGCCGAAAAGGCCAGTCGTATAGAGTTTTGTTGGTTACCGTAGCTAACTCTGATCTTGGGTCTAAGCCCCTGAAGCCAACATTGAAGAAGGCTTGAATGATGCACAACTCTTTGCCTTAAGGCTTGCTGATGAATTTTTTGCAGATATTATTCACTTTTTAACTACCAAACTAGCCCTTGTAGAGTACTAAATTCAATAGAAGAAAAAATTAGTAGTCAAAGCGATGGATTTTTCTCTCATTGCTTGGCATTTGTATAAAATGGGCCCAAATGAAATATTGCACAGATATGTCCCTAAGCATGAAATTCATATTATTTTGGTCAAAGATCATGGTGGTGTCACAGGAGGGCACTACACAGGTAAAGAAACCGTGCAAATTTTTTTGAGGGAAAGACTATGATGGCCCGTGGTGCACAAGGATTCTAAGGAATATTGTAGTGCTTGTTATGTTTTCTAGAGGACTGAAAGACCATCGCGGACAAATGAATTTCCATTGAACCCACAAGTTACCTTACAGGCTTTTGAAAAGTGGGTGATTGATATTATGGGGCCAATCAATCCACCAGGAAAGAATACAGGTGTGTGCTATATTATTACTGCGACAAATTATCTAACTAGGTGGACTGAGGCACAACTTCATTTTTGAGTATATATTTTTGAGGTTTGTGTGCCCAAAGATCCTGATGATTGACTGAGGAATGCAATTCCTCAACAAGATGATTGAAGCATTAACAGAAAATTTTCAGGTACATCACCAGAAGAGCATGCCTTCTCATCCTTAAGCGAATGGCATGATTAAATATTTTAATAAAATTTCGGATAATGCTATGATGAAGGTGTGCAACATCAACATGAATGACTAGGATGTGCACATACCTGCAATGTTATGGGAATACAGGACTACTTGCAAGAAGCTGATGGGGAAGAATTTGTTTAGGATGGTGTATGTACAGGAAGCTATAATTACAATGGAATATATCATCCTCAATATTCGAATCGCAGTAGTCACAAATATGGCAAGACAATGAAATTATGGAAGAAATATTGGAGCAACTACTTGCACTATAAGTAGATCACTTCCTTTCATGATTTCACAAACAAGTACAAGAAGTTCGGGAAAAGGCATGGCACGATCACCATATTAAGTAGTGAAATTGTAAAACTAGAGACTTCGTTTTGTTGTATGATATTAAGTTCATGTAGTTTCTTTGTAAATTCAAGATGCATTGGCTAGGCCCGTGTGTTATCAGGGATATCTCGGATGGTGGCACAATTCAGCTCGTGAAGCTGAATGGAGAATTAATTGTTGGACGAGTAAATGGGAGTAGGTTGAAACTCTACAGGGATGACTTTGTCTCTGGGACTACGTGATGACTATATGAATGGAGGATATTCTTAGTGCTATAGGTAGTTGGAAGGAAGAATGGGACTATAAAGTACACTACCAATGAAGGACCTTGTCAAAGAAGGCAGGTTGCGCGACATTCACGAGGATGGTGTAGATGGAGAAAAATGTGATGAAAAAGGGGTAACTGTGCTTCAAGGAGGGCTCTAAAGAAGCTCATCTAGAATATGACCATGGGGGATGATTTGATAGGGAAATTTCAGTTAAATGGAGTGGAAGAAACACATTCAAGAGGCATATCTGGGCAAATTTTCCACCAAATCTACATTTATGAGGAAGATCTAAAGGGAATCGAGTGTTTGGAATTTGAAAAGGGCTATAAATATGGCATCCTGCTCCACATTCAGACACTTTTTTTGTTAAGAGGTCTTTGTGATATTTTGCACCTAAGTGTGAGTTGAGCATTCTACTGCATGTCTGATTAGAGTTGGAAGAAGCTTAAGCAGGATTTTTTGAGTAGGGGGCTGGAATCCATTATGGTTCCACATAGCCAACACATACTAATCCACCTAGGTTGCCAAGAACTAACCCTATTGTTATAGCAGTAGCAGTGAATAAGTAGAAGAAGACCTAAAGGATCCCAGTTAGACAATCACCAACGAAAATCCCCACAAAACTATGGATTATGGAGAAAATGGATCTACAGAAACAACCAATGCAGCCCCAATATCTGGATGAGCAAGAATTAGCTGACAAATTTGTGGATATCAATGCAGATGAGGTGGAATCAATCTCTAATTTTCCACCTTATATGTCATCGAGGAAACTAACTCTGAAGGTGACGAAGGACCTAGATTCCATCAAATACAAGATATTTACACGCCTGTTGCCAAAGGTAGTGCCAATTGAGGGAGAATTGTTGGCCAAAGTACCACACATGTGCATGGAGGATTGGGATTTGAATGATATCATTAAGTATCCATAATTTTATCCTATCAAGTGCCTCCAATATGTTTATTATGAAGAAGATGGAGTGACAAGGGTTGAACCAATGAAGTGGGTAGCTAGAATTCAGCACGCTAGGTTGTTGAACATGATTTATGTTCCACATTTTTGGCGCATCAAAATAAACACAATTTTTGTGTGCCAACTATTGGAATTGATTCATGATGGGAATTTTTGGCTTGGAGAGTAATCCCGATTGACGATATGTTAATCCAAAGGATTACTGCGTAGCCTCATCAAGGAGAACACCAATGATGCTTTTGTTGGCAAATATCAAGACAATAATTTGGTTGATCAAATGAAGAATGACTATGGAATCATCAAGAAGTCTTGGGGATATGCTATTAGTTATATTAAAGATGAGGTTGTGTGTTTTTCTACGTCCATTTTTTCCAGTAAAATCAATAGAAGTGTCGCGCAGACAAAGTGCTAACCCTGGTTATATCCTTGGATGCATAGTGCGGCAAGGAGGTTCAGTTTAATTGGGTCAGGTATCTCTGTCAGGATTTTTTCGATGACTGTCACCAAGCATAGGAAGAAGGGAAGCCATTCCATTACACGTGGTTGTTACTCTTAATTGTGTTGGTAGCACAGATTACACTGGAGGATTCATAGTTCCCTAATGTGGAACCTAAAATGTGTGAGGCTGCGAAGTTTGCCTCGCTTTGGACTATAAAGGACCCGACCCAGATTATGGAGAGTAAAATATTTTGGGTTCTCTTTGAGATGGACCTACGAACATCCATCAACCAATGGATGTCGTTGTCATCTGCATTATTTCAAGAGTTTGGCAACGTTGCCAATTTTAAGGCAGACTTTCACTGTGTCTCTATCCGAGCCAAGAAAGATTCAAAGAAGGTATTGCATCGACTACCATACCTAGTGTCAAAAGATGACATATTAATGGTCATCAATAAGTGGTTGAGTTATTGGCTTACCCCAACAACTATAAAAGTGAACGAGAAAGCAATAACATATGCACAAGCTAAAAAATCAGTAGCCAAGAAGGATACTTCGAAAGTGCCTCTGACGGTCACCATTGACCTCGTGGGAAAGACTATCGTTCCCATAGTTGATCATGAGACTAGCAAAGGTGAATAAGGTGGTGGAGACCCTGATGTAGACATAGATAACATTGATTCCCTATTCATAATCAAGAAAAGGAAGAAGCAGAGTGTTGGCAGTGCACGAAATAAATAGAAGTCAGATAAATCTACGAGCGTCGAAGCTTTGTTCCTCACTGAGGGGGACTTTGAAAAAATTGGCGACATTGTCCACGCTGTGATGAAGGAGATGTTGGGGAACATCAAGGATCAATACACGTCAGTTTTGACAAAGGTCTAGAACAACCTTAAAGAATTGCAAGTGAAAATGAGTGTGGTTCAGGTGAGCGTGAAGCAAGCAAGTGTGGTACCTTTAAAAGAGCTTATCGTGGACCTTCGAGAAGTCCATTTGTCAAAAGGATCATTTCACGTCAAAGTTGTAGAGGAAAGGGAGAGCACACAAAAAATTGAAGAATTTGAGCTTAAATACTGTGGCACTCCCCCTTTAGACATTGCATGAGCTTCATCAAGGCATCACAAATGAGCTTAAGATATGGGAGTAGCGAGCTTTGTTGATCATAAATGAAGTCAAACTCACTAACCAACAGATGTTCAAGGAAAAGAATAGTGATACAGGATTGCAAGAAGGTAGTTGCATGCAACCAGTAGCTAGAAGATGCCATAACCAAAGCATGCAGTGAGCTTCCAGAGCTCCAGATACCAACAGAGGAAGCTTCAAAATACAAGATTCATAGACTGGAAACAACAACTAGATATTCAAAGGAAGAGGTGGTGAAGGTTTTCTTTGAACTACAGATGCAAATCATAGATCTTCAAATGAAGATGCAACCTACAATTCCAATAGAAGTTCACGAGCAACACAAAGCTACCATCAAAACTGTTAAGGTTCATATTGAGATTGCAGTCAAGGACTATGTCACACGGAATCAGTCAATAGTGTGGACACAACCGACCTTCCTAGAAGTCTAAGACATTCTAATGACAAACAAGACAAAAGAGAACAATCCTTCTCTAAATATGCGTTATGATATGAGAAATCAAGTGTTTAGCTCTTACCTTTAACCAAACGCTGTTGTAGTAGCTTAGCTCCGTTGATCCAGATGAGCTCCTCCTTCTCTTCGAAACCTGCATTCACCAACAGTCAAACCATTAAATAGCACCTGATTATATCATAAAACAAATCATATTCAACATATAGACCAAGGAGTATATGAAACAACTCATAAACAACAAGTTATTGAGAAGAATGGACTAATTTGTATTAAAGGTAACAAAAGGAACCATTACAACCTGAGCCTTGGTGTTGTGCAAGCTCCTTCCAGGGTCCACAAGAGATCTCCTTTACTCTGATAAGCTCACCCACCTCCCAATGGAAACAAGTAAAGATGGTAATCTCTCCTCACAAGTTCTCATAAAGAAGTCCTAATTTCAGCAGCATCTACCCTTAGGAATGTTTAGCTTTCAGCCTCCTCTCCCTAAGGCCCAATGCCTGTATTTATAGTGTTCTAGAGGAAGTTAATTAGATCCACCATCAATGGGATAATCCCCTCTTTGGATGGGATAGCTCCCTTATTGATGGGATAAGTTCCTCTTTGGTAGGGGTACATGAACCATCTGGAGGCGCTTCATACACGTCAAACAAGCTTCTAGAATTCTCTAGAAATGACCACAAGTAACTTTTTAAAGATGAAACTTGCGCATTTTGACCTTTACAGGGGGACACACCTGCCCCTTTACATACAGAGCATCTTTGGACGCAGGCATTGTGAACATTGGGTGCGTACCCGCAGGTAAGGTTGAGAGAACCTGCGTACCCAGAGATAAATACATTTATAAAGACTTTCTCTCTTCTTGGAGTTTGACATGGAGAGCAGAGGCATGAGACTTGGCAAGGAGGATAGTATGACAGTGGATGGAGCCATACTAACTGTAAATAGCCATGGTCACATTTTTTAGTGTAACAGATTGCCCCCTAAAGTGCGAAGCCTGTATTAGATTAGGGTTTCATATGATCTAGGAAGGGTGAAGCGCTTTATCATTTCAAGGATTATCTCGTGGAGAGCCTAGTAAGAACCTACAATTATTCAACACAAAAGACATATATAAAATGATATCATCACTGAGGTAGGCATTCCCATACTCAGATTGCAAACTTTAACTAACAATCTAACTACTGCTCTGATATAAGAATGATTTTGCAGTACATCACAATCATAGACTTCTGTAGACACAGTATGGACGCAGCCATATGTTTATAATAAGTCTACTATATAATGAATACAAAACTCCTCGCAGCCTGGATGGTGGAAACTAGATCTAGGGTCTTCATTTCTACTTCTCGAATTGGTACGATCCTATCCATGCGAATAAATGAGTTGATGTCGAGCATGGTAGAAACCACTTGATTACCGGTCGATGATGTAAACCGTTAACAAGCGTGAGAGAGACCACCAGTGATGTCAATGGTTCTCAAAGTACCCAGTACAATCCATGAAATGTGAATGAATGAGTTGATGTCGAACACGTCACGGAATCCCTTGATCGAAAGTCAATGATGTAAACTGTCGTCAAAGGCGAGAAACCTGCCATTGATGCATGCAGACTTCAAGGTACTGACGATTTCTAAGTCATCTTTCTAGATAATGTGTTGATGTCAATAGAAAGCGACCTGTTGCAGGCAAGCCTACAACACGAAATCATTGTTTAAGTTGAAGAAATGTTGTTGTAAGGACTGACTCAGGGATGGTCAGATGGGTGACATGTGTTTTGTGTATGAATAGTTTATTTGCAGAGACCTCTTGAACACATAACGACACGACAGATGGCTTGGTGACGATTGACCCAAAGTTAATACCCAAAATGGTTGAAGACTTTCAAAGAGGTTTAATCAACTTTTAAGACAAAGGATTTCCCAACCCAGGTGAATGAAAAGTGTCGTGTTCAAGAGTGGTGATAAGGTTCTTCTATAGCAAAGGATAAAAAATAGGTTCATTCTTCTCTCTTTTCCCCCACCATTTCTGGCAAGTACCTCTTTATTTTTAACAAGCTTGAGGAGGATAACATATGCTTGATTATAAGCTCATCCTTCGGATGAGTCCAACATAGTTTTGATTCGAACCCTAGGAAGGAGTGGTTCGTTCTGTTTGTAATTGAACAGGTCCTTTACTGTGAAATTTTAACGAGCCCAGTATAGGAAAAACTCGGCGTTTTTCAATTTTAGAGAGTCTGAAAAACTTAAGAAGACTCCAAGTTGAAATTTTTCGTAGATTTGTGTCTCTCAAGCCCGAAAAAGTATAAAATCGTACCTGAGAGAACTGCTTGATCTCGCGATCAAGGAGTGCTTTCATGTTTAGTGTCGTTGACCTAAAAAGTAAAAAGCGATCAAAAACACGTCATTTTATTTCCAATATTGAGTTTGAAATGACAAAAACCCGGAAATATTTTCACGTTTTTATGGTCGGAAAAGAGCTATAAGAAGACCGTCTTTTAATTCCGTTTTAACGAGTGTAAAAGAAACGCTCGGCAATCTTTTCATGTTTTGGGAGTCTGAAAAGGGCTTTAAAAGAGAACTCCAAGGTTTCACTTTTTCGTAATTTTTAACGAGTTCGAAAAAATGATAAAAATGTACTCATGGTTTTCATTTTTTCGTAAATTTTAATGAGTTTGAAAAAATGGTAAAAATGTACTCATATGGCCAACTTTCAATTTAATTTACAAGCAGGAAAAGACGGAAAGAACTCGGCATTTTCATTTGTTTTACGAGAATAAAAGATAGAAAAATAATCTCGAGATTTTCATGAGTTTAACGAGTCTTGAAAATAACTGAAATTGACTCGAGAGAGGTTTCAATTTTACAAAAGCTTGAAACAAAGAAAAACTATGCTTTGAAGTAGTTTCGTTTTTACACAAGCTTGAAACGGAGAGGAAACTGTGCTTGATGCCCCCTAAGCATAATTGCTAGAGCGCATGCCCCCAACTTCATTTCATTCAACCAGTTGGATGAAATGAAGGTTCAGTTACGAGATCATTTGAAAGACTCAACCTAAAACAAAAAACTGAAATAACTAACCTAAATATACAACTTAACATCTATGAGATCTAGTCAAACTCTCGACTCAACTAGAGGAGGATTTGTTTCATTTTTTAATGAGCTTGACACAGGAAAAGAACTATGCTCGAATTCGATTTCATGTTTACGCAAGCTTGAAACGAAAAACTATGCTTGTTACAAGTTCACATGCCCCCAGTATAATGACGCAAAACGAGGTACATGCCCCCCCAAGCTTCATTGCATTCAATGAGGTGGTTGGAATGAAGCTTTACTTTCAAGATCTTAGAAAGTGGGAGTTGTTTCATTTTTTAGTGAGGTTGACACAGGAAAAGAACTATCCTCAAAACCCTTGTTTCATTTTTTAAACGAGCTTGACACAAGATAAGGAACTATGCTCATAACTATTCTCTATAATCTACCTAACAAAAAACAAAAAAATCTACGCTAAAAACCTTGATTCATTTTTTAACGAGCTTGACACAAGCCAAGGAACTATGCTCGAGAAGTTCGCATGCCCCCAACATAATGACGCAAATCAAGGTACATGCCCCCCAAGCTTCATTTCATTCAACCAGATGGATGGAATGAAGGTTAACTTTCAATATTTAACTTGAAAAGGGGGTTGTTTCATTTTTAAGGAGGTTGACACAAGAAAAGAACTATCCTCATACCTGATTCATTTTTTAACGAGGTTGACTCAGTAATAGGAACTATCCTCATACCAGCCTGTTTCATTTTTTAACGAGGTTGAGAGAGGAACAAACTATCCTCGCAACCACTGATCATGGCTTCCAACTGGAAGAAAGACATGTCAATGGACACCCCTTGATCATGGCTTCCAAGAGGTCTTCATCAGAAGGAAGAATAGTTCTCTGGAAGGAAAAAATGTCAAGGGACTCAAAAGGGATAATAACATCGTGTTCAAGTAATCCCATGGAGTTTTCCATGTCAATTACCGGATCTAAATCGAAGGAAGATGAGCAAACAGTGGGAGGTTCACTTACATCGGTAACTGAAAACATGGGACCAGTTGCCACATAATTAACCCGTGGCAGGGTAGATACCACTTTAGAATCAGGAACATTTAGGGGTGTCATATTATTGGTAGTTGAAACAAGACTAGGGAATGAAATCTGGTCTACAGTCACAATACTGCCATTGTGAGGGAAAGACATCACGCGAAAGAGTGTCGATACGACAACTTTCATTGCATAAACATAGTCTCGCCCAAGGAGTAAATTGAAATCCAAGGGACCTCGAACTACCATAAGATCAATACAGACAGTTTTACCTTCCAAGGTAATAGAAAACTTAGGAAGGATCCCTAAAGGTTCACTAATGGTTCTGTTAAAAGCTTTCAGATTCTGCGTAATAGGCGCAAGCTGAGGGGAACCCAAAGCTTTCCAAACAGTTGAGGATAAAATACTAACAAAAGCACCTTCATCTACCTGAGTACGATGTATGTCCCTACTACCAGCCTTAACAATGATTTAGAAAGGGATGGAGGAAGGAAGACGAGGTTCTGTCAGTCTATTCCAATCAAAGGAAAAGAACTCAGTGCTTGGAGGGGGTTTCGTAGAAATAGGTGAAATGCCCCCCGGCATAGAAGAATCTGATGTAACAAGAAGAACCTGAGCGGTATGAAGTTCACTCTCTAAATGGAAAGTGGGATTGACCGAATGTGAAATTGAATCGACCACTTGATCAACTAATGGATCATCAACCTGAGTGACATGAGTTTCACTCTCCAATGGAAGAGTGTGATCGACTGTACTTGAAACTAGATCAATCACTCCGTCAGTTGACGGTAAGTTGGGAGAAAGTTTACGGTAACCAGTTGGAAATTCTTGTTGTGGAAAAGTAAGTTTCTCCAACAATGTTGAGGCTTCATCAATGTGAGGGCAAATATGAGTTTGATGACTCCCTTTGCATAACTTACAAGGAAACCTAACTTTACCCTTTTTCCCAGGAACCTGACTATCACAGGTTGATGGATCAATGGAAAGTTGATGTGATTTTCCTGACCATACTTCCAAGACCTTTGGAATACCAGGACAATTGACAAGGAAGTGGTCACCCTTACAAAGCCTACAAGGGTATTTGGGTTTACGATGCATGTCGGAGTTTTCCTCAACACAACTAACACTTACAGCCATGGTTGGTTGGTTGACTTCGTTTTTATCTTGCTTCTTCTTCTTCTTTTTCTTCTTCCCTTTCTTCTTCTTTTTAGACACCTGGTTACTAGCATCAAGGCTTTTACCAGGTGAAGAGGAAGAAATGGAGGAAGAAAAATTAGGTGAAGAAGGTAAAGGGTCAACAGAAGGTTGGTGATGTTGAGATGGTGAACTCTGTCGAGGTGAAGCATTCGGTTGAGGTGGAACAATTGGAGTATTTTGGGCCAACGAAGATGAAAATAACCATATCGGTAAACCTATTGTAAATCCAGGTAATGACAAAGTAGCCATATAAGGAGGACCAACATTTCCAAAGTAAGGAAAAGTACTAGGATTCTCGTTAGGAGGGGTTCCTAGGTTGATAAATTCCGGAACATTTGTCATTATATTCAACTTCAGTGAATTTTATTAACAATTTAAAACTAAAATTAACAATTCACAATTCACACCTAAAAATTAAAATTCATAATTCACACCTATGGTCTCTAAAAGTAAAAACAAATAAATTAACACGCGCTATCAAGTCTAGGAGTCAAACCACACACAAACAGTAACCTTCCGGACCGAAAACAATAGTTGGTGATGAAGTCCAACATCGCCGAATTCAGTACAAAAGTGGTGGGAGGAATAGTTACCCCGGCAACCTGCTTAATGAATAGACTGGACGAAGTTCCTCCACTTTAACCGTCTCGAGTGAAGTGAACCCCCCATAAAATCCAAGTGAGTCTAGCCGATGTCTGCTCCAGGTACAGTGGGATCTTCCCTCCACCGTCACCTTGGGTAGAATCCTAAAGATAATGGTCACTAAGGTCACCAACAGTAACAAATACACCTGGGGGAACAATCTATGCTCCGACAACACGCAAGGGCAGAGTATCAAGCTCAATCCCCTTACCGGCTCCTTGACAATAATCCAAGGTTTACCGATAAGTGACCCCAGGCTCCTCGACAATGGTTAATCCGAGGTTTACCGTTTGTAGTACGTGCGTATCTGTCGTCGTTCCCAACGAGGGAGGATTGATCCCCTCACTGGTTCGGACACGAGCTCGTGCTTCTCCTTTAAGAGGAGCTTTCCCAGAGTATAAATGCAACAGTTGGATTTATCCTACCACAAGATAAGCTACTTGTTTGGTTTTGCTGTCTTGGAGAGTTAATTACTCTCCTACTCCAAGACACTGGCCTAAGCTATGTTGGTGTTTCAGAGCCCTAGAAATGTAAAAATTACTAGATGAATTTTAATTAAGCGTTGTGTTATTAAGGCTGTTATTACTCAAATGGGTAAATGGATACGAAACCAATGGTGTTATGACCCGACTCAACTAAATGCAATCGAATATGATAATGGAATATTTTCAATTCGATGAATCCTAACTAAAGTAAGGAGAGAGTTTTCATTCACTTCCAACAATGCAAAAAATTGATCACTAAGAGAAAATATAACAAATTATCTAATGCACTAATTTCATCAAGAAAAACTAATGCAAATCAATTCCAAACCAATTTTTTTTTAATTTTAATTTTGTGTAAATTCAAGTCAAAGAAAACTGATCTAAATCTATGATTGATTTTTCAGAATGTAAACTATGCAATTGTAATCTATGCACAATTCACTTGAAAAGTATGCACATGTAATCTATGCACATTTTTCATTCATATTCTGAAAATGAGAATTCTAATTATGCAAATGTGATCTATGAAAAAGAATTCTCAAACACAAGATGATTCTAATGTAATCTAATAACCAATCAAGTGCAAGTCGAGAAAATTGGGTGAGAGTTCCAAAGATCAAAAATAAAAACACTCAAAGGCGATTAACACTCATACAAGTAATGACCAAAGGAAATCAAATTAAGAATTTCTCAAAAAAGAGACTCAAAACACCCAATTGATGAAAGCTTGAAACAAGAATGCCAATGAAACTAAAGTGAAAGATTCTGATAGGTAACCAGTGGATCTGGGAAGTAAAAAGAAATTAAAAGAAAAATCTAAGAGAAAAAATGCAAAAAATGGAATTTTTTTAAATTTTAGCAGGGGACGCAGGCAACCCGTTAAGACAGGTGCGGGCCCGCTCTGTGCACACAGTGACAGTGCGTACAGGTACGCACTGTGCAATGCTCAGAGGGTGCGTCCTACTGGAAAATTCAAGAAAAACTAAATCTAATTTAATCCTAAGCTAATCCACCCAAATACAAGTTCACACAGCCAAAAACCAAAAAATAAATGACTTTTCTCAGAGCAAAGTTCATTCAAAGGAAAAGACTTTCACATCAATGGATTCCCCAGTGGAGTCGCCATTTTGTCACACATAATCAGTCAATAGTGCGGACACAACCGGCCTTCCTAGAAGTCTAAGACATTCTAATGACAAACAAGACAAAAGAGAACAATCCTTCTCTAAATATGCGTTATGATATGAGAAATCAAGTGTTTAGCTCTTACCTTTAACCAAACGCTGTTGTAGTAGCTTAGCTCCGTTGATCCGGATGAGCTCCTCCTTCTCTTCGAAACCTGCATTCACCAACAGTCAAACCATTAAATAGCACCTGATTATAACATAAAACAAAGCATATTCAACATATAGACCAAGGAGTATATGAAACAACTCATAAACAACAAGTTATTGAGAAGAATGGACTAATTTGTATTAAAGGTAACAAAAGGAACCATTACAACCTGAGCCTTGGTGTTGTGCAAGCTCCTTCCAGGGTCCACAAGAGTTCTCCTTTACTCTGATCAGCTCACCCACCTCCCAATGGAAACAAGTAAAGATGGTAATCTCTCCTCACAAGTTCTCACAAGGAAGTCCTAATTCCAGCAGCATCTACCCTTAGGAATGTTTAGCTTTCAGCCTCCTCTCCCTCTGGCCCAATGCCTGTATTTATAGTGTTCTAGAGGAAGTTAATTAGCTCCACCATCAATGGGATAATCCCCTCTTTGGATGGGATAGCTCCCTTATTGATGGGATAAGTTCCTCTTTGGTAGGGGTACATGAACCATCTGGAGGCGCTTCATACACGTCAAAAAAGCGTCTAGAATGCTCTAGAAATTACCACAAGTAACTTTTTAAAGATGAAACTTGCGCATTTTGACCTTTACAGGGGGACGCACCTGCCCCTTTACATATAGAGTGTCTTTGGACGCAGGCATTGTGAACATTGGGTGCGTACCCGCAGGTAAGGTTGAGAGAACCTGCGTACCCAGAGATAAATACATTTATAAAGACTTTCTCTCTTCTTGGAGTTTGGCATGGAGAGAAGAGGCATGAGACTTGGCAAGGAGGATAGTATGACAGTGGATGGAGTCATACTAAATGTAAATAGTCATGGTGACATTTTTTAGTGTAACAGACTATAGTCGACTTTTTAAAGATACAATGGAAATGTGGGCCTTGCTACAGGAGGACCCACATGCAAATAATATTGAAGCTGAGATCAAAGACAAGCAACTGCATTTTGATGACCTTAAAGCCACAGTATGGACCTTAGCACTTGTGCAATGGTTTTCCCATCTCCAGGAAGGGCCACCTCTACAGGAACATATTGATGAGCTATGGAAAAAGGCACATATTATCTCTATGTGGAAACAACCTTTCATAGATGAGGCTCACCAACTCTCCCAGGAAATAGAAGGCAAACTGAAGAGCATGCAAAAAACTCATAGGACAATCGGCCTTGAAATAGAGGGGCTAAAGACAAAGAAGCTTGTGGATGAAGTGCAACAGGCCACAGAACAATGCACAACAATCCTCAATCCGTTATAGACTACCTACAAGGGACTAAAAGCCAAGATCAAGGACGTACTAGCTGAGTGACTCGAAGACGAGTCACATCTTTGTGTTGGGGGCCTGTTGGGTAGGGGTCCCCTTGTTACACTAAAAAATGTCACCATGTCTATTTTACAGTTGGTATGGCTCTATCAACAGTCATACTACCCTCTTAAGCAAGTCTTATGCCTCTGCTATCCATGTCAAACTCCAAGAAAGAGAGAAAGTCTTTATAAATGTGTTTATCTCTAGGTACGCAGGTTCTCTCAAACCTTGCCTGCGGGTACGCACCTATTGTTCATGAGGTCTGCGTCCAAGGACGCTCTGTATCTAAAGGGGCAGGTGCGTCCCTCTGAAAAGGTTAAAATGCGCAAGTTTTATCTTCAAAAACTTACTTGTGGTCATTTCTAGAGCATTATAGAAGGTTGTTTGACGTGTATTGAGCGCCTCCAGATGGTTCATGCACTCCTACCAAAGAGGAACTTATCCCATCAATAAGGGAGTGATCCCATCCAAAGAGGGGACTATCCCATTGATGGTGGACCTGATTAACTTCCTCTTGAGCACTATAAATACAGGCATTGGGCCAGAAGGAGGGAGGTTGAAAGCTATACATTTCTAAGGGTAAATGCTGCAGGAATTAGGACTCCCATTTAGAATCTTGTGAGGAGAGATTGCCATCTTTACTTGTTCTATTTGGAAGTGGGTGAGCTTTGTCAAAGTAGAGGAAGACTCTTGTGGACCCTGGAAGGAGCTTGCACAACACCAAGGCTCACGTTGTAATGGTTCCTTTTGATTACCTTTAATGCAAATTGGTCCATTCTTCTCAATAACTTGTTGTTTATGGGTTATTTCATGTACTCCTTCGTCTATATGTTGAATATGCTTTGTTTTATGTTATAATCAGGTGCTATTTAATTGTTTGACTGTTGGTGATTGCAGGTTTTGGAGAAAAGGAGGAGCTCATCCAGATCAACAAAGCTTGGACTTATACAACAGCGTTTGGACAAAGGTAAGAACGAAACACTTGATTTCTCATATCATAATGTATGTTTAGAGAAGGATAGCTCCAGTTTGTTTTGTTTGTCATTAGAATGTCTTAGACTTCTAGGAAGGTCGGTTGTGTCCGCACTCTTGACTAATTCCGTGTGACAAATTGGCGACTCCGCTGGCGATAGATTCCATTGATGAGAAGGGTCTTTTCCTTTTATGAACTTTGCTCTGAGAAAATTGGTTTATTTTTCTGGTTTTTGGCTCTGTGACTTTGTCTTTGGGTGGGTTAGCTTAGGGTTAGATTCATTTTGGTTTTTCTTGAATTTTCCAGTAGGACGCACACTCTGAGTATTGCACAGTGCGTCCCTGGACGCACTGTCGCAGTGTGCACAGTGTGGGCCCGCACCTGGTTTAAGTGGTTGCCTGCGTCCCCTGCTAAAAATTAAGAAATTTCCATTTTTTGCATTTTTCCTCTTAGATTTTGTTTTTTCTTAGTTTTTACTGCCCAGATCCATTAGTCTCTTGTCAAAGATCTTCACCTGAGCTTGTTTCATTGGCATTCCTGCTTTAAGCTTTCATCAATTGGGTGTTTTGAGTCTCTTTTTTGAGAAATTCTTAATTTGATTTCCTTTGGTCACTACTTGGAGGTTTGTCTCAGTCCTTTCACAATTTTGCATCTTTTTGTTTCTGTTTTTGCAAAAAAAAATTCCCCCTCATTCGCCGGGGGGGGGGCTAAATTGTGTATGAGTGTTAATCGCCTCTGAGTGTTTTTATTTTTTGATCTTTGGAACTCTCACCCAATTTTCTCGACTTGCACTTGATTGGTTCTTAGATTGCATTAGAATTATCTTGTGTTTGAGAATTCTCTTGCATAGATCACATTTGCATAATTAGAATTCTCATCTTCAGAATATGAATGAAAAATGTGCATAGATTACATTTGCATACTTTTCAAGTGAATTGTGCTTAGATTACCATTGCATAGTTTACAATCTGAAAAATCAATCGTAGATTTAGATCAGCTTTCTTTGATTTGAATTTGCACAAAAAAAAAAAAAAACAAAAAATGGTTTGGAATTGATTTGCATTAGTTTTTCTTGATGAAATTAGTGCATTAGAGAATTTGTTATACTTTCTCTTAGTGATCAATTTTTTGCATTGTTGGAAGTGAATGGAAACTCTCTCCTTACTTTAGTTAGGATTCATCGAATTGAAACGATTACATTATCATATTCGATTGCATTCAGTTGAGTCGGGTCATAACACCATTGGTTTCATCTCCATTTACCCATTTGAGTAATAACAGCCTTAATAACACAGCGCTTAATTAAAATTCATCTAGTAATTTTTACATTTCTAGGGCTTTGAAACACCAACATAGCTTAGGCTAGTGTCTTAGAGTAGGAGAGTAATTAACTCTTCAAGACAACAAAACCAAACAAGTAGCTTATCTTGTGATAGAATAAATCCAATTGTCTCACTTGTACTCTGGGAAAGCTCCTCTTAAAGGAGAAGCACGAGCTCATGTCCGAACCAGTGAGGGGATCATTCCCCCCTCGTTGGGAACGACGCCAGACTCGCACGTATTACAAACGGTAAACCTTGGATTAACCATTGTCGAGGAGCCAGGGGTCACTTGTCGGTAAACCTTGGATTATTGTCAAGGAGCCGGCAAGGGGATTGAGCTTGCTACTCTGCCCTTGCGTGCTGTCGGAGTTTAGACTGTTCCCCCAGGTGCATTTGTTGCGGTTGGTAACCTTAGTGGCCATTATCTTTAGGATTCTACCGAGGTGACGGTGGAGGGAAGGTCCCACTGTACCTGGATCAGACGTCGGCTATACTCACTTGGATTTTCTGGGGGGTTCACTTCACTCGAGACGGTTAAAGTGGAGGAACTTGGTCTAGTCTATTCACTAAGTAGGTTGTCGGGGTAACTGTTCCACCCACTATTTCTGTACTGGATTCTGCGAGGTTGGGCTTAATCACCAACTAGTGTTTTCGGTCCGGAAGACTACTGTTTGTGTGTGGTTTGACTCCTAGATTTGATAGCGCGTGTTAATTTGTTTGTTTTTACTTTTAGAGACCATAGGTGTGAATTGTGAATTTTAATTGTTAGGTGTGAATTGTGAATTGTTAATTTTAGTTTTAAGATTGTTAATAAAATTCACTGAAGTTGAATATAATGGAAAATGTTCCGGAATTTATCAACCTAGGAACCCCTCCTAATGAGAATCCTAGTACTTTTCCTTACTTTGGAAATGTTGGTCCTCCTTATATGGCTACTTTTTCATTACCTGGATTTACAATAGGATTACCGATATGGTTATTTTCAACTTCGTTGGCCCAAAGTACTCCAATTGTTCCATCTCAACTGGATGCTTCACCTCAACAGAGTTCACCATCTCAACATCACCAACCTTCTGTTGACCCTTTACCTTCTTCGCCTAATTTTTCTTCCTCCATTTCTTCCTCTTCGCCTGGTAAAAGCCTTGATGCTAGTAACCAGGGGGCTAAGAAGAAGAAGAAAGGGAAGAAGAAGAAGAAGAAAAAGAAGAAGCAAGATAAGAAAGAAGTCAACCAACCGACTGTGGCTGTAAGTGTTAGTTGTGTTGAGGAAAATTCCGACATGCATCGTAAACCCAAATACCCTTGCAAGCTTTGCAAGGGTGACCACTTCCTTGTCAATTGTCCTGGTATTCCAAAGGTCTTGGAAGTATGGTCGAAAAAATCTCATCAACTTTCCGTTGATCCATCAACCAGTGATAGTCAGGTTCCTCGGAAAAAGGGTAAAGTTAGGTTTCCTTGTAAGTTATGCAAAGGGAGTCATCAAACTCACATTTGCGCTCACATGGATGAAGCCTCAACATTGTTAGAAAACCTTCCTGTTCCACAGCAAGAATTTCCAATTGGTTACTGTAAACTTTCTCCCAACCTACCGTCAACTGACGGAGTGATTGCTCTAAATTCAAGTACAGTCAATCACACTCTCCCATTGGAGAGTGAAACTCATGTCACTTAGGTTGATGATCCATTAGTTGATCAAGTGGTCGATTCAATTTCACATTCAGTCGATCCCACTTTCCCTTTAGAGAGTGAACTTCATACCGCTCAGGTTCTTCTTGTTACATCAGATTCTTCTATGCCGGGGGGCATTTCACCTGTTTCTACAGAACCCCCTCCAAGTACTGAGGTCTTTTCCTTTGATTGGAATACACTGACAGAACCTCGTCTTCCTTGCTCCATCCCTTTCCAAATCGTTGTCAAGGCTGGTGGTAGGGACATACATCGTACTCAGGTAGATGAAGGTGCTTCTGTTAGTATTTTATCCTCAACTGTTTGGAAAGCTTTGGGTTCCCCTCAGCTTGCGCCTCTTACGCAGAATTTGAAAGCTTTTAACAGAACCATTAGTGAACCTTTAGGGATCCTTCCTAAGTTTTCCATTACCTTGGAAGGTAAAATTGTCTGTATTGATCTTATGGTAGTTCAAGGTCCCTTGGATTTCAATTTACTCCTTGGACGAGACTATGTTTATGCAATGAAAGCTGTCGTATTGACACTCTTTCGCGTGATGTCTTTCCCTCACAATGGCAGTATTGTGACTGTAGACCAGCTTTCATTCCCTAGTCTTGTCTCAACTACCAATAATATGACACCCCTAAATGTTCCTGATTCTAAAGTGGTATCTACCCTGCCACGGGTTAATTATGTGGCAACTGGTCCCATGTTTTCAGTTACCGAGGTAAGTGAGCCTCTCACTGTTGATTTAGATCTGGTAATTGACATCGAAAACTCTATGGGATTATTTGAACACGATGTTCTTATCCCTTTTGAGTCCGTTGACATGTGTTCCTTCCAGAGAAGTGTTCTTCCTTCTGATGAAGACCTTTTGGAAGCCATGATCAAGGTGTGTCCATTGACATGTCTTTCTTCCAATTGGAAGCCATGATCAGTGAGAGTGAGGATAGTTTCTTCTTGACTCAACCTCGTTAAAAAATGAAACTGGAAGTTATGAGCATAGTTCCTTGTCTTGTGTCAAGCTCATTTAAAAATGAAACAAGGAGTTGTGAGGAAAGTTCCTTTTACTGTGTCAACCTCGTTAAAAAATGAATCAGTGTATGCGAGGACAGTTCCTTTTCCTGTGCCAACCTCGTTAAAAAATGAAACAGGTGTCCGTGAGGATATTTTTTTCCCATCTCAACCTCATTAAAAAATGAAACTGGATGTAATGAGGATAGTTCCTGTTACTGAGTCAACCTCGTTAAAAAATGAATCAGGTACGAGGATAGTTTTTTCCTGTATCAACCTCGTTAAAAAATGAAACAGGCTAGCATGAGGATAGTTCTTTTACTGAGTCAACCTCATTAAAAAATGAATCAGGTAGATTTTAGGATATGTAGGTAGATTGTAGAACGTAGGATTATGAGGATAGTTCCTGTTACTGAGTCAACCTCGTTAAAAAATGAATCAGGTATGAGGATAGTTCTTTTCTTGTGTCAACCTCCTTAAAAATGAAACAACTCCCTTTTCAAGTTAACTATTGAAAATAAACCTTCATTCCATCCATCTGGTTGAATGCAATGAAGCCTGGGGGGCATGTACCTCGCTTTGCATCATTATCCTGGGGGCATGCGAACTTTTTGAGCATAGTTCCTTGTCTTGTGTCAAGCTCGTTAAAAAATGAAACAAGGGTAGGTTAAGTAAGTAGATTGTAGAGTAGTTATGAGCATAGTTCCTTGTCTTGTGTCAAGCTCATTAAAAAATGAATCAAGGTTTTTAGAGCAGAGTTCCTTGTCTTGTGTCAAGCTCGTTAAAAAATGAATCATGGATTTTAGAGCATAGTTCCTTGTCTTTTGTCAAGCTCGTTAAAAAATGAATCAAGGTTTGTAGAGTAGATTTTTGTTAGGTAGACTGTAGAGAGTAGTTATGAGCATAGTTCCTTGTCTTGTGTCAAGCTCACTAAAAAATGAAACAACTCCCACAAGTCTTTCCAAGATCTTGAAAGTAAAGCTTCATTCCATCCACCTCACTGAATGCAATGAAGCTTGGGGGGCATGTACCTAGTTTTGCGTCATTATGCTGGGGGCATGTGAACTTATAACAAGCATATTTTTTCGTTTCAAGCTTGCGTAAACATGAAACCGAATCCGAGCATAGTTCTTTTCCTGTGTCAATCTCGTTAAAAAATGAAACAAATCCCCCTCTACTTGAGTCGAGAGATTGACTAGATCTCATAGATGTTAAGTATTTAGGTTAGTTATTTCAGTTTTTGCATAATTTTCTTACAGTTTTAGGTCGAGTCTTTCAAATGATCTCGTAACTCAACCTTCATTTCATCCAAATGGTTGAATGAAATGAAGCTGGGGGGCATGCGCTCTAGCAGTTATGCTTAGGGGGCATCAAGCACAGTTTTCTCTCTGTTTCAAGCTTGTGAAAAAATGAAACTACTTTGAAGCATAGTTTTTTCTCCATTTCAAGCTTTTGTAAAAATGAAACCTATCTCGAGTCAATTTCAGTTATTTTCAAGACTCGTTAAACTCATGAAAATCCCGAGATTATTTTTCTATTTTTCATTCTCGTAAAACAAATGAAAATGCCGAGTTCTTTCCGTCTTTTCCTACTCGTAAATTAAATTGAAAGTCGGCCATATGAGTACATTTTTTATCATTTTTTCGAACTCATTAAAACTTACGAAAAAATGAAAACCATGAATACATTTTTATCCCTTTTTCCAACTCGTTAAAACTTACGAAAAAGTGAAAACCTCAGAGTGATCTTTTAAGCCCTTTTCTGACTCCTAAAATATGAAAAGATTGCCGAGCGTTTCTTTTACACTCGTTAAAGCGGAATTAAAAGACGATCCCCTTATAGCTCTTTTCTGACCGTAAAATCAGGAAAAGATTGCCGGGTTTTTGTCGTTTCAAACTCGATATGGAAATAAAACGACGTGTCCTTGATCGATTTTTACTTTTCAGGTCAGTGACACTAATTATGAAAGTACTCCTTGGTCGCAAGATCAAGCGGTTCCCCCAGGTATTATTTTATACTTTTTCGGGCTTGAGGGACACAAATTTACGAAAAAAGTTCAACCTGGAGTCTTCTTAAGTTTTTCAGACTCTCTAAAATTGAAAAACACCGAGTTTCTCCTATACTGGGCTCGTTAAACATTTCACAGTAAAGGACCTGTTCAATTACAAACAGGAACGAACCACTCCTTCCTAGGGTTCGAATCAAAACTGGGTTGGACTCATCCGAAGGATGAGCTTATAATCAAGCATATGTTATCCTCCTCAAGCTTGTTAAAAATAAAGAGGTACTTGCCAGAAATGGTGGGGGAAAAGAGAGAAGAATGAGCCTATTTGTTACCTTTTGTCTCAGAAGAAACTTTATTACCACTCTTGGACACGACACTTTTCATTCACCTGGGTTGGGAAATCCTTTACCTCACAGTTGATCAAACCACTTTTGAAAGTCTTCAACTGGGTTCCAGGGATTAACTTTGAGTTATTTAGCACCAAACCATCTGTCGTGTCGTTATGTGTCCAAGAGGTCTGCAAACAAAACTTTCATCTGCAAAATACTTGTCATCCATTTGACCATCCCTGAGTCAGTCCTTACAGCAACATTTCTTCAACTTGAAAAATGATTTCGTGTTATGGGCTTGCCTGCAACGGGTCACTTTCTATCGACATCAACACATTATCTAGAGAGATGACTTAGAAATCATCAGTGCCTTGAAGTCTGCATGCATCAATGGCAGGTTTCTCGCCTTTGACGTCAGTTTACATCATTGACTTTCGATCGAAGGATTCCATGAAATGTTCGACATCAACTCATTCATTCACATCTCATGGATTGTACTGGGTACCTTGAGAACCATTGACATTACTGGTGCTCTCTCTCACGCTTGTTAACAGTTCACATCATCGACTGGTAATCAAGTGGTTTCTACCATGTTCGACATCGACTCATTTATTCGCATGGTTAGAATTGTACCAATTCGAGAAGTAGGAATGAAGACCCTGGATCGAATCTTTACCATCTAGGCTGCGAGGAGTTTTGTATTCATTATCTAAGTAGACTAACCATAAACAGATGGCTGTGCCCATACTGTGTCTACAAAAGTCTATGATTATGATGTACTGCAAAATCATTTCTGTATCAGAGTAGTTAGTCTGTTAGTTAAAGTTTCAATCTGAGTATGGGAATGCCTACCATAGTGATGATATAATCTTATACATGTATTTTGTGTTGAAAATTGCAGGTTCTGACCAGGTTCTCCACAAGATAATCCTCGAAATGATAAAGCGCTTCACCCTTCCTAGATAATACAAAACCCTTATCTATTCCAGGCTTCGCACTTTAGGGGGCAATCTGTTACACTAAAAAATGTCACCATGGCTATTTTACAGTTGGTATGGCTCTATCAACAGTCATACTACCCTCTTAAGCAAGTCTTATGCCTCTGCTATCCGTGTCAAACTCCAAGAAAGAGAGAAAGTCTTTATAAATGTGTTTATCTCTGGGTACGCAGGTTCTCTCAAACCTTGCCGGCGAGTACGCACCTATTGTTCATGAGGTTTGCGTCCAAGGACGCTTTGTATCTAAAGGGGCAGGTGCGTCCCTCTGAAAAGGTTAAAATGCGCAAGTTTTATCTTCAAAAACTTACTTGTGGTCATTTCTAGAGCATTCTAGAAGGTTGTTTGACGTGTATTGAGCGCCTCCAGATGGTTCATGCACTCCTACCAAAGAGGAACTTATCCCATCAATAAGGGAGTGATCCCATCCAAAGAGGGGACTATCCCATTGATGGTGGACCTGATTAACTTCCTCTTGAGCACTATAAATACAAGCATTGGGCCAGAAGGAGGGAGGTTGAAAGCTATACATTTCTAAGGGTAAATGCTGCAGGAATTAGGACTCCCATTTAGAAGATTGTGAGGAGAGATTTCCATCTTTACTTGTTCTATTTGGAAGTGGGTGAGCTTTGTCAAAGTAGAGGAAGACTCTTGTGGACCTTGGAAGCAGCTTGCACAACACCAAGGCTCAGGTTGTAATGGTTCATTTTGATTACCTTTAATGCAAATTGGTCCATTCTTCTCAATAACTTGTTGTTTATGGATTATTTCATGTACTCCTTGGTCTATATGTTGAATATGCTTTGTTTTATGTTATAATTAGGTGTTATTTAATTGTTTGACTGTTGGTGATTGCAGGTTTTGGAGAAAAGGAGGAGCTCATCTAGATCAACAAAGCTTGGACTTCTACAACAGCGTTTGGACAAAGGTAAGAACGAAACACTTGATTTCTCATATCATAATGTATGTTTAGAGAAGGATAGCTCCAGTTTGTTTTGTTTGTCATTAGAATGTCTTAGACTTCTAGGAAGGTCGGTTGTGTCCGCACTCTTGACTGATTCCGTGTGACACCCCTAGGTCTAAGTTTTGTCTAAAGCATGTAAAGAGTATACATTTTGAGGATGAGAGTGTGATCTTTACAACATTCTAAGAGTCAAAGGGGCTTTAGGGTGGTTCAAAGCCCCTTCTTTTTGTAAACAATGGGATTCCTTAGAGGATTTTGAGCTCTGCCCATGGTTTGTGGACTGTTGTATTATAAGGGTAGTGTTATGGCCTAAATCTACCTCAAGCTGTGAAAAGCAGGATCTAGGGTAACATCAAACCACACTTAACCTAGTAGCTAGCCCTACTAGGTCGGGAGAGGGCTCTCTCCTTGTCAATCTTAGGAAAATATAGCAAATGAGGCTTGAGATGACTGATGTAAAGACTAATTTTAGGCTAGGTATATGCTCAGAATAGTTTGATTGAATTTGATGTTGGTTTGTTGGCTCAAATGTGAAAGGCAAATTTGGGTCCAGGGAATGGAAACAATCTTACAGAGATCTCTATGGGAAGAAGTAGACAAATGGTTTAGTACTTTGAAATAAGTGAGATGGAGAGCCTTAAGACTCGTGAGGAGTTGGAGAGGGCATTAAAGTCTCAGGGATCCTCTTCAAATAGCTAAAAACATAAATAACTAAACAAACCCTAGGTAGAGCACTGTAACATCAATGAATTCTACCTTTATCCTTGTTTCATTTAGTTAAGATGAAGAAAGAGAGATAATGGCATACATAAACACATGTAAACTTGCAATTACAGAATGAGAAACAATACCAAATCAAGTTGCCACAAGAATCCCACAAAGTGCTACAAACCCTGGTCTATTCCTTTGCCAAATTGTAGAGATGAATGTACAATAATGTTCAAAACATTCACAAGAGTCCAACCTTTACCAATGACTGAAAAAAGTACTAGATATAGGCAAAAAAAAACTCATCCTATCCTTTAGGGGTCGAGTTCATAAGTTCAGGAGATGTTTCAACAAGATCTAAACTGAGAACGAAAAAGTAGGAAGTGGAACAGCTTGCCTCTAAAAACTAGGAAACTGATTCATTCAGTTGCAAACTACCTTTTCATGATGAATCTACCTCCATGAGTGAAATTTTAGCATATTTACATCAAAATCCACCAAGTTACATCAAATTACATCATAAGTTTGACTATGAGGAAGAGAAAAGTCAAATTGAGAAAAAACTAGGCGAAAAACTGAGTTTTTTGGCAAAAATGACAAATTTTTCTGCCTGGTGCGCCATTCCACCTGGTGCGCCACGCCATCTAGTGCGCCCACCTGGTGCGCCACGCCACCTGGCGCATGATTTTGCTAGGGACCTCCTTTGGAGGAAAACTCAACATTTATTTCCTGAACCCAAAGTTGTCTTCCCCATCTGATCTAGCAACCCAACCATTAAATTCAATCAAATTCTTCTGAGCAAGCATACCTAGCCTAAAATTAGTTTTTATATCAGTCATCTCAAGCCTTCCTTAATAAATTTTCATTGAGAATGAAAAGGAGAGAGCCGTCTCTCGACCTGGTAGGGCTAGTTACCAGGTTAAGTGTGGTTTAATGTTACCCTAGACCTACCTTTCTTAGCCTGAGGTAGATTTAGGCCCTAACAGGTAGAAAAATATATAAAGGGATATTTTTGAAGAGGAAGGCCCCTACAACTGTGTTCGTGGAGACCTTGGTAATTCTACAGATGAGTACACAGGCCCCTGTGGTTGTGTGTTCAGGGTCAGAAAGACTGTATTTGAAAGGACTTGACTAATGAAGAAGACTTTTCTAGCATAAATCTGTGTATTTCTATGTGTTCGCATAACTTATTTGTTTTAGTCGATTTATAGTTCATTTTATATTTTTCTACCACAATTGTGTCACGAAGTTCCATATATTGTTTTATATATAGAATAATACATGTTAGAATAGTTTCTCATAGTTCGCTAATGTGTTACGTAGAAAATGCTTTATGATTGTAAGAATAAGGTTAATATTTCATGAAGGTCGTATTAATCCCTATATTTTTAAGAACCTTACAGCCACACTGCATAGTCCCTCTAGATGCAGAAACCTAGTTCTAGCATCTCCCAATATAGCATTGGGTGAGAGTGTAGTCTATGCAAGCAAGTCATTGCTGAAAGGACCGGTGGTATAGGGTTTTGTTAGTTAGATCATCTAACTTTGAACCTTGGTCTAAGCCCTTCAAGCCAACAAGACTATAAGGAGCTACCTGGTCTATTGTTGGGCGCAAGATCCCCCAAGGGCAATTTTGGGGCTTAGAGCCCAAATTTTGGTCCAATTTTGTAATTCCAATGTAAAGACTCTGCGTTTTGTAGGCGCAAAGCACGTAGTTGTTAAAGAGTCAGAGGGTTTTCTACCCTTAATTTGATAATGTAATGTCAGTTGTAGAAGATCTACCCATGGTCTGTAGACCATGGGATTGTATAAATAGAGCGAAGCTCTAAGTAGTTATTTCGATCAATCTAAGAAAGAATCAATGAAGATGTATGAGATATAGCTCTGAAGTGTAAGTATAAATTTTGGGTCGTAGCATAAGTAGAGGGTCTACAGTTGAGCGTGCAGGGTGAGTCAAGTCTGTAATCATCTGGATGTATTAATAAAGAGAAATTTCTATCATTTCGGCATATTTATTTCATGTTTATGCAGCTGTTATGTCAGGTATGAATTTCTCTTCTATTGTTTATATGATGTGTGAATGTGTATAATTTTATTGGTTAAGTAAACACGAGTAAGATCATTTGTTTACGTGAAGTTAACTAAGATTTTTTAAGAGTATAAGTAAGACACTTAGCATAGTTTAGGAGATATCATAGATCACTGCCTTAGTAGCACAAAAAGGCTTCAGCCCCTGGTTATGGTTGAATGGAAGCCGATTGTAATAGATCGCAAGGGTACTAAAGGGTGGAACAGAGTGCAAAGTGACCTATGTGAAGAAATGTATAGTTGGAATAAACCAACATCACAACCATCTCAAGGGTGTGGAAACTTGGTTCTAGCATTCCCCCATACTGTTTTGGGTGAGACTTTAGCCCGTGCTCCGCTCGCTGATGCCGAAAGGGCTAGTAGTGTAGGGATTTGTTTGGCTAACTAACGCTGAACTTGGGTCAAGCCCCCTCAAGCCAACAAATGATATCATTGCTGGGATGGATGTTTGAAGATATAATACACTTTCTAACAACTGGAACCGCACTGGTAAGGACTAGACAAGTGAACATTGGCATGGAGGCAGAACCAAAATTTGCAAAGATCAGAGACTACTGGTATGACGCAATGATGGATAAGGTTGTTGAGTTACTCGGTGAGTATCAAGACATATTCCCGACCAAGTTTATGGATTTGAAAATAATAATCAGAGATCTAGGAGTAATGAATATCACCTTAAAAATTGATGTGAAGCAGTTAAGCGAAATTATGTACCTGAGTTTGAACAAAGAAACATTCTTGCGGACACTCATGGGGGAACCGAGTGTTATAGACATTTTTGTGCCTCGCGTCAAGGAGCAGGGAATGTCGATAATTACAGGGATCATCAGTCCCTAAACATGTTGTTCTTACCCCTAAAAGAACAAGGTCATCAATCAACAACACTTCCAATCAGTTCTCCACCTGAAAACACTTCAGAACAGGCTTATTTTGGATCATGTCAGCTGCTTAACTGAGCTTCTGCGCTGTATTGCAACTGTCCCACTCTGTACCTGCGCTGGAAGTCAAAAACAATGAAGGCTACCTGCGCTGGGCGAGATTGGCCAAGTGGCACAGTCATCCTGCAAGGTGTCAATTGCCCAGGAAGCTTCCAAAATGACACTTGGTTCATGAGATTCGCCCTGTGATGAGTAAGAGGTACTTGATCACCATGTGTAAGCAAGGATCTCCAAGTGGACACAGGAACTGAAGATTAACTGAAGATGGAGAGGACACTAGTCAGCTATATGCCAGCCTCCAGCTGACTCATCCTTTCCTCTTCCCTCCTATATATAGAGCTCTTCTATGAGGTCTGAAAAGGCTGGAATTTTGTATAAGCAAGGAGGTGTTGTTGGTATACTGCCAAGATTATTGGGTGATTGTTTTACTAGAGGTGAAGAAGAGAGTTCTTGCTGCCGAGGAGGTGCTGCTGGATTGGAGCCAATATCATTGGTTGTAACTTCCTCTGGAACCCTGTTACTTTCTATCAATAAAGTTTGCATGTTCTTCTATATACTTGTTTTACATAGATGCTTTTGTGTTTACATGTATATTTGATGCAACCTAATCCATGCTTCAATTATGATTGCTTGTATCTCGTAGTTTGCTCCCTTTTGTTGTGCAGATTCTGTGTGTAGCTGGATCGGCTTGGAGAGCAAAGAGCTGGGAATCGGATATAAAGAGAGAAGGACAAGGATCGACTAAGCGCAAGACACCAGGTTGGTTGACCCTCTTTCCATTCTCTCTGTGCTTTCATAAAGTGAAACATGAAAACTTTATCATTCAGTTGTTGCTAAAGACTGTCACCTTTAGAAAGGGTTAGTGTCATCCGCATCGGATACTTTTCCCCACAACACCGAGGGAGGACATTACATAGGGAGAGAAACCACGTAGAAGATTCTATGCATAGGCTTGTGGTGGCTAACCCTTCATCGGGATTCAAAAGCATACTGCAAGGCATGCGATGTATGTCAAAGAATAGGCAGGCCATTGCAAAGAGATGAAATGCCTTTGAATCCACAATTTGCATTGCGACCTTTCAAAAAATGGACAATCGATTTTGTAGGGCCCATTAAACATCAAGGAAAGACAAAAGCGAGGTATATTATCACTCTGAAAGAGTATCTGACTCGTTGGGTAGAAGCATAGCCAGTGGAGGATTACATGGGCACAACTGCCACGAATTTCTATTTGAACATGTACTATTGTGATTTGGATGTCCGAAGATCTTGATGAGAAATCGCAATACACACTTCTTGAATGAGACGATCAGTGCGCTAACGAAGGAATTTCAGGTGTATCACTGAAAGAGCACACCTTATCACCCATAGGCTAATAGGACAGTGGAGGCATTCACAAAGTGTTTGAAAACGTGTTGACCAAGGTATGCAATGTGTAGTGAAGTGATTGGGACCTACACATACCTGTAGTGTTATGGGCTTATTGAACAATATGAAAGAAACTGATGGGACAGACACCTCTTAGGCTTCTCTATGGAGTGGAAGAATATATCATGCCTAATCTATGCATAGTAGTGCTCACATGTATGATAGATCGGAGAGTCCTAGAAGAGAGGCTAGAACAGTTGGATGAGCTCGAAGAAGAGAGATTTTTTGCTAGATTTCACCAGCAAGTCCAAAAGTAGCGCGAAAAGGCATGGCACGGCCGACACATCAAACTGCGCACATTTAAGGTAAACGATCTAGTTTTGTTGTATGACATTAAGTTCGATAAATTCCCTAGTAAATCAAGGTAGCACTGGTTAGGACCATATACTATTAAGGAGATTACCATTGGAGGTGAGATATAGTTGAAAAATTAACTTGAGAACCCTTCCCAGGAAAGGTGAATGGTATTCAATTGAAGCCATACACCGGCAATATGACGATGTGACTATATGAAAGTGGCACAATATTAGCACTCCAAGAAGCTGAAAGGAGGCGCGAGACTATAAACTACTATGCTCAGGAAGTGCATGATGTCAGGACTACATGCAATATCAAAGTGTCACAGGTTCCACAACAGCACAAGGACAGCTACGATAGTGCATAGGTCAGCTAGTAAGTGACATTTAAAGTCACTATTCATGATTTGATGCTTGGTTTGAGGCCAAATGGAGTGGGTGGCAGGCATTTAGGGTGAACTTTATGGGCTAGATTTTTGAAAATATGCCGCAAATCTAGCTCTAATGGACCGAATGTGGGGGAAATGATCGAATTCAAATTCAAGAGGCCCTATAAATTACAAGTGGTTGTCCAGCGAACAACACTTACCATTTTGAGAACTGAGTTGTTGTGCTATCAACTGTGTATGGACCTTTTGAAATTTGAGGCTTTGAGAGCAAGTTCAATGTTTGAAACATTGTCAAAGGAGACACGAGACCTCCTGACTAGAATGATGTCAACACTTGAAGAAGCCATGGACATGGGAGTAGTAACAATCGAGGAAGCCACGTAGGAAATTGCGGAAGTGGAAGCCCCAGAGAGCACTGGAATAATTGTTGAGTTCCCTAAATCATTACGAACACCGAGACCCAAGAAGGATAAATAGGCCATGATCCTGGTGTGCGTCTCGCCTAGAAATCCATTGAGGGCCAAGCTCACATTGTAGGAAAAGGGGAAGGCCATTAATATGGAGGCTGATGAGAAGGAAGAATTTGAAGAAGTCCTAGTGGAGGAGGAGGATGTAGAGATTGAAGTTGAATTCCAGAGTGCAAAACTTATCACACTGTTACCTAAATATGTTCCTCTATGAAAGGGTAAAGCTAAGGTTCCGAAGGATATAGATGAGAGTAAGATCTCTCTACAAACCTTGCTGCTCCCTGACGATATTATTTTTTAGGGACCGCACTTGGGGTAGGTTCCTATGTTTAAATTTGAATATTGGAACCTCGCAGACCATGAGAAGTTCCCACATTTATTGATTTCGAAGCTAATGTTCTGGAAGATGGAAGCACTGGTTGGAATGATTGAATTGGAGCCGCGCAAATGGCTTAGAGGTGTTAAGAAATTAGGGTTGCTAAACCTGCTTTGTGTGTCACATTACCACTGCGCCCCAGTGACTATTTTCATCATCAGGCAGCTACTCTGCTTGGTGCATGATGGGTGCTTATGGCTGGAGGAGCCCATCCCCATCACAGACCATCTAATTCACCAGATTACATGGCTCCCTTGCTGAAGGGAGGATCCAAAAAAAAATTCAGAGGGAAAGGGTGGTAAGTTGGCCCTCGCAAAGCTAATGAAAAAGAAGTTTAAGTTGAAGAAGAAGGAGGGAGGGTATACCATCCCTAACATCAACAACCCTGCAGTCAAGGTCACAACACAGATATTGGCAGGGAAGGTGATGTGGAAGTGCTTTGCAGATGAGGTTCCCATGCTAGTAGTTGCAATAGCGGCGCAATGCACAGAAGGGTTCCAGTTCAATTGGGTGAACTTTCTATGTGGTGAGTTCCTTTTGAACTGTCGCGAGGCACATGAATAGGGCAAAATGTTTCATTACGCATGGCTCCTATTATCGATCATACTAGTGGCATGGGAGCTGCCCAAAGTACGCTTCACTATGGGTGACCAAGGATGCACAGTGGATCAGAGAAATAAAGATATTTTGGGTACTAATGGAGATGAACATCTGGATGGGGATTAAGCACACTCCACAGGCTAGTATAGTGTCCACCAACCTCTTAGTCAGTACTTCAGCTGCTGAGGAAATGTTGTGCGCCAGGATGACCAACACAATAGTGCTACCATATGGAGCACTCATTACAGAGAATGAGGTCGACATACCTATGGTCAGCAGTTTGAAAGGGGTCAGATTCAACATGGCTATGCTCCCACAGGAGATGATCTATCTCTTGCAGGATGGAGTCACCACAAAACTTTGGGCCAAGGAGAGTCATTCTCTACAGGTAATGAGCAAGTAGTGCATCAACATTGAGTAGTTGAGCCTACAACGTGATGGGGCAGTGGAGAAGAACAAACAGATAATGCAGGTTGTGGAGGAAGCTTTCCAAATAGTCCCAAAGTTGGCCATTCCAGTAGAGGAACCAGTGGAGGTGTACGTCCATAAGTTAGCCATAGGGGTGGATGGCGATAAAGCATAAATGGCTAGGGTTTAGCTGGAGCTAAACCTGCAGATTGTAGAACTGTAGTTGAAGGCTTAGCCTTCAACTCCATCGAAGGTAAGAGAATAGCATACCAGCATGGTCACAACAACAATGATGGCAGTTGACAGTGCAGTGATAGACTGCATGAAGTTGCTTAACCAGTCATTCAAGGTCCTAACCACCCTATAGGAGGACCTGAATGTGGAGCACCTATAGACAGAGTTGCGCAAGCTACAACAAAAATATGATGTAGTAAAAGGGATCATGCAAACGGTTGCCCTTATACAAAGGCTTGCACAGATGTCGCTCGACATAAGGAGGAAGTCTTGAAAGCACACCTACATCTATGGATCGATGAGGCTTATACAATTATAGCATCCATTGAAGTAATTCTTATGAAACTACAAGCAACTCAGGAGAGAATTCAGGGCAACAATTCAATAGTAGCGGTCACTGAACAGTGCGTGGAGGAAGTCCAACAGGCATCCGCTCAGTGCGTTGTTGTACTTGGAGCGATCCAAACAGAACTTGGAGGTCTTCGCACTAAAATCTCTGCACCTGCAGAGTGACTTGGGGGTGAGTCAAAATGTTTGTGTTGGGGGCCTGTTGGGCGTAGGATCCCCCAGGGGAAATTTTGGGGCTAAGGGCCTAGATTTTGGTCCAATTTTGTAATTCCAATGTAAAGACTCTGCATTTTGTGGGCACGGAGCGCATAGTTGTTAAAGAGTAATAGGTTTGTTTGCCCTTATTTCATAATGTAATTTCGGTTGTAGAAGATCTACCCATGATCCGCGGACCATAGGATTGTATAAATAGAGTGAATTTCTAATTATTTAAGTCAATCAATCTAAGAAATAATCAATGAAGATGTATGTGAAATATCTCTAAAGTGTATGTCTAAGTTTTGGGTCATAGCATAGGTAGAGTCTCTGCAGCTGAGTTTGCAGACCCTTGCAGTTGAGTGCACAGGGCGAGTCGAGTCTGTAATCATATGGAAGTATTAATAAAGAGAAGTATCATTTATGTGTATTGATTTCCTGTTTATGCATCTGCTATGTCGGGTATGAATTTATCTTCTATTACTTATATGATGTGTGAATGTGTATAATTGTATTGGTTAAGTAAACAAGAGTAAGAACATATATTTACGTGAAGTTAACTAAGATCTATTAAGAAGATAAGTAAGACACTTAGCGTAGTTTAGGAGATATTGTAGATCACTGCCTTAGCAGCGTGAAAGGACTTCAACCCCTGGTTAGGGCTGTGCAGAAGTTGATTGTAACAGATTGAAAAGGTATTGAAGGGTGGAACAGAGCGCGAAGCGAGCTGTGCGAAGGTAGGTATAGTTGGAATAAACCAACATCACAACCATCTCAAGGGTGCGGAAACTTGGTTCCAACATCCCCAATACTACTTCGAGTGAGACTTTTGTCCACGCTGCATGGGCTGATGCTGAAAGGGCCAGTAGTGTAGGGATTTGTTTAGCTAACTAACACTAAACTTGGGTCAGGCCCCCTCAATCCAACATTTATGAATAAGGGTATTCATGTATTACATAGCTTTACGAAGGTTTGAAGGGAGAGGATTGTAAGGATTCCTAAAAGAATCTGGAACATCCTCAACTTCTACTTGATCTTTCGATTGAAAAAAGGTACCCTAGAAAGAACATGGAATTTTTCTTCTTAAATATCAGGAAGGCTAGATTCTTCTCCTGGAATAGAAACCCTTGTGAAGGATTTGTCTCTATTGTGTTATCTTGAACTGACTCAAAATAGCTAGAAAAACGTTCCTACCCCTTCAAGGTGAAGGCTTGACAGTCACAAGTGAAAGCCCAAGGAGACTTCTAGACCAACGAACTAGTTGATCAACCACCTTTTATGAGAAAGTGGATAAATATGAGAAAGTGGATAAAGATGCCTTTCAAAGGTAGGTTGGGAAGACTAGGGCCTATGTATTACCATTGAAGGTATGAGAAATAATTATTTTGACCTCAATACAATAATATTTGTTAGTGAAAATAACCTCGCTTCCCGAGGAACCCTCTAGAAGTACTATGAAATTGATATAACATTTGTCTCAAGTATAATGAGAATTCGAGATTTTTATTTTTGGGATGGGAAGGCAGAATGGAGCTCGCACTGATTATGCAGTAGCCAGCAATGAAGAAACCATTCCTTGGGGCTTCTATTGTCAAATCTAGTGGACCTTGGTTCAAATTTCCTCATAGGAAATTTCATGGTTGTAACATGGTAAAGATGAGGGTGCATGCATCCAAGATTAGACTTTGAAGGAGACTACAAAATAGTAATGGCAACTACTACGTGGCAATTACTATTGCTAACGATCTGCAAGTGGAGGAGGGGAGACACCCAGGACAAGATCAAAGCCTTTATGCTGTTGGGAGAATAGATCTCGGGCCACGGGCAGTGCTAGGGTCTGGATCTAGAATAACATCTACCTTTTTTGCCGCAGATTTTTCTTTCCATAGGTCAGACATAGCTGGGATCCTCAAGGTACGGCCGCTCCATAGCTTTGCTCATATGATCAAGGATGAGATTAGTTACTTCAGGCCTTCGATAACCAGGAACAAGTGCCCAATGGGAACCAAGGGGGCAGTGGGAAAGCACGACAACTTCTCAATTCCTGTCCCCTGGGGGAAGGGAATCTGATGCCGAGACTAGGTCCTACTCCACAAACCTGATGTAGATTTGATCGAGCCAGATCTGGAAAATGGGGAAGATTTGGATTTAATTGAGTAGACTATGTTAAGGGTCGATGGGACCATCGAAGCTGACCTAGAGAGGCTAGCCAGGGTTCTAACAGATGAACAGGAGTGGAATTGGCTGGTGGAGCTCTCGAAGAGAGCTGAGTGTGTAACTAGGAAGCAGAGGATGTTGAGTGCAATGACCATTCCTGATCTCTATAAGACATTGGGGGCAATAGTAATCGAAGCTAATTTAGTGGAAAGGAAGGATCACTAGATTGGTGTCTGATCACAGATCGCCAACCCTAGTGTTGCTGATATAATTCCCAATCACTTCCAAATCTTTGTTAGAACACCCAAGGGGAACTCAACATTGATCTGGGCTTATGATACAGACAGTGTAAGAGATCTAAAAAACAACATTTCCAATTAGATCGGCTACCCGGCTGGCAAGAAACACCTATTAATAGGAGGCAGATCACTACATGACTTCAAATCCATAAAGGATTACAACATTAAGCCAGGATCTACAATCATTCTCAACTTGAGACTACGAGGAGGTGTAGCAACTGACAAACTAATAGAAGGAGGCAGTGAATCTAAATCAAATCACGCCCCAAATCCACTCCAGCAGCATAGAAGTGAAGGAACATCTTACAAGCATATTTTACAAGGGGGAAAAGCTTCTCCAACAGCTCCAAAATAGGCTAGAATAGAACCAAGACCATACATAGTGGAGCAACTGCAGCACACTCCAGAACTAACAATCAATACAGTATAAGCAGAGCGGGTATGTAACAACTATGAAAAGCAAGCCATCATATGCCATTTTAATAGATTTTGGCCCAAACCCTTTGATCTGTTTCATTGGATTCTCACGAAATGGTCTCTGGACTGTGAGATCCATCTCTGCTCCAAAGGGTTTTTCATAGTCAAAGTTCAATCATGAGAAGTCAGAGATCTCGTGATCCAGGAAGGACCTTAGTTCTATGGATCTTCAGATCTTTTTATCACTCCATGGTTCCTAGAATTTGATGCAAACACTTTCATTGTTTCTAGGATGCCTGTATGGGTTCGTCTTCATAATGTCCCTCTCCACTTTTGGGATCAAAAGGTTCTGGCGGGCATAGGCAACTCCATATGAAGATATATCAAAATGGATACATAGAGAATAGAAGAAAGAATTTTTACTTCCGCATGCATATGTGTGGAAGTAGACCTCAGTAAAGGACAACTGAGAAGCATAAAACTAAAACACAAAGATTGCAGCTGGATGCAGTCATTAGACTATGAAAATACAACTTTCAGATGTAGAATATGTTGGCAAACTAGACATCTCCAAAATGCATGTCTGGAATACAAAAAGAATAGCCGCATAAATAAGAAAACCAACAGTCAACAAAAGGGATGGAATTTCACCCATCCAGATTCATAAGAGGAGGAAGAGGATGAAGAGGAAGAACTTGGTCCAAATGAAAGTATCCAAACAGAAACACATAATACTTCTACACAAGAGCCCATGGAATCACAATCTGGAAAGAATTCAAATACAATGGAAATCAGTGGAACCAAAAGGCAACATTCCTCAGACACCTCAGATTCAGACAAGGAAAACCCACCACTTGGCAAAGAAAATCCATTTTAGCTTGTTCCCATAACCTCATCCCAAGGAGAATGGAAAAAGGTCGAGAAGAAAAAGGGGAGGAAGTCATGAACCCCCAAGTTTAGCTCCTATGTTCTCTTTGTGGTCATTTTCACATGATGTTTTGCTTTTATTTTCTTGTTGCTTCTCATCATCTTTGATAGGCACTGTCCCAATATCTTCCTCATATGAGGAGGCCGTGCATATGCTCAGTGGTTTTCTCTACTTGTTTTTAGCTGGACTAAACTCTCATCCAGTGAGCTCTATGATTCGCAAATTATAGAGAAAAATGAATGCTTCAGCATATACTATGTAACCTTTTATCTTGGTAATAAAAAGTTTGATTTTTTTCTTTGGAAAAAAAAAGTATAATGAGCATTCCTCCCTGCAGTTGCCCATGTGGTCACTAGGAAAGGAAACTAAGGTTCCTAGTTTGTAATTAGAAGGTGAGGGCGAACAATCATAGGTGTGTGGTTAGACAAGTAGGATAGTGTGTATCTCTATTTCCTTATCTTTTCACATCCTCCTACTTGACTTTTGTATTAGAGGACTTTTCTTTGAAAACCTATATGATACTATGATTCCACTCTTTAATCAAATTCTATACTTTAGTTTGAGTGGACTTGGAGGGTTTACTCTCCACATATCTATTCCAGGGCCCTAAATATTCCCTAGACTATTTGGTGTTTCTATGACAAAAGAAAATGTCTAGTTCATTTTAATGTCTATTATATAGATCAAGAGATATGGAAGTGAAATTTGTGATGTTCTAATGCAAAGGAAACCAATAATAGAAGCTATGCTACATGCAAATGAAACTCTCCTTTCTTCAATGTAAGCAATTTCCACAAGGTTCTGTGAGAGTTTACTTAAACCAATTCTTTTTCCTTTTGATAAGCACTGAAACATTCAATATTGAGCAAAAAAAATAAAGGCCTGATCTCATGCACCTAAGCTTAATGCACATTGATGTATGAAATGCAAGATTAAACTACAAACCTTACATCAAGAAATCATGACAAGAAAAACAATGAAAAAACAAAAAAACAAAGAAGATAATGATCTCAATTCCAATCACACTCCTAAAACAAAAGGAATGCTTGAATTTGCCACACAAGCTCCCACATTGTTAAAACTGAAAGACTTCAAACTAATGAAATGATAAAGAAAACAAAACAAAAAGAAAAAAAATATATTTTTTTCACTTTCTTTGTTAAATGAAATCTAAATCTTTAAGAAAATAATCAAACAAAGGATCTCAGGAGCAACCAAATGAATGATACTCAAGTTTACCAAGTCTAGGATTCCAAAAAAAAGGATTTTCAAAGACTAATTCAAAGAAGAGCATGAGACACTCAAAAACTTGGCAATGAAAGATATAAGGGATTCTCGAGATGAAGAAGACCTAAACCGAATGAGATTTCAAATAGTCAATGATAAAATCCAACCCTTTCAAGGACAAGAATACAAAATAAAAATAAGTCAGCTTTTAGGGAAAACAAATAAGAAAAAGAGAAATATGGGTTATAAACAATCTTCAGAGAGACATAAAATTTTTCTTAAAGAACAAAAACAGTTAGATACTTCACACAAAATATCTAAAACCCAACTTGATACTTTCTAGGCTTCATAAATTCAAAACCCTAGTTTGGCACAAGGATTTTTCACCCAGATAAAATATTTCAAGAATAACTATTGACACAAAGGTTCTCAACCTATAATATGCATACTAGATCAATTGTAAGCATGTTAAAGATTTTAAAATACTTAGCCAAGTGAAAAAAAAAAAACTTTTCAGAAACTTGTAATGCAACTTTGCAAAAGAAAGGTTGTGTATGTAGGCACTATTTACTTAGACAACATGCATATATGTGAGTAGCAAACATGACAAATATGTATATACACAATTGATCTAAGTAAAAAATGTTTATATATGGTAAACTAAGGAAAAAATAGAAAACAAGCCAATATATAAAATACTAGGTTGAAGGATCTATTCATCCAAAATTCCAAGAGATTACGAAGATAATAAAATAGTATAATAAACACCCATATCAAATCAGACAACCCTTTAATAAATACTTTACAAGTATGTCCCCAATGTAATCACCAAATCTATTGAAGGTAAATGTTCCCAAGGGACAGGGTTGACAACCACAAAATAGTGTACTAAAAAGATAACAAAGAAAACTCATACAATCATGCCAAGCACTTGACTTGATAAAATTAGGGATTACAAATGTGCCCAGGGGTCCTACATTTGAAGTAGATCCCGTAGGGTCCAAATCGTTTTTCTTCTTCCAAGATGTATATACTTGAAAATGAATCACATAGATTGGATAACATCACAAATTTCAAATTACAAGTAGATGTATATATGATAAATCATCATAAGCATTATCGCAAATTACCATGTATAGAACAACAATGCAATTTGGAAATAGGAAATGAGCTTCTTTATTGATTGAAAGTAGCAAGAATAGGAGAAGCCCAACCTAATCTTAACCAAACGTAATTAAAAAACCTTCCTCTGTATCCATCCATCCCAAGCTATCAAAGAATTCCTCTGCAATATATGCAAGAATATGATATATAAGGAGGTTGATCATATTTGAAGGAAGAAAGGGTTTCCTAAAGGTTGGGAGTGCAGAAGGCACATGCAAAACACAAACCTGGTTGAGGGAATTTTTTGCAGACTAATGACACAGCTCATTAGGAATGAATTAGGCCTACCCAAGGGGTGTATATATACCACCTCATATTAGTTAATGCAAATAGGCCACAGGCTCCTATAGGCGTGCTTTTGGTAAACCAATAAACACTGCCCGAAAAATAAATTTTATTTATTTTTTCAAATTTTAAAAAAAGTGTCTGTGTATATTTTTCTTAGGAACCAAGTATGTGAATGCTTTTATATTGGTAGAGTCATGTGTGGATTTTGAAAGACACTTCTTTGATATCAATTCATGTCTGTAAGGGGAAGGGAGTTTACCATGCCATATAATAGCATTTGGTCTACAAGAGTGTTGAAAGATGCTACAACACCTTCTAATCCAACCTTCTAAAGATTTGGGGAATATATATTTGTGGATGACCACCACTATATAGAAGCTATGCATAGAAATCAGTATCCATTTGAATTTGGTAGCCAAATCTTTTGAAAAAGAAAATAAATTCTTTAAGACCTAACCACCTAGTGATTTTGGAATAGTAACAATGTCTCATTCAACCTAAGGGAACCCTCGCCCCCACCCAAAAAAAAAAAATTCCTCACTGCCCAAAGAAAGTATGGACATAGTTTCTTTATTTTTTCAAAGACACATTGGTGGATCCAAGCTAAAAATGCTCAATTTACTAATGTGTATTCTGACATAGATTTAATAATAAATAATATATTCTTTGGCAATGACCCTACAAAATTGTTTCCTATGTTGATTTTGGAGTCTATCCTAACTCTCATTTCAAGTCCTCGTGTGTCGTCATATGGTTTGATTTGATATTTTTGTTCGCATATCTTCTGTGTTTTATCCTATTTATGGTTCTTTTTATATATTTCTACTGCAATTACTTTGAGGAGGTCTAAATATTGTTTTATATACTAAATAATACATGTTAGAATAGTTTCATGCAGTTTGCTAATTTGTTAAGTAGAAAATGCTTTATGATTGTAAGAATAAGGTTAAGAGTTCATGAAGGTCAAATTAAGCCCTAAATTGTTAAGAACCTTATAGCCGCATTGCATAGTCCCTATGGATGCAAAAACTTGGTTCTAGCATCCCCCAATATCACCTCAAGTGAGACTGCGGTCTACGCAAGTAGGTCGTTGTCGAAAGGGGTGGTGGTATATGGTTTTGTTAGTTAGTGAAACTAACACTAAAATTGGGTCTAAGCCCCTGAAGCCAACAAGAGTGTAGGGGGCTCCATGTTCTATGAATAGGGGTACCAATGTATTACATAGCATAAGTAAGGTTTGAAGGGAAAGGATCATAAGGAGTCCCAAAATAATCTGGAACATCGTCAATTTCTACTTGATCTACTATTGAAAAGGTACCCTAGAAATAACATGGATGTTTTTTACTTAACTATTGTTGTGGGGAAAAGTATCCGATGCGGATGACCCTATCCCTACTCTAAAGGTGACAGTCTTTAGCAACAACTGAAAGTAAAGTTTTGATGTCCCACTTTATGAAAATACAGAGAGAATGAAAAGAAGGTCAACCAACCTGGTGTCTTTCGCTTAGTCGATCCTTGTCCTCTCTCTTTGTCTCTTGTTCCCAGCTCCTTGCTCTCTTTGCCGGTCCAGCTACACACAGATCCTGCACAAAACATGAGAGCAAACTACAAGATACAAGTACTCATAACTGATGCATGGATTAGGGTACATCAAATATACATGTAAACACAAAACATCAATGTAATACAAGTATATAGGAGAACATGCAAAACTTTATTGATAGAAAGTAACAGGGTTCTGAGAAGGTTACAACCAATGATGATGGCTCCAATCCAGCAGCACCTCCCCAGCAGCAAGAACTCTCCTCTTCACCTCTAGTAAAATAATCACCCAATAGCTCTGACTGCAAACCACCAGCACTTCCTTACTTTAACAAAATTCCAGCCTCCTTAGACCTCATAGAAGAGCTCTATATATAGGAGAGAAGAGGAAAGGATGAGTCAGCTTGAGGCTGGCATAGAGCTGACTAGTGTCCTCTCCCTCTTCAGTTAATCTTCAGTCCTTGAGTCCACTTGGAGATCCTTGCTTACACATGGTGATCAAGTACCTCTTACTCATCATAGGGCGAATCTCATGAACCAAGTGTCAGTTTGGAAGCTTCCTGGGCAGTTGACACCTTGCAGGATGACTGTGCCACTTGGCCAATCTCGCCCAGCGCAGGTAGCCTTCATTAATCTTGACTTCCAGCGCAGGTACAAGGAGGGACAGTTGCATTCCAGCGCAGAAGCTCAGTGGAGCAGCTGACATGATCCAAAATAAGCCTGTTTTGAAGTGTTTTCAGGTGGAGAACTGATTGGAAGTGCTGTTGTTTGATGACCTTGTTCTTTTAGGGGTAAGAACAACATGTTTAGGGACTGAGGATCCCTGTAATTATTGACATTCCATGCTCCATGACGCGAGGCACAAAAATGTCTATAACAACTATGAGGAAGGCTAGGTTCTTATCCTGGAATAGAAACCCTTGTGAAGGATTTAGCTCTATTGTGTTAGCTTGAACTGACTCAAAATAACTAGAAAAATGTTTCATATGCCTTCTAGGTGAAGGCTTGACACTCATAGGTGAAAGCCCAGGAAGCCTTCAAGACGAACAAACTAGTTAATCAACCACCTTTTATATACTAAAATAGAATCAAAAGACTTAAATAACCTAAGGTATGATAGGAGCACAAATCGCTCACTGAAAAATCCTAGAGATACAGAAAATCAAACAATATTCAAGTATTTTTTATTGGGTAATTTAGAAAAGACACCAAAATATGAGAAAGTAGATAAAGTGGCCTTTCAAAGGTAGGTTGGAAAGATTAGGGCTTAATTATTACCAGTGAAGGTATGAGGAACAATTATGTTGACCTCTAGACAATAATATTTGTCACTACAAATACGCTCGTGAACCCTCTAGAAGTACTATGAAATTGATACAATGTTTGTCTCAAGTATAATGATCATTCCTCCTTGAAGTAACCTATGTGGTCACTACGAAAGGAAACTAAGGTTCCCAATTTGTAATTAGAATATGAGGGGGAACAGTGATGGGTATGTGTTTAGACAAGTAGGATAGTGTATATCTCTCTTTCCTTATCTTTTCTCGTCTTCCTGCTTGAATTTTGTATTAGAGGACCTTTCTCTGAAATCCTATACGATACTAGAATTCCACTCTTTAATCAAATTCTATAATTTAGTTTGAGTGGCCTTCGATATTTTACTCTCCACATGCCTATTCCAAGGCTCTAAATATTCCCTAGATTAGTTGGTGTTTCTATGACAAAAGAAAAAGTCTAGTTCATTTTAACGTCTATTATTTAGGTCAAGATATACGAAAGTGCAACTTGTGATATTCTAGTACAAAGGAAACCAATAATAAAACATAGGCTACATGCAAATGAAACTCGTCTTTCTTCAATGCAAGCAATTTCTACAAGGTTCTTTGAGAATTTACTTAAATAAAAACTTTGTTTTTCTTTTGATAAGCACTGACACATTCAAGGTCAAGGAAAAAAAATTAAATTATTGATATAATGCACCTAATCTTAATGCACATTGATGTATGAAACGAAATATTCAACTACAGACCTTACGTCAAGCAATCATGACAAGAAAAACAATGACAAAAAAAAACAAACAAAGAAGATAATGATCTCAATTCCAATCACACTCCTAAAACAAAATGAATTCTTGAATTCATCACACAAACTCCCACATTGCTGAAACCAAAAGACTTCAAACTAATGAAATGATAACAAAAGAAAACAGAAACAAGATATTTTTTCACTTTCTTTGTTAAATGAAATATAAATCTTCAAGAAAATAAGAAAACAAAGGATCTCAAGACCAACCAAATGAACAATACTCAATTTTACGAAGTCTAGAATTCCAAAAGCAAGGAATTTCAAAGACTAATGAAAATAAGAGAATGAAACACTCAAAACCATGGCAATGAAAGATGTAAGAGATTCTTGAGATGAAGAAGACGTCAACCAAATGAGATTTCAAATCTTCAAAAAGAAACTCCAACCCTTTCAAGGATAAGAAGACAAAAGAAAAAAGGTCAAACTTTAGGGAAAAAAGATAAGAAAAAGAGAAAGATGGGTTATAAACAATCTTCAAACATAGATAAAGTTGTTCTTAAAGAACAAAAAAAGTTAGATACTTCACATAGAATATCTAAAAACCAACTTTATACTTTGTAGGTGTCACAAATTAAAACCCTAGTTTGGCACAAGGCATTTTTACCCAAATAAAATATATCAAAAATAACTATTGATAAAAAGGTTATAAACCTACAGTACACATACTAGATGAATTTCAAGCATGTTCAATGTTTTAAAAGACTTAACCAAGTGAAAAAAAAATATTTTTAGAAACTTGTAATGCAACTTTCCAAAAGAAAGGTTGTGTATGTAGGCACTATTTTCTTAGACAACATGCATATACATGAGTAGAAAACACATCGAATACATATATACACAACTGTTCTAACTAAAAAATGTTTATATATAGTAAACTAAGGAGAAAATAGAAAACAAAACCATATCTAAAAGATTGGGTTAAAGGATCTAGTCATCCAAAATGCCAAGAGATTGAGAAAATAATAAAATGGTAGAATAAACACCCATATCAAATCCAACAACCCTTTAATAAATACTTTGCAAGTATTTCCCCAGCATAGTTCTATTGAAGGGAAATGTTCCTAATGGATAGGGTTGACAACCCCAAAATAATGTTCTAAAAATATAACAAAGATGGTTTACATTATGTGATTTACTTCACTAGTTTCAATTCCACTTCTTCACCCTTGTGAGCATCACCCGATGCACTAAGTGCTAAGTGAACTATTCAAATCATGATAAATTAGTCAGCTACAACTACCTCTCATGGAAATGGCCATATGTGAAAGACTTACTTAGCGTAGTTGAATCTCGAAATGATATCTAATATAATTCATTGCGTAAACTCCCTATACTTCAATTCAAAAAGAGTGAAGGGATCTCTACTTGAATGGTTCATGGGGCACAATAATTTCTAAGGTTTTGCAAATGGGGTATCAAGCTAAGTGGGCTTGATTTTGGGGAAAACTCCACAGTTAAGCACGTTTGAGACAGAGGAAATTTGGGGTAGGTGACCTCCTGGGAAGTCCTGGTTACCGGGTGCAAGCCCCGAAAGTGATGATTGATGCTATTTGATTCATTTCACTAGCTTCAAACCCACTTCTTCACCCCTGTGAGCATCACTTGATGCAATGAGTGCTAAGTGAACTATTCAAATCATCAGAAATTAGTGAGTTATGACTACCTCTCATGGAAATGTTCATACGTGAATGACATACTTAACGCAGTTGAATCCCAAAAGTATATCAAATATAATGCACTACGTAAACCCCCTATACTTAAATTCAAAAAGAGTGAAGGGATCTCTACTTCAATGGTTCATGAGGAAAAATACTTCCTAAGGTTTTTCAAATGGGGTAGCAAGCTAAGTGGGCTTGATTGTGGGGAAAACTCCATAGTTAAGAGTGATTGAACCAGAGGTGATCTGGGGTGGGTGACCTCCTAGGAAGTCCTGGTTACCAGGTGTAAGCCGCAGAAGTGATGATTGACGCTATGTGATTCATTTCACTAGTTTCAATCCCACTTGTTCACCCCTGTGAACATCACCCGATGCAATGAGTGCTAACTGAACCATTCAAATCATCAGAAATTAGTCAACTATGACTACCTCTCATGGAAATGGTCGTACGTGAAAGACTTACTTAATGCAGTTGAATCCGAAAATGATATCTAATATAGTGCATTGCGTAAACCCCCTATACTTAAATTCAAAAAGAGTCAAGGGGTCTCTACTTGAATGGTTCATGAGGCACAAAACTTTCTAAGGTTTTGCAAATGGGGTAGCAAGCTAAGTGTGCTTGATTGTGCGAAAACTCCACAGTTAAACATGCTTGAGCCAGAGGCGATCTGGGATGGGTGACCTCCCAGGAAGTCCTAGTTACTACGTGCAAGCCCAGAAGTGGTGATTGACACTATGTGATTCATTTCAATAGTTTCAATCCCACTTCTTCATCACTGTAAGAATCACCTGATGTAATGAGTGCGAAGTGAACTATTTAAATCATGAGAAATTAGTCAGTTATGACTACCTCTCATGGAAATTGTCATACGTGAATGACTTAATTAATGCAGATGAATCCCAAAATGATATCTAATATAATGTACTACATAAAACCCCTATACATAAATTCAAAAAAAGTGAAGGGATCACTACTTGAATGGATCATGAGGGGAAATAATTGCTAAATTTTTTCAAATGGGATAGCAAGCTAAGTGGTCTAGATTGTGGGGAAATCTCCACAGTTAAGCACGCTTGAGCCAGAGGCGATCTAGCATGGGTGACCTCCTAGGAAGTCCTGGATATTGGGTGAAAGCCCCCAGAAGTGATGATTAATGCTATGAGATTCATTTCACTAGTTTCAATCACACTTCTTCACCCCTGTGAGCATCACCCGATGCAATGAGTGCTAAGTGAACTATTCAAATCATGATAAATTAGTGAGATGCTACTATCTCTCATGGAAAATGTCATACATGAATGACTTACCTAACACGCTTGAATCCCAAAATTATATCTAATATAATTCACTACGTAAACCAACTATAATTAAATTAGAAAATAGTGAAGGGATCTCTACTTGAATGGTTCATGAGGCACAATACTTGCTAAGGTTTTGCAAATGGGGTGGCAAGTTAAGTGGGCTTGATTGTGGGAAAACTTCACAGTTAAGCAAGCTTGAGCCAGAGGCAATCTGGGATGGGTGACCTCCCGGGAAGTCTTGGTTACTGGGTGCAAGCCCTAGAAGTGATGATTGACTCTGTGTCATTCATTTCACTAGTTTCAATCCCACTTCTTCACCCCTGTGAGCATCACCCGATGCAAAGAGTGCCAAGTGAACTATTTAAATCTTCAAAAATTAGTCAATTATAGCTACCTCTCATGGAAATGGTCATACGTGAATGACTTACTTAACTCAGTTGAATCTGAAAATGATATCTAATATAATGTACTATGTAAACCCCCTATACCTAAATTCAAAAAGAGTGAAGGCATATATACTTGAATGGTTCATGAGGTACAATACTTGCTAAGGTTTTTCAAATGGGGTAGCAAGCTAAGTGGGCTTCATTATGGGGAAAACTCCGTAGATAAGTGCGCTTGATCCAGAGACGATCTGGGATGGGTGACATCCGAAGAAGTCCTGGTTACTGGGTGCAAGCCCCATAAGTGATGATTAATACTATGTGATTCATTTCACTAGTTTCAATCCCACGTCTTCACCCACTATGAGCATCACCTGGTGCTATGAGTGCTAAGTGAACTATTCAAGTCATGAGAAATTAGTTAGTTACGACTACCCCTCATGGAAATGGTCACATGTGAATGACTTACTTAACACAGTTGAATCCCAAAATGATATATAATATAATGCACTTCGTAAATGCCCTATACTTAAATTCAAAAAGAGTGAAGGGATCTCTACTTGAATGGTTCATGAGGCACAATACTTGCTAAGGTTTTGCAAATGGGGTAGAAAGTTAAGTGGGCTTGAATGTGGGGAAAATTCCACAATTAAGTGTGCTTGAGCCATAGGCGATCTGGGATGGGTGACCTCTCGAGATGTCCTAGTTATCGGTTGCAAGCCCTAGAAGTGATGATTGACACTATGTGATTCATTTCACTAGTTTCAATCCCACCTCTTCAACCACATGAGCATCACCCGATGAAATGAGGGCTAAATGAACTATTCAAATCATCATAAATTAGTCAATTACAAATAAATCTCATGTAAATGGTCATACGTGAACGAATTACTTAACGCAGTTGAATCCTGAAATGATATCTAATATAATGCACTATGGAAGCCCCCTATACTTACATTCAAAAAGAGTGAATGAATCTCTACTTGAATGGTTCATGAGGCACAATACTTGCTAAGGTTTTGAAAATGGGGTAGCAAGCTAAGTGGGCTTTATTGTGGGGAAAACTCCATAGGTAAGAAACTTGAGCGAGAGGCAATCTGGGATGGGTGACCTCCCGGAAAGTCCTAGTTACAAGTTGCAAGCCCCGAAAGTGATGATCGACGCTATGTGATTCATTTCATTAGTTTCAATCCCACTTCTTCACCCCTATGAGAATCACCTAACGCAACGAGTACTAAGTGAACTATTCAAATCATGAGAGATTATTTAGTTACGAGAGGCAATCTGGGATGGGTGACCTCCCGAGAAGTCCTAGTTACCAGGTGAAAGCCCCGGAAGTGATGATTGACGCTATGTGATTTATTTCACTAGTTTCAATCCCACTTCTTCACCCCTATGAGCATCACCCAATGCAATGAGTGCTAAGTGAACTATTAAAATAATGGGAAAATATTTAGTTACAACTATGTCTCATGGAAATGGTCAGTCGTGAATGACTTACTTAACGCATTTGTGTCCCAAATGACATCTAATATAATGCAGTGCGTAAACTGCCTATACTTAAATTCAAAAAGAGTGATGGGATCCCTACTTGAATGGTTCATGAAGCACAATATTGGCTAAGGTTTTGCAAATGGAGTAGAAAGCTAAGTGGGCTTGATTGTGGGGAAAACTCCACAGTTAAGCACACTCGAGCTAGAGGTGATCTAGGATGGGTGGCCTCCCGGAAACTCTTGGTTAATGGGTGCAAGCACCAGAAGTGATGATTGACACTATGTGATTCATTTCACTAGTTTCAATCTGATTTCTTGACCACTGTGAGCATCACCTGATGTAATGAGTGCTAAGTGAACTATTGAAATCATGATAAATTTCTTAGTTACGACTACCTCTCATGGAAATGGTCATACGTGAATGACTTAGTTAACGCAGTTGAATCCGAAAATGGTATCTAATACAATGTACTACGTAGACACCCTATACTTAAATGAAAAACAAGGGAAGGGATCTCTAATTGAATGGTTCATGAAGCACAATACTTGCTAAGGTTATACAAATAGGGTAGCAAGCTAACTGGGCTTCATTGTGGGGAAAACTCCAAAGGTATACGCGCTTGAGCCAGAGGCGATCTGGGATGGGTGACCTCTCGGGAAGTCCTGGTTATGGGGTGCAAGCTCCAAAAGTGATAATTGAGGCTATGTGATTGATTTCACTAGTTTCAATTCCACTTCTTCACCCTTGTGAGCATCACCCAATGATATGAGTGCTAAATGAACTATTCAAATCATGAGAAATTAGTCAGTTATGACTACCTGTCATGGAAATGGTCATATGTGAATGACTTACTTAACATAGTTGAATCCAAAAATGATACCTAATATAATGCATTGTGTAAACCCCCTGTACTCAAATTAAAAAGAGTGAATGGATCTCTACTTGAATGGTTCATGAGGCACAACACTTGCTAAGCTTTTGCAAATGGTGTAGCAAGCTAAGTGGGCTCGAATGTGGGGAAAAATCCACGGCTAAGCACACTTGAGCCAGAGGCGATCTTTGATGGGTGACCTCCAGGGAAGTCTCGGTTACTGGGTACAAGCCCCAAAAGTGATGATTGATGCTACGTGATTCATTTCAATAGCTTCAATCCCACTTCTTCACCCCTGTGAGCATCAGCCGATGTAATGAGTGCTAAGTGAACTATTCAAATCATGAGAAATTAGTCAATTACAACTACCACTCATGGAAATGGTCATACGTGAATGACTTACTTAACGTGGTTGAATCCAAAAATGATATCTAATATAATACACTGTGGAAACCCCCTATACTTATATTTAAAAAGTGCGAAGGGATCTCTACTTGAATGGTTCAGGAGGCACAATACTTGGTAAGGTTTTGCACCAGGTGCAAGCCCCGGAAGTGATGATTGACACTATGTGATTCATTTCACTAGTTTCAATCCCACTTCTTCACCCTTTTGAGCATCACCTGATGCAATGAGAGCTAAACGAACTATTCAAATCATGAGAAATTAGTCAATTACGATTACCTTTCATGGAAATGGTCATATGTGAATGACTTACTTAACGCAGTTGAATCCGAAAATGATATCTGATATAATGCACTACATAAACACCTTATACGTAAATTCAAGAAGAGTGAAGGGATCTCTACTTGAATGGTTCATGAGGCACAGTACTTGGTAAGGTATTGCAAATGGGGTACCAAGCTAAGTGGGCTTGATTGTGGGGAAATATCCATAGTTAAGATCACTTGAGTCAGAGGCGATTTGGGATGGGTGACCTCTCGGGAAGTCCTGGTTACTAGGTGCAAGCCCTGGAAGTGACGATTGATGTTATGTGATTCATTTCAATAGTTTCAATCCCACTTCTTGACCCCTCTGAGCATCACCCGATGCAATGAGTGCTAAGTCAGCTATTCAAATCATGAGAAATTAGTCAATTACGACTACATCTCATGGAAATGGTCATACATGAATGAATTACTTAATGCATTTGAATCCAAAAATAATATCTAATATAATGCACTGCGGAAACCCCATATATTTACATTCAAAAAGAGTGAAGGGATCTCTACTTGAATGTTTCATGAGGCATAATACTTGCTAAGGTTTTGCAAATGGGATAGCAAACTAAGTGGGCTTCATTGTGGAGAAAACTCCACAGGTAAGCGCACTTAAGCCAGAGGCGATCTACGATGGGTGACCTCCCTAGATGTCTTGGTTATCGGGTGCAAGCCCCAGAAGTGATGATTGACACTATGTGATTCATTTCACAAGTTTCAATCCCACTTCTTCACCCCTTTGAGCATCACCCGATGCAATGAGTGCTAAGTGAACTATTCAAATCATGAGAAACTAATCAGTTACAACTACCTATCATGGAAATGGTCATACGTGAATGACTTACTTAACGCAGTTGAAACCCAAAATGATATGTAATATAATGCACTGTGTAAACTCCCTATACATAAATTCAAAAAGAGTGAAGGGATCTCTGCTTGAATGGTTAATGAGGCACAATGCTTGCTAAGGTTTTGCAAATGGGGCAGCAAGCTAAGTGTGCTTGATTGTGGGGAAAACTCCACATTTAAACGCGTTTGAGCCAGAGGAGATCTGGGATGGGTGACCTTCCGAGAAGTCCTGCTTATCAGGTGCAAGCCCTGGAAGTGATAATTGATACTATATGATTCATTTCACTAGTTTCAATCCTACTTCTTCGCCCCTGTGAGCATCATCTGATGCAATGAGTGCTAAGTGAACTACTGATATCATGAGAAATTAGTCAACGTAGTTGAATCCTGAAATGATATCTAATATAATGCAGTATGTAAACCCGTATATTTAAATTCAAAAAGAGTGAAGGGATCCCTACTTGAATGGTTCATGAGGCACAATACTTGCTAAGGTTTTGCAAATGAGCTAACAAACTAAGTGGGCTTGATTGTGAGGAAAAATCCATAGTTAAACCCGCTTGAGCCCGAGGCAATCTGGGATGGGTGACCTCCCAGGAAGTCCTGGTTACCGGGTGCAAGCCCCGAAAGTAATGATTGTAGCTCTGTGATTCATTTCACTATTTCAATCCCACTTCTTTACCCCTGTGAGAATCAGTTGATGCAATGAGTGCTAAGTGAACTATTCAAATTGTGATAAATTAGTCAGTTACAACTACCTATCATGGAAAAGGTCATACATGAATGACTTACTTAATGCAGTTGAATCCCAAAATCATATCTAATATAATGCATTGCATAAACCCATTATACTTAAATTCAAAAAGAGGGAGGATATCTCTAATTGAATGGTTCATGAGGCATACTTGCTAAGATTTTGCAAATGGGGTAGAAATCTAAGTGCGATTCATTGTGGGGAAAACTCCACATGTAAGCGTGCTTGAGCCAGAGGTGATATGGGATGGGTGACCTCCCGGGAAGTCTAGGTTATCGGGTGCAAGCCCCGAAAGTGATGATTGACGCAATGTGATTCATTTCACTAGTTTCAATCTCACTTCCTCGCCCCTCTGAGCATCAGCCGATGCTATGAGTGCTAAGTGAACTATTCAAATCATGACAAATTAGTTAGTTACGACTACCTCTCATGGAAATGGTCATACGTGAATGACTTACTTACCGTAGTTGAATCTAAAAATGATATCCAATATAATGCACTATGTAAACCCCCTATAATCAAATTCAAAAAGAGTGAAGGGATCTCTACTTGAATGGTTCATGAGGCACAATACCTGCTAAG